>JAGIQG010000037.1:1301376-1370881 GCA_024679065.1 Sphyrna mokarran
TTGCACGCTATACAGACAAATCATACTATTCATTGAGTACATAGGGAAGTAGGATTTGATTTATTATTGCCACATATTGGAATACAGTGAAAAGTATTGTTTCTTCCATGCTATACAGACAAGCATACTGTTCATTGAGTAGGATGTGGAGATGCCAGAATTGGACTGGGGTGGGGATAGGAAGAAATCTCAGAAGATCAGGTTAAAGTCCAACAGGTTTATTTGAAAGCAAGATCTTTCAGAGTGCTGCTCCTTCCTCAGGTGAGTAGAGATTTGGGTTCATAACAGCAAGATAACAGTTGGAATGTGAGTCTTTATGGATAATCAAGTCTTGACAGGTACAGACAATGCGAGTGGAGAGACGGGGTAATCACAGGTTAAAGAGGTGTGAATTGTCTCAAGCCAGGACAATTAGTGAGATTTTGCAAGTCCAGGCAATTTGCAGGATTTACAGATAGTGCGACATGAACCCAAGATCCCATTTGAGTCTGTCCTCATATGCCGAGTTTCTGCTTAGCAATTCTTATTTTCATGTGTCTTGGAAGCTGTCTTGGAGTAGACTAAATAGGGAAGAAGGAAAGGTGAGTGTGCAGAATGTAGCATTACAATTATAGTTAGGGTGTAAAGAAAGATTAACTTAATGCTAGGTAGATCCATCCAAAAGTCTGATGGCAGCAAGGAAGAAGCTATTCTTGAGTCGGGTGGTTCGCGACCTCAGACTTTTATTTCTTTTTACTGATGGAAGAAGGTGGAAGGGAGAATGTCCAGGGTGCATGGAGTCCTTAATTATGCTGGCTGCTTTGCCGAGACAAAGGGACATATAGATAGAGTCAATGGATGGCAGGCTGGTTTGCATGATGGACTGGGCTCTGTTAATGACCCTCTGTGGTTGTAAAAGCTGCCGGTGATATCTCAGGAAAGCCATGAGCTGTTTGGATGGTGAATATCGCAGCCTTGTTCCCCCTTCTCAGGCGTTTGAGACTGAGTCAAAGCAGCTGAGAGTTTAGCAAGGTGAATACTATTGGGCCACGTAGTCAGGCAGTGTTTATTGAGGTGATCCAGTTCCAATAAGCACTTGGATCTATGGGAGACACCAGTTTAGCCAGACAGCAGATGTCCCACTTTCTCATCTTGTGAACAGGTTGGGATGTGTTTGGGGGTGACGTGTCCTAGTTCCCTAGCCGGCATGCTCAGTGTGAACAGGGTGAGATAACTTTGGAGACAGGATGTTGCAGTTCCATACCCTGGGATTCTCAGTATGAACACAGTGGGATGTATTTGTACAAAGAACAAAGAAAATTACAGCACAGGAACAGGCCCTTCGGCCCTCCAAGCCTGCACTGACCATGCTGCCCAACTGAACTCAAACCCTCTACCCTTCTGAGGGTCATATCCCTCTATTCCAATCCTATTCATGTAATTGTCACATCTTAAAAGTCACAACCATGCTTCCATTATCTCTCCTGGTAATAAGTTCCAGTTACCAACTACTCGCTGTGTAAAAAACATCTGCCTTATACATCTCCTTTAAACCTTGCCCCTAACAGGTTAAATCTATGCCTTCAAGTAATTGTCTATTCCACCCTGGGAAAAAGCTTCTGACTATCCACTCTGTTTTCGCCTCTCATAATCGTGTATGCTTCTATTTGGACTCCCCTCAACTTCCGTCACTCCAGTGTGAACAAACCAAGTTTTTCCAACCTCTCCTCACAGCTCATGCTCTTCTTACCAGGCAACATCCTTGGAAATCTTGTCTATACTTCTCCGAAGACTCCACATCATTTTGGTAGTATGGTGACCAGCGTTGAACACTGTATTCAAAGTGTGGCCGAGGTAAGGTTTTATAAATGTGTAACGTGGCTTGTCAATTTTTAAACTCAATACCCCGGCCAATGAAGGCAAGCATGCTGTATGCCTTCTTGACTACCTTTTCCACCTGCATTGCCATTTCCAGCGACCTGTTTACCTGTACACCCAGATCTCTGCCTATCAATACTCATTCGTGTTCTGCCAGTTACTGTATAGTTCCTATTTGTAATAGGCCTTCCAAAATGCATTACTTCACATTTGTCTAGATTAAACTCTATCTGCCATCTCTCCGCCCAAGTTTCCAACTGATCTATATCCAGTTGAATCCTCTGACGGTCCTCATCATGATCCGCAAATTCACCAACCTTTACGTTGTCTGCAAACGTACTGATCAATCCAGTTACATTTTCCTCCAAATCATTTCTATATATTATAAACAGCAAAGGTCCCAGCGATGATCCCTGAGGAACACCACTTGTCACAGCCAACCATTCAGAAACACACGCTTCCATTGCTATCCTCTGTCTTCTTTGACCAAGCCAGTTTTGTATCCACCTTGCTAGCTCACTTCTGATCCCATGCAACTTCACCTTCTCCATGAGGGATCTTGTCAAAGGCCTTACTGAAGTCCATGTAGACAACATCCAATGCCCTGCCTTCATCAATCATCTTTGTCACCTCCTCAAAAAATTCAATCAGATTCGTGAGACACAACCTCCCCTTCGCAAAAGCATGTTACCTGTCAATAATACTTCCATTTATTTCCAAGTGGGAATAAATCCAGTTTGGAGATAAATGGCGCAGTTCCACTGTTGGGTTTCTCAGTCTGAACATGGTGGGATGGGTTTGGAGGCAGGATGTCCCACTTCCCCACCCTGGGATTCTCAGTGTGAACAGAGCAGGATGTGTTTTGGGGAAAGATGGCGCAGATCCCCAGCATGGGATTTTCAGTGTGAACAGGGTGGGTTGTGTTTGGGGCAGGATGTCCCAGTTCCCCACCCTGGGATTCTCAGTGTGATAAGAAGTCTCACAACATCAGTTAAAGTCCAACCAGTTTATCTGATAATAATCCTTCAAGTTTTCAGAAATACTGTTCCTTCGTCAAGAGTGTGGAAGGTTGTGTGAGAACCACACTGTGTTTACCCCTTTCCAATACTGGCATCTCTACATTATTCTCAGTGTGAACAGGGTGGGATGTGTTTTGAGGGCCAGGATATCCAAGCTTCCCACTCTGGGAATCTTAGTGTAAATAGGCTGGAATTTGTTTTGGGAATAGAAGGTCCCAGTTCCCCAGCCTGGGATTCTCAGTGTGAACAGGGTGGGGTGTGTTTTGGGGCAGGATGTCCCAGTTCCCCACCTTTAAAGGGACAGGTAGAGGAACAGCTGGGCAGAACGGCACTGTTTACCAATAGCACTGTGGCTATCAGTAATGGTAACCATCCTCCCTGCTCAGTTTACATTTCTGAACAAAGTTTGAAAAATTTTTGAGACTGGAATCTTGAACCTACTATTTAATAAATGTTAACCAGAATCATCCATCTCTTTGTTGTTCTGCAAGTTATAAGTCCCCTATTTAGTCGATATTTACAAAGAACAATACATACAGGAAACCCTTTTGACTGATGAGCTTCACTATCTGATACATCGAACATAGTATAGAACATAGAACATTACAGCGCAGAACAGCCCTTCGGCCCTCAATGTTGAGCCGACCAATCAAGAAAAAGCGATGACCCTCTAACCTAAACCATTCCCTTTTCATCCATGAACTTATCTCCTAATCTCTTAAACGCCACCAAACTTGGCGCATATACAACTGCCGCAGGCAGAGCATTCCATACCCTCACCATCCTCCAGGTAAAGACGCTGCCTCTGATATCCGACCTATAACTATCACCCCTTAATTTAAAGCTATGTCCCCTTGTGCTAGCTTTCTCCATCTGAGGAAAAAGGCTATCACTGTCCACCCTATATAAACCTCTAATCATCTTGTATGTTTCAATAAGGTCTCCTCTTAGCCAGCTTCTTTCTTACGAAAACAACCTCAAATCTCTCAGCCTCTCCTCATAAGACCTGCCCTCCATACCAGGCAACATCCTGGTAAACCTCCTCTGTACCCTCTCCAATGCCTCCACATCTTTCTTATAATGTGGGGACCAGAACTGCACACAATACTCCAAGTGCGGCCGCTCTAGAGTTTTGTACAGTTGCAACATGATGCTGCGGCTCTGAAATTCAATCCCCCTTCCAATAAAAGCTAACACTCCGTATGCCTTCTTAACAACCTTATCGACTTGATTGCCAACTTTCAGGGATCAATGCACATATACACCAAGATCCCTCTGTTCACCAACACTATTAAGAATTCTACCATTAGCCCTAACTCTACACATTTGTTATTCCTGCCAAAGTGAATTACCTCACACTTTTCTGCATTAAACTCCATTTGCCACCTCCCAGCCCAGCTCTGCAACCTGTCCAATTCTCTCTGCAAACTATAACACTATCTACCAATCCTCCAACTTTGGTGTCATCCACAAATTTACTAATCCATCCTTCTATACCCTCATCCAGATCATTTATAAAAATTACAAACAGCAGGGACCCCAAAACAGATCCCCGAGGTACACCACTTGTAACTGAACTCCACAATGAATAATTTCCATCAACCACCACCCTCTGTCTTCTATCAGCTAGCCAATTCCTAATCCAATTAGCTAAATCACCCTCAATCCCATACATCTGCATTTTCTGCAGAAGCCTTCCATGGGCCACCTTATCCAATGCCTTATTAAAGTCCATATATACCACATCAACTGCCTTACCCCCATACACCTCTTTGGTCACTTTTTCAAACTCAAGAAAGTTAGTAAGGCACGACCTCCCCTAGTCTGAGAGTCCACCCTATCTATTCCTCTCAATGTTTTATAAACCTCTATCAGGTCGCCTCTCAACCTACGTCTCTCCAGTGAAAGAGTTCCAGCTCCTTCAACCTATCTTCACCAGGCCTGCCTCCCAATCTAGGCAGCATCCTTGCAAACCTCCTCTGAACGCTCTCAATAGCCTCTACATACTTCCTATAATGAGGTGACCAGAACTGCGCACAATACTCCAACTTGGGTCTGACAAGAATCCTCTCGAGCTCCATCATTACCTCCTGACTCCTGAACTCTATTCCTCGATTAATGAAGGCCAGTACACTGTACGCCTTCTTGACCACTTCCTCCACCTGCGAGGACGATTTAAGATTCCTACGCACCAGGACCCCGAGATCCTTCTGCTCTACAACACAGCTAAGACTCCTACCCATATTTAAGGAACAGCTTCTGCATGCGCTTAATGTATATATGTACCTGCCAGGCAGGGAGGAAGTGGTCGAGCGAGGGAACCATGGTGTACTAGGGAAGTTGAATCTCTGGTGAAGAGGAAGAAGGAGGCTTATATGCTGATGAGATGTGAAGGCTCAGTTATGACAATAGAGATCTATAAATCAGCCAGGAAGGAGCTAAAGAGGGAGTTGAGAAGAGCTAGAAGAGGACACGAGAAGACTTTGGCGGATAGGATTAAGGAGAACCCTTAAGCTTTTTACAGGTACTTAAATAATAAAAGATTGGTTAGGGCAAGATTAGGGCCAGAGATATCAGTGGGAAGTTGTGCGTGGAGCCTGAGAAGATAGGAGAGACACTGAATGAATATTTTTCGTCAGTATTCACTCAGGAGAAAGACAGTGTTGTCGGGGAGAATATTGCGATACCAGATTGTAGACTGGGTAGAATTGAGGTTCATAAGGAGGAGGTGTTAGCGAATCTTGAGGGTATGAAAATTGATAAGTCCCCTGGGCCAGATGGGATTTACCCTAGGATTCTCCTAGCCTCCTGGGAGGCTAGAGAGGAGATTGCAGAGCCTTTGGCTTTGATCTTCATGTTGTCGTTAGATACAGGTATAGTGCGGGAAGACTGGAGGATGGCAAATGTTGTCCCTTTGTTCAAAAAGGGGAGTAGGGACCATCCTGGAAATTATAGACCGGTGAGCCTGACTTCTGTTGTGGGCAAGGTCTTGGAAAGAATTACAAGGGATAGGATTTGTAATCATCGAGAGAGGAATAAATTGATTAGGGATAGTCAGCACGGTTTTGTGAAGAGTAGGTCATGCCTCACAAACCTTGAGTTTTGAGGAGGTGACCAAAGAGGTAGATGAGGATAAGTCAGTTGATGTAGTGTATATGGATTTTAGCAAAGCATTTGATAAGGTTCCCCATGATAGGCTACTGCAGAAAGTGCAGATGCATGGGATTGAAGGTGATTTAGCAGTTTGGACTAGGAATTGGCTAGCTGATAGAAGGTGGTGGTTGATGGGAAATATTCAACCTGGAATGCAGTTCCAAGTGGTGTACCTCAAGGATCTGTTTTAGGGCCACTGCTATTTGTCATTTTTATAAATGACCTAGATGAGAGTGTAGAGGGTTGGATTAGTAAATTTGCTGATGATACCAAAGTGGGGGGAATTGTAGATAGCAAGGATGGATGTTACAGTTTGCAGAGGGACATAGATAGGTTGCAGAGCTGGGCCGTGAGGTGGCAAATGGAATTCAATACGGATAAGTGTGAGGTGATTCACTTTGGTAGGAATAACAGGCATATGAAATATAGGGTTAATGGAAGGACCCTTAATAGTGTTGTCGAGCAGAGGGATCTTGGGGTACAAGTACATAGCTCTTTGAAAGTTGGCACCCAGGTTGATAAAGTTGTTAAGAAGGCGTACGGTGTGTTAGCTTTTATTGGTAGAGGGATTGAATTTAGGAGCCGTGAGGTTATGTTACAACTGTACAAAACTCTGGTGCGGCCGCACTTGGAGTATTGCGTACAGTTCTGGTCGCCGCATTATAAGAAAGATGTGAAAGCATTGGAAAGGGTGCAGAGGAGGTTTACCAGGATGTTGCCTGGTATGGTGGGAAGGCCTTATGAGGAAAGGCTGAGGGACCTGAGGTTATTTTCATTAGAGAGAAGAAGGTTACGCGGTGACCTAATTGAGGCGTATAAGATGATCAACGGATTGGATAGGGTGGATAGTGAGAGCCTTTTTCCTCGGATGGTGATGTCCAACACGAGGGGACATAACTTTAAATTAAGAGGTGGTAGTATAGGACGGATGTCAGAGGCAGGTTCTTTACACAGAGGGTGGTGAGAGTGTAGCAGTTGTGGACTCGCCTACTTTGGGGGCATTCAAACATTCGGTGGATAGGCATATGGATGATATTGGAATAGTTTATGTTAGAGAGTCCACTGGCCAGCGCAACATCGAGGGCCGAAGGGCCTGTACTACGCTGTAATGTTCTATGTTGATATCCTCCAGGAAGAGTCCCTCCACGTTTATTCTGGAATTCCATCAGTTTCTCAGCATGTTCCCGTTCCTCATGTGATTGCTCCTTGAAGAACTTAGCAAAGTGACTCAGGGCAACATCATCCTGGTCAAAGTAACAGAACTGCAGGGAGAGAGACAAAAGGAAGAGTCCGGTTTGACCCAAATGTCAGTCACTCCACTTTAGAGAACTCAGCCTTTTAGTTCCTTAAAAAGCCAGTTATTCGGGCCTGAGTCTTTTCTGGAAATCCAAATAGTGATTCTCGTTCTGCTTGATGCATTTTACATGTTGGTGAAACATGGAAAAAATAGGAGTACAGCTGAGGTTCCCAAACTGAATCCTGGGATGGTAGGTCAATGATACAAGGAGGGACTAAATCATTTAGGATTATACACTCTGGAGTTAAGAGCAAGTGTGGATCTCAATTGAACAAAATGCCAACAGGATTAGACAGGGTAGATTCAGAAAGAACTTGCCAATGTGTTGCCCAGAAATAGGCACCATAGTTTGAAGATAAGGGTAGGTTCCAAGGAGAAATTTTCACCCAGAGGGTGGTGAATGTGTGCAATTCACTACCACAGAAAGTAGAGAGGCCAAAAATGAGAGATTGCAGAGAAATTAAACATAGTTCTTGGGGCTAAGGGAAGGGAAGGTGGGATCAGGATATTGAATCTGATGATTTGTAAAATTGAAGACAAGGCCAAAATATTGGGAGGTTTGAAGAAATTAATACTTCAAGCTACTAGGATATTGAGTGGGGATTGTGATAGGGTCAGGATATGATGATCAAACCTGAATGACAGAACAGGCTCAAAGACCTGCTTCTAGTTCCTGTCACTCCCATGATAATAATGGTCTCAATTAAAGGAAGAAAACTCATTAACTTTGTGAAGTTTTTCCATTACCTGCAACATATCTCAGGTGAATAAATGCCAACCAATGAGAATAAACTGAGTTGAGCTAGTAAGCTAATATTTCACAATGAACTAATTAAATTTAATTGTAAAGAGTTTAGGTCAATGAATCTGAAATATAGACCAGAATTTTACCAGCCCACCCACCACAGGAATTGGAGCAGGCAAAGGGCAGAGCAAGGGATGGTCCATTGGTCTCAGGCAGGATTTTACAGTTTCAGTACCAGCAAGGGCATAAAAATCCTATCCATGATCTTTCTATTGGAAAAGAAATAGAACCCTGGAGCTAGTTTTAGATAAAGAATTCTGAACAGGACACAGCAATTCTAAAACAGGAACAAGCTCCTGATGGGAGTGTTGATTCTATTCAGTCTGGGGGAAGGGATATATCTAAAACCAACCCATCAACCTGGAGAAATTCTACTCACAATACAACACAGTTACCATGTTCAACTGAAACTAGGACACCCAGAAATGTAAAGCTCACCATGGAGAGGGAAACATAGGAGGAATAAAGCTCCAAGTTGATCTGCTTGTTAACAGCATCCTCACAGTCCTTGTGATAGCTCTGACACACTTGAGAAACCATCTCACTCTGGATAAGAATCACTTCAACAATAAGCTGACCTCTGTCCTCAGAAGCTCTTCTATTTATACCACTGGGAGCTGCATTCAAACTGGGAATGACATCACCAATGATGACCGACAGCCCATGACAGCCAATCAGGAATGGAGGCACCAATGAATCAATGAGAGGGGGTGGGTGTGATGCCCTGAGCCAATCAGAGCTATGGAAGACAGGAGAGTGAGGATGATGATTCAGTGATTGGGACATTCAAACTGTCCACATCATTTAATCCTTTTCGTGCTGGTATCGTTCTGGTCCCTGTGCGGAGGGATCCTCCCCCACTATCTTGGGGAGCTGGGGTGGAGGATGCTGCATACAGCAATCCCGTACAACAGAAGGTCCAAGTGACCTTCCCTTTTTGCAAGCTTGTCGAGTCTGTGGAGCATGTCTACGTTCAATGTGATAGGCTGCACAGCCTTTCTATTTTCCTCACAAACCTTCTGTTGATGTTTTGTTTGCTCTTCAGCCCCACGCTCCTGATCTACAGGCACCCGGTGTGGAGAGGGGGGAATGGGGAAAGAGGAGAACCTCATCGTGAACCTACTCCTGGGCCTGGCAAAGCATGGCACCGATAGGGTGCAGGCAATGAGTGACCGAGGGGGTTGCCTGACCCGACTGTCTGTCCATGTACACTGGCTAAATTCGCTGCAGGACGTTACTTGAGTGGGTGCAGGCAGTGTCTGAGGGCATCAACAACACCTCCTCTCTGCTTGCTGAACACTGCAGAGGCTGGGGTTCATTATCAACCCCTTTAATCATGTGTTGATTTGATGATTTGAGTTTTTTCTTTCGGGCAGTTCACTCCTTTTTGGGTGCTTCCCCTTTTAATTTATCCCTGAGTTAGTTTGAGTTAGTTTATTTGTTTTGTCAAAAAAGATTGATATCGTTTAAAGATGTGTGGGTTAGTTTGAATTGCCGTGCTAAAATTGCCCCTTAGTGTCCTGGGATGTGTAATTTAGAGGGATTAGTGTAAAGAGATACGGGAGGGGAGCATTGAAGGCTTGGTGGGATTGTGGTCGGTGCAGATGCGATGGGCCGAAGGGCCTGTTTCTGCACTGTAGGGTTCTATGTTCCATGTTCTGTTGAACCTGTTCTGCATTCTCTCCAATGTGAATTTACCCAAACTGAACACAATGTTCCAGACGTGGTCTAAGCTGCTTTTTATACAGCTGTTTCAGAGTCTCTGCCCCTCTCTCTTCCAGCTCCTTGAGAGAAGAATAAAGTTCTTCAGCCTTTTGAAGTTTGCTTTTGTCGCTGTCATATAAACAGACAGACAAGGAACAGGAGTAGGCTATTCAGCCCCTCGAGCCTGCTCCATCATTTAATAAGATCACAGTTGACCTCTAAGTCACTCAAATTTGCATTCTGTTGACCCCGATAATCTTACAAAGAATTTCCCAAGAATCTATCCACCACTGTCTCAATAATACTCAACAACTCTGTTTACACCATCTTTTTAGGAAGTGTTCAAAAGACATTTCAATTGTTTACTTTTCTGGTAATTTCCTTCCAGTTGCAGTGTTGACTGCACTGTTATGTTTATTTCATTTATTTGTTGGACATGGGTGTCACTGGCTGGCCAGCATTTCTTGCCTATCTTTAGTTGCCTGAGAGTCAACCACATTGCTGTGTCTCCGGGTAAGGACAGCAGATTTCCTTCCCTAAAGAACTTTAATAAATCAGATGTTTTTTTCTGACTGTGGTTTCATAATTATTAGTAAATTCTTAATTCCACATGTATTATTGAATTGAAATTCCACCATCTGCCAGGATGGGATTCCAACCTGAGTCGTCCAGAACATTAGCTGAGTTTCTGGATTAATAGTCTGGTGATAATACCACTGGGCCATCACCTCTGCTTGGAGGTCGATTGGAAGAGGCTGACCAGCACCAGCACCAGCCACAGGGAATCTACAAACCCAACTGACCAGTTTGCAGGCAGGAGTGGGGAAGGAAAATGTGAAATGGATTTGCTCAGTGTGAAGTCAAGTTTAATCCCCAAATCTCAAAGCTGGAAACACCAGTACTTCCTCCCTTCCATGGGAAACATCGAATCTCCTCTTGAAAGATATTCTTTGGTGGGATATGGTTGTTGCTCGCAAGGCCAGTATTTGTTAGCCACAGCTCCCTGGTTAGGAGTCAGCCACAGTGCTGTGCACTAGAGTCACTGTCAGACAGACTGGGTACAAATAGCTGTCAGGAAGATTCTAATCACAGAAAATGATTCATCCTCAAATTCACAGATTAGTCTTGCAAACAAAAATAGTTTTACTAAGGATCAATGCAGATCTGTTTAGAAATGTTTTTTTTTCCCATGTGCTTTGTGGAGAGATGGAGTGGCTGTTGGAAGAAGCCAGTGGTCTTTCACAGTCCACAGCTGGAAGTGAATACATCTTATCCTAGACTTACTGTTTGTTGATGGAAGTTATTCATTGTGGAGTTCGGTTACAAGTGGTGTACCTCAGGGATCTGTTTTGGGGCCCCTGCTGTTTGTAATTTTTATAAATGATCTGGATGAGGGTATTGAAGGATGGATTAGTAAATTTGCAGATGACACTAAAGTCGGTGGAGTGGTAGATAGTGAAGAGGGGTGTTATAGTTTGCAGAGAGACTTGGACAAGTTGCAGAGCTGGGCCGAGAGGTGGCAAATGGAGTTTAATGTGGAAAAGTGTGAGGTAATTCACTTTGGCAGGAATAACAAATGTGTAGAGTATAGGGCTAATGGTAGGACTCTTAATAGTGTTGAAGAACAGAGGGATCTTGGTGTATATGTGCATAGATCCCTGAAAGTTGGCAATCAAGTCGATAAGGTGGTTAAGAAGGCATACGGAGTCTTAGCTTTTATTGGTAGGGGGAATTGAATTTCGGAGCCGCAACGTCATGTTGCAAATGTACAAAACTCCAGTGCGGCCGCACTTGGAGTATTGTGCGCAGTTCTGGTCTCCGCATTATAAGAAAGATGTGGAGGCATTGCAAAGGGTACAGAGGAGGTTTACCAGGATGTTGCCAGGTAGGGAGGGCAGGTCTTATGAGGAGAGGCTGATGGATTTGAGGTGGTTTTCGTTAGAAAGAAGGCAGCTGACAGGAGACCCTATTGAAAAATATATGGTTAGAGGTTTAGATAGGGTGGACAGTGATAGCTTTTTCCCTCGGATGGAGAAAGTTAGCACGAGGGGACATAGCTTTAAATTAAGGGGTGATAGTTATAGGACGGATGTCTGAGGTAGGTTCTTTACCCAGAGGGTGGTTAGGGTATGGAATACCCTGCCTGCGGCAGTTATAGATGCGCCAAGTTTGGTGACGTTTAAGAGGTTAGTAGAAAAGTTTATGGACGAAAACGGAATGGTTTAGTTTGGAGGGTTTTTCCTAGTTGGTCGGCGCAACATCGAAGGCCGAAGGGCCTGTTCTACGCTGTAATGTTCTATGGTCTATGTACTCTGCACACTGGAGCATTCTGTAAATGTTCCTCCAGACCAGCTATAAAGTAATGAAGGATTCATTTATCCCAACAGGTCAGCACTGAGACACCCACCTTGTGTAACCCAGGCTCCATTGCAAAGATGTTTCTATCTATTCAATCTGCCAAGTGCTGAAAGAGGCTGTTCAGCCCATTGAGTTTGCACCAACGTTAACAGCATCTGCCTCTCCTCCCCATAACCCTACACTTACTGTGACCAATCCTGTACCCTTGCTGGGGAAGCCTGATTTTTGCCTTTCTAGTCAGATTGTCAAAGAAAGCCTGTTTAAAGTCTTGTATTCATCATCTGCTGTTACCAAAAACACAGGTAACTAACCACACACTCCCTTCCTGATTATGGAAGCAATAAAAGGATATCTTCCCTGTTATTCTCCAAGGGCCAGGGAAGGAGTGAACAGATCACAGTTACAGAAATCATTTGCACTGAACAAGACATGGCAAGTGAATCAGGAAAGAAATCATTGAACCCAGCTACTGAATTACACTAAGGCAAATCAGCCCAATAGATATTTTTATTTTGAAATACAGCAACAGCTCAGAAGAGGAAAGAGAGCATAAAAACCCAGTCAGAATTGGATCAAACTACATTAACACCCAGTCAGTTGAGGGTGAGCCTGTCAAACAGGGACTCTCCCATGCCAGTGTCAGGGGCTCCCAGTCTCTTCAGGTTGGTGATGTGATCTCCAAGCTTCTTGGTCATCTTCACTTGTTCATCCAAGTAGTGAGTCTCCAGGAAGTCACACAGCTGGAAAGGAAAGACAGCAGAGAAATTAGGGAATTCTATCCAGACGAAGTCTCCCTCCCCTACCAAAAGGAGGTCATCATCTGCTCATCTTGGGGTGAGAAGGGACAATTTAGCATGGCCAACCCACCAGATCTGCACATCTTTGGACTGTGGGAGGAAACCCATGAGGCAGCAGTGCTAACCTTCACCACATTACATGGACACTGTGCCCATGTAACCCAAAGTGGTGAGTCACAATTCCAATGACTTGGATTTGAGTGGATCAGGAAACATTGCTGAGTCAGAATGGATCTGTTCAGTGATCAAGTTCAATGTGGGCGACCTTTCCAGAAGAAGCCCACAAGTGGGTAACATCTAGAGAATTCCAATTCCATTATCAACACCACTGAAAAAGCCATTACACAACTTACATGAGGGTCAGTGTTTCCAGAGGAGAGTTTGTGCAGATCCAGCAGACTTTGGTTCACATTCTTCTCCAGCTGCAGAACTCTCTGCATTGCCTCCAGACCATTGTCCCACTTATCCTGCTCGGGCTTCTGGAAGAGAGGGGAAAGACAACTTTATTATTCTATTGGTGAGGGGGAGGTGACAGTTTAGTAGCATTTAGTTCATGAAGCAGCATGCTGAGTATTAGAATCACTGGGATAACATTGGAGGATCACTGGACAAAGATCAGCTCATTAACTCTGCTATTTAGTTACAACTTCCCCAATTAGACACAATGGCTCAAAACAGGCATTTACTCCATATTTAAATCTTTCCCAACATTAGAATATAGACCATTACAGTGCAGAACAGGCCCTTCGGCCTTCGATGTTGCGCCGACCAATTATGAAAAAAGCAATGACCCTCCAAACTAAACCATTCCCTTCTCTTCCATAAACTTATCAACTAACCTCTTAAACGCCACCAAACTTGGCGCATCTACAACTGCCGCAGGCAGGGCATTCCACTCCCTAACCACCCTCTGGGTAAAGAACCTACCTCTGATATCCGTCCTATAACTATCACCCCTTAATTTAAAGCTGTGTCCCCTCGTGCTAGCTTTCTCCATCCTAGGAAAAAGGCTATCACTGTCCACCCTATCTAAACCTCTAATCATCTTATATGTTTCGATAAGGTCCCCTCTTAGCCGCCTCCTTTCTAACGAAAACAACCTCAAATCCCTCAGCCTCTCCTCATAAGACCTGCCCTCCATACCAGGCAACATCCTGGTAAACCTCCTCTGTACCCTCTCCAATGCCTCCACATCTTTCTTATAATGTGGGGACCAGAACTGTACACAATACTCCAAGTGCGGCCGCACTAGAGTTTTGTACAGTTGCAACATGACGTTGCGGCTCCGAAATTCAATCCCCCTACCAATAAAAGCTAAGACTCCATATGCCTTCTTAACAACCTTATCGACTTGACTGCCTACTTTCAGGGATCTATGCACATATACACCAAGATCCCTCTGTTCATCAATACTATTAAGAATCCTACCATTAGCCCTATACTCTACACATTTTGAATGCAGGTCATTCACTGCTAGTTTCTTGTGCTCGCACCAGAGTCTGGGTAATAGACCAGAAAATAATTCCTCTTCATTTATTTTTGCCTAGCTGATCTAAATATACCTCTTATCTTGTCCTCTTTAGAGGACACCAAAGAAATAAGCTCAAATTAAATTAGGACAAAGTAAAAAAAGTACAAAAGGAATCTTAAGACACAAATTAAAACGTCATTGTCAGGGTCTATAATGCACCTTGGATAGGGACGATGGGATCAGTGCCCAGCAGGCATTCTGTGTGTGTGTGTCTGTCTTTGTGCATCTGTCTGGGTGTGTGAGTGTGTGTGTATCTGTGAATAAAGTTTTATTCAAATCACCACCTGTGATATTATAGCCCATGAATATCTTGGTATCACCAGCAGATGGAGGCAGTGAGTCTCTGGGTGCATTCACACGGCATCACCAGCAGATGGAGGCAGGGTGGTCTCTGAGTGCAGTGTGTATTATTGCAATATTTAAACTTTCTGCTGCAGTGTGTATTATTGCAAAGTTAAACTTTCTGCTGCAGTGTGTATTATTGCAATATTCAAATTTTCTGTTGCAGTGTGTATTATTGCAATATTTTAACTTCCTGTTGCAGTGTGTCTGCACATTCTCCCAGTGTCTGTGTGGGTTTCCTGTGGGTGTCCTCCCACAGTTTGAAAGACGTGCTGGTTAGGGTGCACTGGCCGTGCTAAATTCTCTCTTAGTGTAACCGGAATAAGTGCCGGAGTGTGGAGACTAGGGGATTTTCACAGTAACTTCATTGCAATCTTATTTATATCCTTCCTGTAACTAGGTGACCAAAACTGTACACAATACTCTAAAATTCGGCCTCACCAATGGCTTATATAACCTTACCATAACACTCCAACTTTTATACTCGATACCCTGATTTATAAAGGCCAATGTCCCAAAAGCATTCTTTACAACCCTATCCACAAATCTATAAGACTCAATATGTGAGTCTTCACATTCTCCCTGTGTCTGTGTGGGTTTCCTCTGGGTGCTCCAGTTTCCTCCCATACTCCAAAGACATGTGAATTGATTGGCTATGCTAAGTTGCCCCTTAATGTCAGGGTTTAGTGGGGTAAATACATGGGGCAATGGGGATAGGTGGGATTGTTGTTGGTGTGGGCTTTGAGGGCCAAATGGCCTCCTTCGGCACTGTAGAGATTCTTTGATTGACTGAGGCTCAGGGGGATGTTACTGAGATTGAAATAGTTGATTTTGGTGATGATGTGGGTATGTGGTGTAAAAATCTGAATTTCTATCCTGTACTGACAGTAATGACTTTTTCAAACCCGTTTACAGGAGGTGAGAATTTACAGAATGAAAATCAGAAGAAATGTCACCTTAACGTCTGACAGAGTCACTCAGTATCATCAATCGTTGACTGTAGAAGAAGATTTATTTCTCTGCTCTGTTCATTCATTCTGTCTCTGGAGTTGATGATAAGAAAAGGCAGCTGTCATTACAGGGAGCGGCCGCTGGATGGTGCAGTGAGTCCATCACTGAAGGCTCTTTGAGTTCAGACAGTCTGGGGGTAAAATCCCCTGTCTGGGGAAAGGAGGAGACTGGGTCAAAGGGGAAATACAGCGATGGGCTTTACAGAAAGGAGCTCATCAGAATCAGAATTAGTTTCCTTTGAGTTCAGACAGTCTGGGGGTAAAATCCCTGTCTGGGAAAAGGTAAATCAACACCCTTTGTCAAAGGGAAAATACAGCAATGGCTTTACAGAAAAGAGCTCAGCAGAATCACAACTAGTTTCCTTTCATTCAAGATTTATTTTAAACATTCAGAGAATATTGAGCAGAAACTGTTTTTTTGAAAGTGACAAGACTGAATTTAGTTTCACATTGAGGATAAAACATACCTGCTGTGATCTATCCAATATACACAGCACTGTAACAAAGACAAGATAGATTCAACAGGAGAGAAGCAGATCTGAAAATGAACAATTGTGAATAAAGAACGCGAAAACTCATTGATGTATACATGAAATTTAAACTGCACCAACTGTTAATTAGAGTTTACATTCCAGCAACAAAAACTCCACATTGAAAACTGAAATACAGACCACGTTTGTCTCCCTTACAGCTGTGGAAATGATAAACTAAGAACATTTTGCTGATAGTTCACCGAGAGCAGATATTGGATTTGTGTTAGACAAATCTATTAATAACCAGCTGGAGGAAATCCCCGAAATTCAACCCATCATTTGATCTGTAAAAGAGAGATCCAATAATGAAGCAGATATTTCTGATGCGGGACATTACAGTTTTTAATCAGTGGAAGATTGAGAGATTTTCCCAATCCATTCTGCCAGTTTGAAATGTGAGTGAACTGAACCATCTCAGCTTCACCAGAGTGACTGCAGTGCTGGAGAAAATGCTCAGGAAGAACAGGACCATGAATGGGGTTGTCCAGATGTTGCTGTGATCTCATTGTAGTCAATCCAGACGTGGACTGTAAAATCTCTGGTTGTCAGAGCCGAGTGAAATATAATTAGATTGCTTCATTTCTCCAGCATATCGAAATGTTGCTTTGTATATTCTCATTTCTCCCTAGGCTGTTAATTCATTCCCGAATTGAATTTTCATATATATCTACCATTGAGTTCCTGACACTCAGTAACAGATCTGTGGAACTGTTTTCATCCGTGTTCTTTCCTACATTGAAAAATATGAACAAATTTTCTTCAGCATCAGTTCATTTTCTGATAATTTTATTATTGAAGATACTATGATTTGAGGGGGATTTGCTGATCTGTTTCTTTGTAAACTATGAATGCTGTTATTTAAGAACCCGAATGCAAGTTCCCATCTTGTTTGTTTATTTGTGTTGGAAACACTTGTCACATTATTCACTTCAATCAGCTTCTCATTAAGAATATTGCTCAGTGTATTTGTTGAGTTATTTTGTTATTGAACTAATTGTTAGAGAATATGGCTTTTTAAAAAAATAGCTTGAATTGTAGCTCCGTCAATAGCCTGATCCTTGTGGTTGTTTTGAGTTTGTTTCTGTGCACATCTCCGCTTTGTATCTTTTTGTTTATGTGTTCATGTGTATTTTGTTTAAATGTGCAACCGTGAGCCTGTGTGTTTTAATACAGCTCCCAGAGAGTTTAAAATCCTGCATCTGTCTCTCTCTCTGCAGAGCTGCTGGTTAAAGACACATTTACAGCCCTTATCAGACAGAAACTTCACTCTCATTCTTTCCCTCCACTCCCCTTCTAATGTTTAAAAAAAATCTAAAGGCTTGTTTTTGCAGCTCTGGTGTCTGGTGAGTCATTAAGCACAGGGCACACACACACACATTCAGATACCCGGACAGACAAATTCCATTGTAAATCAGAAATGGGATTTCTAAATGAGACAACAAATAACTTTGGATGAAATTGTTTCAGTTCAAGCAACTTAAGGAAAAGGGAACTTTGCAAGAATCAGCAAAGGGAGCAAACCTGTAGCCGATGGTGAACCAGTTGTACAATCCACTTTCAGAGCTGGTCTCTGCAGAACTGCAGAGTCAGGTTTGACTTGGTTGACAACCAAAATACAAACACATATTGGGAGATTTGAAGAAATTAGTACTTCAAGCTACTAGGATGTTGGGTGGGGATTGAGAGAGGGTCAGGATGAGTTATCAAACCTGAATTGCAGAACAGGCTCAAAGGCCTGCTTCTAGTTCCTGTCACTCCCCTGATAATGGTCCCATTAAGAAGAAAACACTTCATTAACTTGTGAAGTGTTTCCACTACCTGAAACATCAGAGAGGAAGATAAACTGAGATGAGCTGGTTAGCTAATATTTCACCAGACAGCCAATTAAATTTAATTGGGAAGGGGTTGAGTAGGCCTATGTATCGGAAATATAGACCAGAATTTTACCAGTCCACCCACCACAGGACAGAGAATGGGATGGTCCATTGGCCTCAGGCAGGATTTTACAGTTTCAGGACTAGCAAGGGCATAAAAATCCTATCCATCAACTTTCTACTGGAAAAGAAATAGAAACCTGGAGTTAGTTTTAGACCTAAAGAAAACAGAACTGGACACAGCAATTGTAAAACAGGAATAACTCCTGTTGGGAGTGTTGATTCTATTCAGTCTTGGTCTGGGGGCGGGGCGGTGTGGAAAACAGGGCAGGGAGAGAGAAATCTAAAACCAACCTGGAGAAATTCTACCTACTCACAATACAACACAGTTACCATGTTCAACTGAAACTGGGACTCCCAGAAATGTAAAGCTCAACATGGAGAGGTAAACATAGGAGGAATAAAGCTCCAAGTTGATCTGCTTATTAACAGCATCCTCACAGTCCTTGTGATAGTTCTAGCACACTTGAGAAGCCATCTCACTGAGGATAAGAATCACTTCAACAATAAGCTGACCTCTATCCTCAGAAGCTCTTCTATTTATACCACTGGGAGCTGCATTCAAACTGGGAATGACATCACCAATGATGACTGACAGCCCATGACAGCCAATCAGGAAGGGAGGCACCAATGAATCAATGAGAGGGGGTGGGGCAGGGGTGTGATACCCTGAGCCAATCAGAGCTATGGAAGACAGGAGAGTGAGGATGATGATTCAGTGATTGGAACATTCAAACTGTCCACATCATTTAATCCTTTTCGTGCTGGTATCGTTCTGGTCCCTGTGCGGAGGGATCCTCCCCCACTATCTTGGGGAGCTGGGGTGGAGGATACTGCATACAGCAATCCCGTACAACAGAAGGTCCAAGCGACCTTCCCTTTTTGCAAGCTTGTCGAGTCTGTGGAGCATGTCTATGTTCAATGTGATAGGCTGCACAGCCTTTCTGTTTTCCTCACAAACCTTCTGTTGATGTTTTGTTTGCTCTTCAGCCCCACGCTCCTGATCTACGGGTACCCGGTGTGGAGAGGGGGGATGGGGAAAGAGAAGAATCTCATTGTGAACCTGCTCCTGGGCCGGGCAAAGCGTGGCACTGATAGGGTCCAGGCAGTGGGTGACAGAGGGGTTGTCTGACCCGACTGTCTGTCCATGCACCCTGGCTATATTCACTGCCAGGCGTGACTGGAGTGGGTGCAGGACGTGTGCAAAGGCACTAACAACAGCCCCTCTGTGCTTGCTGGACACCGCTGAGTGGATGCATTATCAACCTCTTTGATTTGAATTTTCTTCGCAGTTTGTCTTCTGTTTTGAGCTGTTCCCTCCTTTTTGGGAGCTGCACCAGCCAAAGGGCATCTGCAAACCAACTGACCAGTTTGCAGGCAGGGGTGGGGAAGGAAAGAAATGTGAAATGGATTTGCTCAGTGTGAAGTCAAGTTTAATCCCCAAATCTCAGACCTGGAAACACCAGTACTTCCTCCCTTCCATGGGGAAAGCATCGAATCTCCTCTTTTAAGATATTCTTTGGTGGGATACGGTTGTTGCTTGCAAGGCCAGTATTTGTTAGCTCCCTGGTTAGGAGTCAGCCACAGTGCTGTGGATCTGGAGTCACTGTCAGCCAGACTGGGTACAAGTAGTTGTCAGGAAGATTTTAATCACAGAAAGTGATTCATCCACAAGCTCAGATTAGTCTTGCAAACAAAAATACTTCTAAGGATCAATGCAGATCTGTTTAGAAATGTTTATTCCCCACATCTGCTTTGTGGAGAGATGGAGTGACTGTTTGAGGAAGCCAGTGGCCTTTCACAGTCCACAGCTGGAAGTGAATATATCTTATCCTAGACTTACTCTGCACACTGGAGCATTCTGTAATGTTCTTCCCCCAGACCAGCTGTAAAGGAATGCAGGATTCAATCGATCGTAACAGGTCAGCACTGAAACACCCACCTTGTGTAACCTGGACTCCATTTCAAAGGATGTTTCTATCTATTCAGTCTGCCAAGTGCTGAAGGAGGTCATTCAGCCCATTGTGTTTGCACCAACATTAACAGCATCTCTCAAATCCTGTCCTCCCCATAACCCTACACTTACTGTGACCAATCCTGTACCCTTACTGTGGAAGCCTGACTTTTGCCTTTCTGGTCAGCCAGATTGTTAAGTGTTTGTCAAAGGAAGCCTGGTTAAAGTCTCCTATTCATCATCTGCTGTTACCTCAAACACAGGTAACTAACTGCACACTCCCTTCCTGATTATGGGAAGCAATAAGAGGAGTGGAGGATACTGCATACAGCAATCCCGAACAACAGAAGGCCCAAGTGACCTTCCCTTTTTGCAAGCTTGTCGAGTCTGTGGAGCATGTCTACGTTCAATGTGATAGGCTGCACAGCCTTTCTATTTTCCTCACAAACCTTCTGTTGATGTTTTGTTTGCTCTTCAGCACCACGTTCCTGATCTATGGGCACCCGGTGTGGAGCGGGGGGATGGAGAAAGAGAAGAATCTCATTGTGAACCTGCTCCTGGGCCTGTCAAAGCGTGGCACCGATAGGGTCCAGGCAGTGGGTGACAGAAGGGTTGTCTGACCCGACTGTCTGTCCTTATACCCTGGCTATATTCCCTGCCAGGCGTGACTGGAGAGGGTGCAGGCAGTGTCTGAGGGCACTGTCAACTTGCTCCATGCTTGCTGGATACCGCAGAGAGGGTGCATTATCAACCCCTTTAATCACATGTTAATTTGATGAATTGAGTTTTCTTTCCACTTTGTCTTTTCTTTAGGGCGGTTCCCTCCTTTTTGGGAGCTGCCCCTTTTAATTTATCCCCAAGTTATATTGAGTTAGTTTATTTGCTCTGTCAAAAAAAGATTAATATCATTCAAAGATGTGCGGGGTTGTTTGATTGGCTATGCTAAAATTGCCCCTTAGTGTCCCGGGATGTGTAATTTAGAGGGAATTTATCCAAACTGAACACATTGTTCCAGATGCTTTTTTATACAGCTGTTTCAGAGTTTCTGCCCCTCTCTCTTCCAGCTCCTTGAGATGAAGAATAAAGTTCTATCAGCCTTTTGAAGTTTGCTTTTGTCGCTGTCATATAAACAGACAGATAAGGAACAGGAGTAGGCCATTCAGCCCCTCGAGCCTGCTCCATCATTTAATAGAGTACGGCTGACCTCTTCGTAACTCAGATTTGTATTCTGTTGACCCCGATAACCTTACTAAGAGTGTATCCACCACTGTCTTACTAATATTTAACAACTCTGCTTCCACCACCTTTTTAGGAAGAAAGTTCAAAAGACATTTCAATCCTCTACTTTTTAGTAATTTCTTAATAGTTGCAGTGCTGATTGCACTGTTATGTTTATTTCATTTATTTGTGGGACAGGGGTGTCACTGGCTGGCCAGCATTTATTGTCCATCTTTAGTTGTCTGAGAGTCAACCACATTGCTTTGTCTCTGGGTAAGGACAGCAGATTTCCTTCCCTAAAGAACTTTAATAAATCAGATGGGGTTCTTTTCCTCAATGATTTCATGGACATCAGTACATTCTTAATTGCAGATATTTTATGGAATTCAAATTCCACCATCTGCCAGGATAGGATTCGAACCTGGGTCTCCCAGAACACTGGCTGAGTTTCTGGATTAATAGTCTGGTGATAATAGCACTAGGCCATCACCTCTGCTTGGAGGTCAATTGGAAGAGGCTGAGCAGCACCAGCCAAAGACACAGGGAATCTACAAACCAACTGACCAGTTTGCAGGCAGGGGTGGGGGAAGGAAAGAAATGTGAAATGGATTTGCTCAGTGTGAAGTCAAGTGTAATCCCCAAATCTCAGAGCTGGAAACACCAGTACTTCCTCCCTTCCATGGGGAAACATCAAATCTCCTCTTTTAATATATTCTTTGGTGGGATATGGTTGTTGCTTGCAAGGCCAGTATTTGTTTGCCACAGCTCACTGGTTAGGAGTCAGTGACAGTGCTGTTGATCCAGAGTCACTGTCAGCCAGACTGAGTACAAATAGCTGTCAGGAAGATGATTCATCCACAAGTTCACAGATTAGTCTTGCAAACCGAAATGCTTCTAAGGATCAATGGAGATCTGTTTAGAAATTGTTTTTTTTTTCCCTCATCTGCTTTGCGGAGAGATGGAGTGACTGTTTGAGGAAGCCAGTGGTCTTTCCCAGTCCACAGCTGGAAGTGAATACATCTTATCCTAGACTTACTCTGCACACTGGAGCATTCTGTAAATGTTCTTCCTCTAGGCCAGCTGTAAAGTAATGCAGGATTCAATGATCCTAACAGGTCAGCACTGAAAAACCCAACTTGTGTAACCTGGACTCCATTTCTAAAGATGTTTCTATCTATTCAACCTGCCAAGTGCTGAAGAAGGCCATTCAGCCCATTGTGTTTGCACCAACATTAATAACATCTCTCAAGGCTCCTCTTCTCCATAACCCTACACTTACTGTGACCAATCCTGTAACCTTGCTGGGGAAGCCTGACTTCTGCCTTTCTGGTCAGTCAGATTGTTAACAAAGTTTGTCAAAGGAAGCCAGGTCAAATTCCTGTATTATCATCTGCTGTTACCTCAAATACAGGTAACTAACTGCACACTCCCTTCCTGATGATGGAAGGGATAAAAGAACATCTTCCCTATTAATCTAAGGACCAGGGAAGGAGTGAACAGAATACAGTCAGAAATAATTTGCACTGAACAAGACATGGTGAGTGAATCAGGAAAGAAGTCATTGAACCCAGCTACTGAATTATACCAAGATAAATTAGCCCAATAGATATTTTTATTTGGAAATACAGCAACAGCTCAGAACAGGAAAGGGAGCACAAAAAACCAGTCAGAAATGGGTCAAACTTCATTTCCACCCAGTCAGTTGAGGGTGAGCCTGTCAAACAGGTACTCTCCCATGCCACTCTCAGGGGCTCCCAGTCTCTTCAGGTTGCTGATGTGATCTCCAAGCTTCTTGATCATCTTCACTTGTTCATCCAAGTAGTGAGTCTCTAGTAAGTCACACAGCTGGAATAGGAAATAAATTAGGGAATGCTATCAAATTAGATATGCTTCCCCTACCAGAAGGAGGTCATCATCTGCTCATCTTGGGATGCCAAGGACAATTTAGGATGGCCAACCCACCAGATGTGCACATCTATGGACTGCAGGGGGAAACCCATGAGGCAGCAGTGCTAACCTACACCACATTACATAGACACTGTGTAGATTTAACCCAACCCAAAGAGGTCAATTCCATTGACCTGGGATTGAGTGGATCAGGAAACATTGCTGTCTCAGAATGAATCTGTTCAGTGATCAAGGTCAATGTGAGCGATCTTTCCAGAAGAAGCCCACAAGTGGGAAACATCTCGAAAATTCCAATTCCAGTATCAAAACCACTGAAAAAGCCATTACACAACTTACATGAGGGTCAGTGTTTCCAGAGGAGAGTTTGTGCAGATCCAGCAGACTCTGGTTCTCATTCTTCTCCAGCTGCAGAGCTCTCTGCATTGCCTCCAGACCATTGCCCCATTCATCCTGCTCTGGCTTCTGGAAGAGGGGAAAGACAGCTTCATTAGTCTATTGGAGAGGGGTAGGTGACAATTTAGTAGTTGTTAGTCTATTGAGCAGCATGCTGAGTATTAGAATCACTGGGGTGACATTGGAGGACCAGTGCTGGACAATGAACAGCTCATCAACTCTGCTATTTAATTACAATATCTCTAATTAGCCAGAGTTCCTCAAAACAGGAATTTACAAATTTGTCCCAGTAACTATCAGATGTCTGTATCAGCACCAGAGTCTGGGTCAATAGGTCAGAAAATAGTTCTTCCATTCATTTGATCAGCTGATCTAAAGATCCACAGTATCAATTTATTCTGTCCCTATCCTCACTTTTCACCAACATTAGATCATCATTTGAAATGAAATTGATTCAGATATCTAAATTGAGTCTTAGAAAATCCACCCATGAGAAAAATCCAACCTTGACATCCTCCAGGATGACTCTGCCTCCACGTTTATTCTGGAATTCCATCAGTTTCTCAGCATGTTCCCGTTCCTCATGTGACTGCTCCTTGAAGAACTCAGCAAAGTGACTCAGGGTAACATCATCCTGGTTAAAGTGACAGAACTGCAGGGAGAGAGACAAAAGGAAGAGTCAGGTTTGGCCTGGTGGGCATCAAAAATACAAACAGCTTCACAAACAAGTGACCCACTCACTATCTCAGCACAGGAGCTTCAAACCATATTGCAAAATCCTCAAACTAGTTCCAAAGCATTTCACATTCAAATCATGATTATTTGTAATCACCTCAGGTCAGTCTTCCTTCACTGACTAATTTACATGCTGAGTAAAACACTGCTGCTTCAGCAGTTACAGGGGAAGTGATTGCCCAGTGATATTATTGCTAGACTGTTAATCCAGAAACTCAGCTAATGATCTGGGGGAACTTGGGTTCAAATCCTGCCACAGCAGATTGTGATATTTGAATTCAATTACAATAATCTGACGTTAAAAACCTACTGATCAGCAGAAAACCATAGTTGATTCAGAAAAATCCATCTGGTTCACTAATGTTCTTTAGAGAAGGAAATCTGCCATCCTTACCTGGTCTGGCCTGTGAATCCAGAGCCGCAGCCAGTGGTTGATTCAACTGCCCACCAAGGGGAATAAATGCTGAACAGCCAGTGACATCCATGTCCCACAAAAGTAACTAAAAGCCAAGCCCCAAGACCAATATTCCTTCAATCAGTTCCCACTAATTCTTTCCCATCAGAAAAACCCCCATTTGCCCAATAAAGACAAAATCTATATTCAAAGGCCTTTTACACTAAGTTTATTGACAATCCCCTATCTCACTCATTTCAAAGCAGTGGTTCCATTGTGTACAATGGGATTATTTGTACCCAAGGACCTGCCTGCAATTCACATCTGGGATCACAGGGAGACTATCCGACCATCATACTGTTCTGCAAAGTGGACACCAAAGGAACCATCTCCTGGAATCCAATTGGATTTAGTTCTCAGGGCTGGTTGAGATCAGGATGTTAAATTTACTTATCTGCCATGATCAAAATGAGTGGCAGAACAGGCCTGAAGAGCCAAGTGGCCTCCTTTTGATTTTAGTTTATGTTTTCTTTTATAAACTCTTATTAACTACGTATTAACCCATTATAGACGGGTAACAAGAGCTGGCCATGTAAAACCAGTTACTAATTACTGGAGCACCAGCAACCAGCACTGTCACCTCAGAGCCAGGGGCCTTGGGTTACATTCCCAGCTGAGGTTACTGAGTTTGCATCTCCTCCCTATGTCTGGGGGAAGCTTCCTCCCAGAGTCCAGTGATGTGCAGGTTAGGGGGAACTAGCTATGCTAAATTGCCTCTTAATTTCAGGGGGACGAGTAGGATAGATACATGGGGTTACAGGGCTGGGGCTACAGGGCTGGGGCTGTAGTTAGTCCAGACTCAAAGGGCCAAATAGCCACCTTCTGCGCAAAGATACAATATTATGCAGATATACTGTAACATTTAATAGCAAAATTAGAAATAATATTTCACCAGAGTCAGAACTAACAGCTTTGATATTATGAAGTGTTATAAACCAGTTCAAGAAAAGGGTTCATTACTGATCATAAAATAATTTGCATTTCATTAGGATTTTTATAAAAATACATTCATTGCTTACAGACCAACAGGTTATTTAAAAACACTAACTTTAAAAAAGAAGCTCACTATAGAAAGGTGAATAGAGCTCCAGGTTGATCTGCTTGTTAACAGCATCCTCACAGTCCTTGTGATAGTTCTGACACACTAGATAACCCATCCTAATTTACTAGACTCTGACATTAATACAAGTGGGAGCAACTCATCTTAAATACCCAGCCTCACATCCCAACTGATACTGCATCATTCCCAGTGCCCAATCAGAATGGCAAGCTCCTTTGAGGGAACCAATCAAGAATGGAATGCAATGGATCTGATCATTTGGACCAGGGAACATTCTGATTGGATAACGAGAGCAGAGAACTGCAGCATGTGGGAAGCGAAAATGACCAATCATGTTCCTTGGGCAAAGTCCAAGGAACTTCCTACACACCCGCCAGTCCTGATGGAATCAGCAATTTCTCAATCTCGGACAGTTTAGGTTCATGGGGTTGGGGTGAGGGTTGGGGGAGTGGACTCACTCTGACTGCCTACTTCTCTTTCACAATCTTGTGGATCCCTGCGTGACGTCTACAGAGGGTGTGTGTGGCAGGAATCCACAAATACACTTGGTGCCCGTCTGCAGTCAGTGACACCTTGGGCACAGACTGCCTTACAGGTATCATTAACAAGATTAGTAGGATGTACTTTACCCTCACGCTGGATCATTTTTTGATTCATTCATGGAAATGGGTGTGATTGGCTGTGCCAGTATTTATTGCCCATCCCTAGTTGCCCTTGAACTGAATGACTCACTCAGCCATTTCAGAGGGAAGTTGAGATTCGACCACCTTGCTGTGACTCTGGAGTCACATGCAGGCCACACCGGGTAAGGAAGGCAGATTTCCTTCCCTGAAGGACATTAATGAGTTTTTCCCACAATTGACAATGGTCTCAGGATCGTCAGTAGATTCTTAATATTTTTATTGAATTCAAATTCCATCATCTGCTATGGTGGGATTCGAATCCGGGTCCCGCACAGACTCCAGAAGTGCAAAGATAGTAATGGGCTGGAACTTTTATTGCTTATGCTGGTTTGACCTGAGAAGAAAGGTTTAAGGTGAAAGGGGAGGGACAATTATTTCACCCAGAGGGTGGTGAGTGTGTGGGATGAGCTGCCAGAGGTAGTAGTAGAAGCTGGTACAATGTTGTCTTTTAAAAAGTCATTAGGGAGTTACATGGGCATGATGGGTATAGAGGGATACGGGCCAAATGTGGGTAATTGGGATGAGTTTAAGAGTTTAAAAAAAAGGGTTGCAAGTACGAGTTGGGCCAAAGGGCCTGTTTTCATGCTGTAACCCTCTACGACTCGATGTGACGGAGATCCTGAATGAATACTTTGCGTCGGTATTCATGAAGGAGAGGGGCTTGTTGACAGCTCCTGCCTCTGAGGGAGCTGTGGACCAGTTGAGGTAAATATCCATACCGAGAGAGCAAGTTTTAGAGC
Organism: Sphyrna mokarran; assembly: GCA_024679065.1. NCBI lineage: Eukaryota > Metazoa > Chordata > Chondrichthyes > Carcharhiniformes > Carcharhinidae > Sphyrna > Sphyrna mokarran. Next base: position 1,328,862 of record JAGIQG010000037.1, read on the forward strand.
TTCGAGGTAGCATTAACATAGACCATAGAACAATACAGCACAAACAGGGCCTTCGGCCCACGAGTTGCGCCGATCACATCTACCACTCCACAGACCTATCTATAACCCCCATCCTATTCTTTTCCATATACTCATCCAGAAGTCTCTTAAAAGACACCAGTGAGTTTGCCTCAACTCCGTCAGCAGTCGGTTCCATTCACTCACCACCTTCTGAGTGAAAAACCCACCCCTGACATCTCCTTTATATTTGCTTCCTGCACCTTAAATCTGTGTCCTCTCGTATTGACCATTTCTGCTCGGGGAAATAGTCTCTGAGACTCCATTTTATCTATTCCTCTCAACATTTTATAAACCTCTATCAAGTCGCCTCTCAACCTATGTCTCTCCAGTGAGAAGAGTCCCAGCTCCCTCAACCTATCTTCATAAGGCCTGCTTCCCAATCCAGGCAGCATCCTTGTAAATTTCCTCTGAACCCTCTCAATAGCCTCTACATCCTTCCTGTAATGAGGCGACCAGAACTGCGCACAATACTCCAACTGGGGTCTGACAAGAGTCTGATAGAGCTGCATCATTACTTCCTGACTCCTAAACTCTATTCCTCGATTAATGAAGGCCAGTACACCGTACGCCTTCTTGACCACTTCCTCCACCTGCGAGGCCCGATTTAATATTCCTATGGACCCGGACCCCGGGATCTTTCTGCTCTACAACACAGCTAAGTCTCCTACCTCTTATATTATATTCCTTCATCCCATTATTCCTACCAAAATGGACCACTACACATTTATCTGCATCAAAGTCCATCTGCCACTTCACCCAGTCTTGCATCCTGTCAATGTCCCGCTGCAACTTTTGGCATCCCTCCAGACCATCCACAACACCACCGATCTTTGTATAGTCGGCGAACTTGCAAACCCATCCCTCCACTTCCTCATCCAGGACATTTATGAAAGTGACAAATAGCAGGGGTCCCAGAACAGATCCCTGGGCACTCCATTGGTTACTGACCTCCATGCACAACAAGACCCATCCACAACCACTCTCTGCCTTCTGCCGGCAAGCCAGTTCTGGATCCACGAGTTCAAAGCCCCTTGGATCCCCTGCCATCTCACCTTCTCCAGTAGCCTTGCATGGAGGAACTTATCAAACGCCTCACTGTGAGGCAAGGAGGAAATGGTCGAGTAAGAGAACCTTGGTGTACGAAAAAAGTTGATTTGCTGGTTAAAAAGAAAAAGGAGGCTTATGTCAGGATAAGGCTTGAAGGCTCAGTTAGTGCAATGGATAGCTGTAGATTAGCCAGGAAGGAGCTAAAGAGTGAATTGAGGAGAGCTCAGAGGGGACACGAGAAGACTTTGGCTGATAGGATTAAGGAGAATCCTAAAGCTTTCTTTAGATATGTTAAGAATAGAAGATTGGTTAGGGCAAGATTAGGGCCAGTCTTAGACAGCAGTGGGAAGTTGTGCGTGGAGCCTGAGGAGATTGGAGAGGTACTGAATAAATATTTCTCTTCGGTATTCACGCAGGGTGATGTAAATGTAGTTATGGAGAACACTGAGGTACAGGGTAGCAAACTGTAGTAGATAGGGAGGATGTGCTAGATATTCTCGAGGGTTTGAAGTTGGATAAGTCCCCTGGGCCGGACGGGATTTACCCTAGGATTCTCTGGGAGGCAAGAGAGGAGATTGCAGAGCCTCTGGCTCTGATCTTCAGGTCGTCGTTGGTTACGGGTGTGGTTCCGGAGGACTGGAGGATAGCGAATGTGGTCCCATTGTTCAAGAAGGGGAAGAGAGACCTTCCAGGGAATTATAGGCCAGTGAGTCTTACTTCTGTTGTGGGGCAAGGTATTGGAGAGAATTATTAGGGATAGGAATTATCGTTATTTAGAGAGAAATGAATTGATTGGGGATAGTCAGCACGGTTTTGTGAAGGGTAGGTCGTGCCTTACTAACCTCATTGAGTTTTTTGAGAAAGTGACCAAAGAGGTGGATGGGTGTAAGGTGGTTGATGTGGTATATATGGACTTTAGTAAGGCGTTTGATAAGGTGGCCCATGGAAGACTTCTACAGAAAATGCAGATGTATGGGATAGAGGGTGATATTGCAAATTTGATTAGGAATTGGCTGGCAGATAGAAGACAGAGGGTGATGGTTGATGGGAGATATTCATCGTGGAGTTCGGTGACAAGTGGTGTACCTCAGGGGTCTGTTTTGGGGCCCCTGCTGTTTGTAATTTTTATAAATGATCTGGATGAGGGTATTGAGGGATGGATGAGTAAATTTGCAGATGACACTAAAGTCAGTCGAGTGGTAGATAGTGAAGAGGAGTGTTATAGTTTGCAGAGAGACTTGGACAAGTTGCAAAGCTGGGCCGAGAGGTGGCAAATGGAGTCTAATGTGGAAAAGTGTGAGGTAATGCAGTTTGGCAGGAACAATAAATGTGTAGAGTATAGGGCTAATGGTAGGATTCTTAATAGTGTTGAGGAACAGAGGGATCTTGGTGTATATGTGCATAGATCCCTGAAAGTAGGCAGTCAAGTCGATAAGGTTGTTAAGGAGGCATATGGAGTCTTAACTTGTATTGGTAGGGGGATTGAATTTCGGAGCCGCAACGTCATGTTGCAACTGTACAAATCTCTAGTGTGGCCGCACTTGGAGTATTGTGTGCAGTTCTGGTCCCCACATAATAAGAAAGATGTGGAGGCATTAGAGAGGGTACAGAGGAGGTTTACCAGGATGTTGCCTGGTATGGAGGGCAGGTCTTATGAAGAGAGGCTGAAGGATTTGAGGTTGTTTTCATTAGAAAGGAGGCGGCTAAGGGGATCTTATCGAAGCATATAAGATGATTAGAGGTTTAGATAGGGTGGACAGTGATAGCCTTTTTCCTAGGATGGAGAAAGCTAGAACGAGAGGACACAGCTTTAAATTAAGGGGTGATAGTTATAGGATGGATATCAGAGGTAGGTTTTTTACCCAAAGGGTGTTTGGGGAGTGGAATGCCCTGCCTGCAGCAGTTGTTGATGCACCAAGTTTGGTGGCGTTTAAGAGGTTAGTTGATAAGTATATGGAGGAGAAGGGAATGGTTTAGTTTGGAGGAGCATTGCTTTTTATATTGGTCGGCACAACATCGAGGGCCGAAGGGCTTGTTCTGTGCTGTAGTGTTCTATGTTCTATGTTCTATGTAAAGTCCATGTACACTACATCCTCCACCCTTCCTTCGTCAATTTGTTCAGTCACATTTTTGAAGTACTCATCTAGATTGAGTTCTGATAAAGAGTTAAAACTGATAAATCTCCGGGGCCTGATGGCATTTATCCCAGGCTGCTTCGGGAGGTGCGAGGTGAAATTGCTGGGCCTCTGACACAAATCTTTGTCTCTTCCTTGGACACAGGTGAGGTCCCAGTGGACTGGAGAATAGCTAATGTTGTACCATTGTTTAAAAAGGGTAGTAGGGATAACCCTGGGAATTATAGGTCGGTGAGTTTGACGTCAGTGGTATGGAAGCTGTTGGAGGGGATTCTTAGAGATACGACGTATAGGCACTTTGGAGTTTATATTACTCATATACTAAGTAATAAGTTACTTCTATGACGTAGAGGTAATAATAGAAGATATATTACCTCTTCTATTTGTAATATATATAAATGAGTTGGAAGAGGGAAAAGTGGAGCGATCAGCAAGTTTGCAGACGACACAAAGATTGCTTAACTTGCGTATAGTGAGGAGCATTGTCAGGCGATGCAGCAGGACATAGACAGGCTGGTAGCCTGGGCAAATATAGGCAGATGGAATTCAATCCTGATAAATGTGAGGTGATGCATTTTGGGAGAAGGAATGTAGTGTGGAGGTATATGATAAAGGATAGACCTATTAAGAGAATAGAAAGGCAGAGAGACCTGGGGATGCAAGTGAACAAGTCTCTGAAAGTGGCAGAGCAAGTGGAGAAGGTTGTGAAGAAAGCATATAGTATGTTAGAATTATGGAAAGGGGTATAGAGTACAGTAGCTGGCCTTTAATGTTGCAATTGTATAAAACATTGATTAGACCTCATTTGGAATATTGCATCCAGTTCTGGTCGCCTCACTACCGGAAGGACGTGGAGAGTCTGGAGAGAGTGCAGAGGAGGTTTATCAGGATGCTGCCTGGTATGGAATGTCTGAGTTACGAGCAGAAGTTAGGCAAATTGGGGCTGTTTTTCTTCGAAAGACGTAGACATAGAGGATATCTAATAGAGGTGTACAAGATTATGAGGCGTATAGATAGAGTAAACAGGGTTAAGCTTTTTCCTGGGATGGACTCAAATTGCACAATTGGTCACAGGCTTAGGGTGAGGGGGGTAAGGTATAATTTGGATGCTAGAGGGAATTTTTTCACACAGAGCGTGGTGGGGTATGGAATGCGCTGCCAGGTAAAGTGGTGGAGGCAGGTACTCTGGAGTTATTTAAGAAACACTCAGATGGGCACATGAACAGAATGGGAATGCTGAGGTATAGAAAACTGATTTAAAATAGGGATCATGAGCCTTGGGAGTCCCTGGGAAGTGTGTAAATAGATGATGATATTGATGTACTTGTTTTTATCCTACAGTTGCTTTGGTCCACCTTGTTGTCTAACGAGGGGCATACACGCGATGGGTCGTGAGAGGGCTGCTCTTGGATTTTTTTTCGAGATTATCCTAGTGCTTCACGTCGTTAGTGTACGCTTGACCTGGACCATTTGATTGGCAACACGACAGCTCAGTGACTATCGCTGTGCTGTGCAGATACATGGATTTGGGCCTGTGTCTGTGGGAGTTTGCGCATTCTCCCCGTGCTTGCGTGGGTTTTCTCCGGGCGCTCCGGGTTCCTCCCACATCCCAAAGATGTGCTCTTAGGCTAATTGGCAAAACAAATTCTCCCTAAATCGTCTCAAATTTGATTTTTAATCTATAGATCTATAAACATGGACAGGGATCGTGGGTAGAGGTGGGAACATCAGGGTTGCGGCCTGGGCTCGTTGGGCCGAAGGGCCTGTTTCCTGTGCTGTTGTTGTTCTTTGTAATACCACATTCTGCACCCTCTCCTTTCCTTCTCTGTGAATGGGATGCATCGTTTATAAAGCTTGCAAGAAGCAATACTTTTCACTGTATACTATTACATGTGACAATAATGAATCAAATCAATCCACCTCATTGTTTGACCTGTAACAAAGCAACCCATTGGTTGTACTCACAAAGAATGGTGTTCTGTTTAAAATTCTGTCCCATTGCATTTACATGATTCAAAATAATAAAATATCGAATTATAAACATTACGTCTATGGTAAGGGTCTGGAGCAGGTGCTGTAAAGACTTGGAGTTATAAATGTACTTTGATAAATTACATTTAAGTAGCACAATTTGTACACAGTAATGAGACTTTTCATAACGCATATCTCCAAAAGTTAGTCATTGAGTCATTGAGGTTTACAGCTTCAAAACAGGCATTTGGGCTCAAATTGCCATTTTTTTTCTAACCATTAAGTGAGTTCCAATTGCCGTGTTTAGCCCATATCCCTCTAAACCCATCTTATCCATGGAACTCAAAATGCTTTTTCGAAGACAAAATTGCACCCATCTCCGTGTTGCCTCTGGCAGCTTGTCCCAGATACTCACCACACACTGAAAAAATACCCTTCTTATCCTTTTGTATCTCACCTGTCTCATCATGTACTTGGTCCTCTACAATCATAGAACCCTACAGTGCAGAAAGTCTGCACCCATCACAATCCCACCCAACCCCTATCCCTTCATCCTTACACATTTTACCTGCTAATCCCTCTAACCTAAATATCTTAGGACACTGAGGGGCAATTTTAACGTGGCCAATCAATCTAACCTGCACATCTTTGGACTGTGGGAGGAAACCGGAGCACCCGCGGGAAACCCACGCAGACACGAGGAGAACATGCAAACTCCACAGAGACAGTGACCCGAGCTGAGAATCGAACCCAAGTCGTTGAAGCTGTGAAGCAGCAGTGTTAACACTGTGCTGCCGTATCACTCATAAGTTAGAGACTCTCGTACCTTTGGGAAAAGATGTTGACTATCTAGCGAATAAAAGTCCCAGGGAGCAATTCCTCCAACCAAATTCTAAATGTTGAATTGGCTGGAATACTGGTGTAAATCAGTCTGAGCAAAGCAGAGAGCACAAAGCGAATATCATTAAAAGCTCTGGAGCGGGGCCTGTTTATGCTCGAGTCTGACAGATCCACAACTCTGTGCATGTTCAGTGATTCTGAACGATCAGACTGCACTTTTCAGGCCAGCTCGATAGCTGGCAAGCCCATTGCCGAAGAGTCAGGTCTCCCATTGGTGATAATTTGGGTCAGTGCCCCGTTGGTAATAAACTGGGTCTGTGTGATTCCCCCGTCGATGATGATCTGGGTCCGTGTGATTCCACCATTGATGATGAGCTGGGTCTGTGTGATTCCCCCCATTGGTGATGATCTCGGTCTGTGTGATTCCCCATTGATGATGAGCCGGGTCTGTGTGATTCCCCCATTGATGATGAGCTGGGTCTGTGTGATTCCCCATTGGTGATGAGCCGGATCTGTGTGATTCCCCCATTGATGATTATCTGGGTCTGTGTGATTCCCCCATTGATGATGAGCCGGGTCTGTGTGATTCCCCCATTGATGATGAGCCGGGTCTGTGTGATTCCGCATTGATGATGAGCTGCGTGTGTATGATTCCCCCCATTTATGATGAGGCCCGTCTGTGTGATTCCCCCCATTGATGATGAGCCGGGTCTGACTATTTCCCCCATTGGTGATGAGCTCGTTCTGTGTGATTCCCCCAGTAGTTTTGAGCTGAGTATTTAATTTAGGCATTTTTTTGTATTTCATTCATCATTATTCTCTTTTTCTTCTTCCCAGAAATTTGATTTTGAAGACCGAAATGTGACTCAGAATGTTTGGACCAGAGCTTTTCTCCAGAGGAGGGTGATGGACTGGGACATACTCCACAGCCCACACTCACGTGTGTATTTGTCTCTTCATTGCCCCAGATGAGGTGGGGGGAAAGAATGGTTGGGTGGTCAGGGTTTAGTGGGGACTGGAGTTTGAAGACCTGCACTTGAAATAGCCAAAATTTCCAATCCATCACAAATACGTTAATCCTTTGCTCGCTGATAAAGAGAAAATCAATTTTGTAATCTGAAACAGTCTATTCATTTGTTTATATCCAAAATAACAGGAGTGTGAGACAGAGCAATGAAACTTATTATTAAATAAAATGCACAGAGTTCTATACAATTCAGTTTTAGAAATTCAGGCTTTGGTCACTCTAATTCCTGGGAGGAGGTGGTATTCACTATCTCTACTCCTCTCTCTCTGTCTCTCTCTCATTCTGCCTGTCTCTCTGCCTCTCTGTCTCTCTCTCTGCTTGTCTCTCTCTCTCTCTCATTCTGCCTCTCTCTCTGCCTCCCTATCTCTCTGTCTTTCTCTACCTGTTTGTCTCTCACTCTCTCTCTTTCTCTTTCTCTCTCTCTCTCTCTGTCATTCTGCCTCCCTCTCTCTGTGTGATTCTGGATGTTAACCGTGAAGTGTGTTAACCGTGTGGTGATACATTCCCAAAAACTTTCACATATCTCCTGTGGTATCCCCTCTGTGATATTGACATTGTAACATTGCTTATACTTGGAATGAAAGTATTCCTCCAGCCATCTTTGATGTTATATCCTCGATTGGAGGGTTTAGGTATTTATCCAGCTGTGAGAAGCAGTCCACCATTTGTTTATAATTTCCCATTACAAAGTATTTTTATTCACTCTTGGGACTTTGGTCTCACTGGCTGGCCAGCATTTATTGCCCATCCCTAGTTACCCATGTTCAGAGAGCAATTAAGTGTCAACCACATTACTGTGGCACTGGAGTCACATTTAGTGCTGACCACAAAAGGACGACAGATTTTCCACTTTCGTGAACTTGACTTTTTTTTTTCCGAAATTCAACAATGGTTTATAGTCACCACAGTTTCTGAATTCTAGATATATTTATTCAAATTCCACCATCTGCTGTGATGGGATTGGAATCCCAGCGCCCAGAACAGTAGCTGAGTTTGTGTACAAATAGTCTAAAGATAAAAGCACCAGTCAATCACATCTAAACCCTGAGTGTACACATCCTGAGTTCTGGTAATCTAGATAAACCATATTATATACATCTGCAGGGCTCGCGGATTGGACAGTATCAGCAAGCTCATATTTCCACAATCCCACATGATGGTTATCATTAAAATCATTAAATATTTCTCTCTTTGTTGCTTTCTGTCTTTCTGTACATCCCCCTGTATTTCTCTCTATCTCTTTGTATGTGTGTATGTGTGTGATGGGGGGTGGGGTGGTGTTACTGTCTATCTGTTTCTCTGTGCCTCTTACTGCTCTTACTGTCTCTCTGCATGTCCCTCATTCACCTTCTCTCTACACTCTTCCTCTGTGACTCCTCCACCCTCTCAGTCTCACTCTTTTTCTCCCTTTTCTTCTCTGTTCCCCCCCCCTTGTTTTTGTCACTGTCTTTCTCTCTTTTGCTTTTGCTGTACTTATTCAATATCACTGTTTCAAATTCGCTGATGTTCTCTGCTTCCTGTTCTGTCTCCTTTCCTGTCTTAGTCTCCCTCTCTCTTTACATCCTCCCAAATGTCTCCCTTTGTCATAGCCTGTTCATCTCCCTCCACATTTCCCTCAATATCTATCAAAATTTTCTCCCTCAGTGGGAGCCCCTACTTGTCTGTGACCTTTCTTTCTGTCTCTGTCTCTTATTCTGTCTCTTACCCTGCCTCTGTCTCTGACTCTCTGTTTCTCTGTCACTCTGTCTCCCTCTGTCACTGTCTCTCTGTTTCTCTGTCTTCCTCTGTCTCTTCCTATCTCTCTCTCTATCTATCTCTCAGATTCTCTGTTTTTTTTTCATATATCCGTTAGAAACTATGTCAAAATCTGTCATGCTGCAACTAAACCATTCCCTTCTCCTCCATATACGTACAACTAACCTCTTAAACGCACCAAACTTGGTGCATCTACAACTGCTGCAGGCAGGGCAGCCACTCCCCAACCACCCTTTGGGTAAAAAACCTACCTCTGATATCCGTCCTATAACTATCACCCCTTAATTTAAAGCTGTGTCCTCTCATTCTAGCTTTCTCCATCCTAGGAAAAAGGCTATCACTGTCCACCCTATCTAAACCTCCAATCATCTTATATGCTTCGATAAGATCCCCTCTTTGCCGCCTCCTTTCGAACGAAAACAACCTCAAATCCTTCAACCTCTCTTCGCAAGACCTGCCCTCCATACCAGGCAACATCCTGGTAAACCTCCTCTGTACCCTCTCCAATGCCTCCACATCTTTCTTGTTATGTGGGGACCAGAACTGCACACAATACTCCAAGTGCGGCCGCACTAGAGATTTGTACAGTTGCAACATGACGTTGCGGCTCCGAAATTCAATCCCCCTACCAATAAAAGTTAAGACTCCATATGCCTTCTTAACAACCTTATCGACTTGACTGCCTACTTTCAGGGATCTATGCACATATACACCAAGATCCCTCTGTTCATCAACACTATTAAGAATCCTACCATTAGCCCTATACGCTACACATTTATTATTCCTGCCAAAGTGCATTACCTCACACTTTTCCACATTAAACTCCATTTGCCACCTCTCGGCCCAGCTCTGCAACTTGTCCAAGTCTCTCTGCAAACTATAACACCCCTCTTCACTATCTACCACTCCACCGACTTTAGTGTCATCTGCAAATTTACTAATCCATCCTTCAATACCCTCATCCAGATCATTTATAAAAATTACAAACAGCAGGGGCCCCAAAACAGACCCCTGAGGTACACCACTTGTCACCGAACTCCACGATGAATATCTCCCATCAACCACCACCCTCTGTCTTCTATCTGCCAGCCAATTCCTAATCCAATTTGCTAAATCACCCTCTATTCCACACATCTGCATTTTCTGTAGAAGTCTTCCATGGGCCACCTTATCAAACGCCTTACTAAAGTCCATATATACTACATCAACCGCCTTACCCCCATCCACCTCTTGGTCACTTTCTCAAAAAACTCAATGAGGTTAGTAAGGCATGACCTACCCTTCACGAAACCATGCTGACTATCCCCAATCAATTCATTTCTCTCTAAATAACGATAAATCCTATCCCTAATAATTCTCTCCAATACCTTGCCCACAACAGAAGTAAGACTCACTGGCCTATAATTCCCTGGAAGGTCTCTCTTCCCCTTCTTGAACAATGGGACCACATTCGCTATCCTCCAGTCCTCCGGAACCACACCCGTAACCAACTACGACCTGAAGATGCAATCGCCTCTCTTGCCTCCCAGAGAATCCGAGGGTAAATCCCGTCCGGCCCAGGGGACTTATCCAACTTCAAACCCTGTGCCTCAGTGTTCTCCATAACTACATTTACATCACCCTGCGTGAATACGGAAGAGAAATATTTATTCAGTGCCTCTTCAATCTCGTCAGGCTCCACGCACAACTTCCCACTGCTGTCTAAGACTGGCCCTAATCTTGCCCTAACCAATCTTCTATTCTTAACATATCTAAAGAAAGCTTTAGGATTCTCCTTAATCCTATCAGCCAAAGTCTTCTCGTGTCCCCTCTTAGCTCTCCTCAGTTCACTCTTTAGCTCCTTCCTGGCTAATCTACAGCTATTCATTGCACTAACTGAGCCTTCAAGCCTCATCCTGACATAAGCCTCCTTTTTCTTTTTAACCAGCAAATCAACTTTTTTCGTACACCAAGGTTCTCTTACTCGACCATTTCCTCCTTGCCTGACAGTGAGGCGTTTGATAAGTTCCCCCATGCAAGGCTACTGGAGAAGGTGAGATGGCAGGGGATCCAAGGGGCTTTGGACTCGTGGATCCAGAACTGGCTTGCCGGCAGAAGGCAGAGAGTGGTTGTGGATGGGTCTTGTTCTGCATGGAGGTCAGTAACCAATGGAGTTCCCAGGGATCTGTTCTGGGACCCCTGCTATTTGTCACTTTCATAAATGTCCTGGATGAGGAAGTGGAGGGATGGGTTTGCAAGTTCGCCGATGATACAAAGATCGGTGGTGTTGTGGATGGTCTGGAGGGATGACAAATGTTGCAGCGGGACATTGACAGGATGCAAGACTGGGTGAAGTGGCAGATGGACCTTGATGCAGATAAATGTGTAGTGGTCCATTTTGGTAGGAATAATGGGATGAAGGAATACAATATAAGATGTAGGAGTCTTAGCTGTGTTGTAGAGCAGAAGGATCTCGGGGTCCGGGTCCATAGGAATCTTAAATCGCGCCTCGCAGGTGGAGGAAGTGGTCAAGAAGGCGCACGGTGTACTGGCCTTCATTAATCGAGGAATAGAGTTTAGGAGTCAGGAAGTAATGATGCAGCTCTATCAGACTCTTGTCAGACCCCAGTTGGAGTATTGTGTGCAGTTCTGGTCGCCTCATTACAGGAAGGATGTAGAGCCTATTGAGAGGGTTCAGAGGAGATTTACAAGGATGCTGCCTGGATTGGGAAGCAGGCCTTATGAAGATAGGTTGAGGGAGCTGGGACTCTTCTCACTGGAGAGACATAGGTTGAAAGGCGACTTGATAGAGGTTTATAAAATGTTGAGAGGAATAGATAAAATGGAGTCTTAGAGACTATTTCCCCGAGCGGAAATGGTCAATACGAGAGGACACAGATTTAAGGTGCAGGAAGCAAATATAAAGGAGATGTCAGGGGTGGGTTTTTCACTCAGAAGGTGGTGAGTGAATGGAACCAACCGCCGTCGGAGTTGAGGCAAACTCACTGGTGTCTTTTAAGAGACTTCTGGATGAGTATATGGAAAAGAATAGGATGGGGGTTACAGATAGGTCTGTGGAGTGGTAGATGTGATCGGCGCAACTCGTGGGCCGAAGGCCCTGTTTGTTCTATGTTCTATGGTCTATGTTAATGCTACCTAGAAGCTCTAAAACTTGCTCCCTCGGTATGGATATTTACCTCAACTGGTCCACAGCTCCCTCAGAGGCAGGAGCTGTCAACAAGCCCCTCTCCTTCATGAATACCGACGCAAAGTATTCATTCAGGATCTCCGCCACATCGAGTCGTAGAGGGTTACAGCATGAAAACAGGCCCTTTGGCCCAACTCGTACTTGCAACCCTTTTTTTTAAACTCTTAAACTCATCCCAATTACCCACATTTGGCCCGTATCCCTCTATACCCATCGTACCCATGTAACTACCTAATGACTTTTTAAAAGACAACATTGTACCAGCTTCTACTACTACCTCTGGCAGCTCATCCCACACACTCACCACCCTCTGGGTGAAATAATTGTCCCTCCCCTTTCACCTTAAACCTTTCTTGTCAGGTCAAACCAGCATAAGCAATAAAAGTTCCAGCCCATTACTATCTTTGCACTTCTGGAGTTTTTGCGGGACCCGGATTCGAATCCCACCACAGCAGATGATGGAATTTGAATTCAATAAAAATATTAAGAATCTACTGACAATCCTGAGACCATTGTCAATTGTGGGAAAAACTCACTAATGTCCTTCAGGGAAGGAAATCTGCCTTCCTTACCCGGTCTGGCCTACATGTGACTCCAGAGTCACAGCAAGGTGTTCGAATCTCAACTTCCCTCTGAAATGGCTGAGTGACTCATTCAGTTCAAGGGCAACTAGGGATGGGCAATAAATACTGGCCCAGCCAATCACACCCATTTCCATGAATGAATCAAAAAATGATTATGCCAGCATGAGGGTAAAGTACATCCTACTAATCTTGTTAATGACACCTGTAAGGCAGTCTGTGCCCAAGGTGTCACTGACTGCAGACGGGCACCAAGTGTATTGGTGGATTCCTGCTACACACACCCTCTGTAGTCGTCACGCAGGGATCCACAAGATTGTGAAAGAGAAGTAGGCAGTCAGAGTGAGTCCACTCCCCCAACCCTCACCCCAACCCCATGAACCTAAACTGTCCGAGATTGAGAAATTGCTGATTCTATCAGGACTGGCGGGTGTGTAGGAAGTTCCTTGGACTTTGCCCAAGGAACATGATTGGTCATTTTTGCTTCCCACGTGCTGCAGTTCTCTGCTCTCGTCATCCAATTGGAATGTTTCCTGGTCCAAATGATCAGATCCATTGCATTCCATTCTTGATTGGTTACCTCAAAGGAGCCTGTCATTCTGATTGGGCACTGGGAATGATGCAGTATCAGTTGGGATGTGAGGCTGGGTATTTAAGATGAGTTGCTCCTACTTGTATTAATGTCAGAGTCTAGTAAATTAGGATGCGTTATCTAGTGTGTCAGAACTATCACAAGGACTGTGAGGATGCTGTTAACAAGCGGATCAACCTGGAGCTCTATTCCTCCTATATTTACCTTTCTATAGTGAGCTTCTTTTTTAAACTTAGTGTTTTTAAATAACCTGTTGGTCTGTATGCAATGAATGTATTTTTATAAAAATCCTAATGTAATGCAAATTATTTTATGATCAGTAATGAACCCTTTTCTTGAACTGGCTTATAACACTTCATAATATCAAAGCTGTTAGTTCTGACTCTGGTTAAATATTATTTCTAATATTACTATTAAATGTTACAGTATATCTGCATAATATTGTATCTTTGTGCAGAAGGTGGTTATTTGGCCCTTTGAGTCTGGACTAACTACAGCCCCAGCCCTGTAACCCCATGTATCTATCCTACTCGTCCCCCTGAAATTAAGAGGCAATTTAGCATCGCTAGTCCCCCTAACCTGCACATCACTGGACTCTGGGAGGAAGCTTCCCCCAGACATAGGGAGGAGATGCAAACTCAGTCATCTCAGCTGGGAATGTAACACAAGGCCCCTGGCTCTGGGGTGGCAGTGCTGGTTGCTCGTGCTCCAGTAATTAGTAACTGGTTTTACATGGCCAGCTCTTGTTACCTGTCTATAATGGATTAATACATAATTAATAAGAGTTTATAGAAGAAAACATAAACTAGAATCGGGAGGAGGCCATTTGGCTCTTCAGGCCTGTTCTGCCACTCATTTTGATCATGGCAGATAAGTAAATTTAACATCTTGATCTCAACCAGCCCTGAGAACTAAATCCAATTGGATTCCAGGAGATAGTTCCTTAGGTGTCCACTTTGCAGAACAGTATGATGGTAGGATAGTCTCCCTGTGATCCCAGATGTGAATTACAGGCAGGTGCTGGGGTACAAATAATCCCGTTGGGTACAATGGAAACCACTGCTTTGAAATGAGTGAGATAGGGGATTGTCAATAAACTTAGTGTAAAAGGTATTGGAAGATAGATTTTGTCTTTATTGGGCAAATGGGTTTTTTTCTGATGGGAAAGAATTAGTGGGAACTGATTGAAGGAATATTGGTCTTGGGGCTTGGCTTTTAGTTACTTGTGGGACATGGATGTCACTGGCTGTTCAGCATTTATTCCCCTTGGTGGGCAGTTGAATCAACCACTGGTTGTGGCTCTGGATTCACAGGCCAGACCAGGTAAGGATGGCAGATTTCCTTCTCTAAAGAACATTACTGAACCAGATGGATTTTTCTGAATCAACTATGGTTTTATGCTGATCAGTAGGTTTTTAATGTCAGATTATTGTGATTGAATTCAAATACCACAATCTGCTGCGGCAGGATTTGAACCCAAGTTCCCCTGATCATTAGCTGAGTTTCAGGATTAATAGTCTAGCAATAATATCACTGGGCAATCACTTCCCCTGTAACTGCTGAAGCAGCAGTGTTTTACTCAGCATGTAAATAAGTCAGTGAAGGAAGACTGACCTGAGGTGATTACAAATAATCATGATTTGAATATAAAATGCTTTGGAACTAGTTTGAGGATTTTGCAATATGGTTTGAAGCTCCTGTGCTGAGCTAGTGAGTGGGTAACTTGTTTGTGAAGCTGTTTGTATTTTTGCTGCCCACCAGGCCAAAGCTGTCTCTTCCTTTTGTCTCTCTCCCTGTAGTCTGCTTACTTTAACCAGGATGATGTTGCCCTGAGTCACTTTGCTGAGTTCTTCAAGGAGCAGTCACATGAGGAACGGGAACATGCTGAGAAACTGATGGAATTCCAGAATAAACGTGGTGGCAGAGTCATCCTGGAGGATGTCAAGGTTGGATCTTTCTCATGGGAGGATTTTCTAAGACACAATTTAGATTTCTGAATCAATTTCATTTCAAATGATGATCTAATGTTGGTGCAAAGTGAGGATGGGGACAGGATAAATTGATACTGTGGATCTTTAGATCAGCTGATCAAATGAATGGAATAACTATTTTCTGACCTATTAACCCAGACTGTGGTGCTGATACAGACAACTGATAGTGACTGGGACAAAGTTGTAAATTCCTGTTTTGAGGAACTCTGGCTAATTAGAGAAATTGTAATTAAATAGCAGAGTTGATGAGCTGTTCATTGTCCAGCACTGGTCTTCCAATGTCACCCCAGTGATTCTAATACTCGGCATGCTGCTCAATAGACTAACAGCTACTAAATTGTCACCTACCCCTCTCCAATAGACTAATGAAGCTGTCTTTCCCCTCTTCCAGAAGCCAGAGCAGGATGAATGGGGCAATGGACGGGGGGCAATGGAGAGAGCTCTGCAGCTGGAGAAGAATGAGAACCAGAGTCTGCTGGATCTCCACAAACTCTCCTCTGGAAATACTGACCCTCATGTAAGTTGTGTAATGGCTTTTTCAGTGGTGTTGATACTGGAATTGGAATTCTCTAGATGTTTCCTACTTGTAGGCTTCTTCTGGAAATGTCACCCACATTGAACTTGATCACTGAACAGATCCATTCTGAGACAGCAATGTTTCCTGATGCACTCAATCCCAGGTCAATGGAATTGACAACTTGGGTTGGGTTAAATCTACACAGTGTCCATGTAATGTGGCAAACGTTAGCACTGCTGCTTCATGGGTTTCCCCCTGCAGTCCAAAGATGTGCACATCTTGTGGGTTGGCCATGCTAAATTGTCCCTTGGCATCCCAAGATGAGCAGATGATGACCTCCTTCTGGTAGGGCAAACATATCTAATTTGGATAGCATTCCCTAATTCCTTTCCTTTCCAGCTGTGTGACTTCTTGGAGACTCACTACTTGGATGAACAAGTGAAGATGATCAAGAAGATTGGAGATCACATCACTAACCTGAAGAGACTGGGAGCCCCTGAGAATGGCATGGGAGAGTACCTGTTTGACAGGCTCACCCTCAACTGCCTGGGTGGAAATGAAGTTTGATCCAATTCTGTCTGGTTTTTTGTGCTCCCTTTCCTGTTCTGAGCTGTTGCTGTATTTCCAAATAAAAATATCTATTGGGCTCATTTATCTTGGTGTAATTCAGTAGCTGGGTTCAATGACTTCTTTCCTGATTCACTCACGATGTCTTGTTCAGTGCAAATGATTTCTGTAACTGTAATCTGTTCACTCCTTCCCTGGTCCTTAGAATAACAGGGAAAATGTTCTTCCATAATCAGGAAGGGAGTGTGCAGTTAGTTACCTGTATTTGAGGTAACAGCAGATGATAATACAGAACTTTGACCTGGCTTCCTTTGACAAACTTTGTTCACAATCTGGCTGACCAGAAAGGCTGAAGTCAGGCTTCCCCAGCAAGGTTACAGGATTGGTCACAGGAAGTGTAGGGTTATGGGGAGGAGGGGCCTTGAGAGATGCTATTAATGTTGGTGCAAACACAATGGGCTGAATGGCCTCCTTCAGCACTTGGCAGGTTGAATAGATAGAAACATCTTTAGAAATGGAGTCCAGGTTACACAAGGTGGGGTTTTTCAGTGCTGACCTGTTAGGATCATTGAATCCTGCATTACTTTACAGCTGGCCTGGAGGAAGAACATTTACTGAATGCTCCAGTGTGCAGAGTAAGTCTAGGATAAGATGTATTCACTTCCAGCTGTGGACTGGGAAAGACCACTGGCTTCTTCAAACAGTCACTCCATCTCTCCACAAAGCAGATGAGGAAAAAAAACATTTCTAAACAGATCTACATTGATCCTTAGAAGTATTTCGGTTTGCAAGACTAATCTGTGAACTTGAGGATGAATCATCTTCCTGACAGCTATTTGTACTCAGTCTGGCTGACAGTGACTCCAGATCCACAGCACTGTCACTGACTCCTAACCAGTGAGCTGTGGCTAACAAATACTGGCCTTGCAAACAACAACCATATCCCACCAAAGAATATATTAAAAGAGGAGATTCGATGTTTCCCCATGGAAGGGAGAAAGTACTGGTGTTTCCAGCTCTGAGATTTGGGGATTAAACTTGACTTCACACTGAGCAAATCCATTTCACATTTCTTTCCTTCCCCCACCCCTGCCTGCAAACTGGTCAGTTGGTTTGTAGATTCCCTGTGTCTTTGGCAGAGATGATGGCCTAGTGCTATTATCACCAGACTATTAATCCAGAAACTCAGCCAGTGTTCTGGGATACCCAGATTTGAATCCTATCCTGGCAGATGGAGGAATTTGAATTCCATAAAATATCTGCAATTAAGGATGTACTGATGTCCATGAAATCATTGTGAGGAAAAGAACCCCATCTGATTTATTAAAGTTCTTTAGGGAAGGAAATCTGCTGTCCTTACCCAGAGCCACAGCGATGTGGTTGACTCTCAGACAACTAAAGATGGACAATAAATGTTGGCCTGCCAGTGACACCCCTGTCCCACAAATAAATGAAATAAACATAACAGTGCAGTCAGCACTGCAACTATTAAGAAATTATAAAAAGTAGAGGATTGAAATGTCTTTTGAACTCTCTTCCTAAAAAGGTGGTGGAAGCAGAGTTGTTGAATATTAGTAAGACAGTGGTGGATAGACTCTTGGTAAGGTTATCAGGGGTCAACAGAATACAAATTTGAGTTACTAAGAGGTCAGCCGTACTCTATTAAATGATGGAGCAGGCTCGAGGGGCTGAATGGCCTACTCCTATTCCTTGTCTGTCTGTTCATATGACAGCGATGAAAGCAATCTTCAAAAGGCTGATAGAACTTTATTCTTCATCTCAAGGAGCTGGAAGAGAGAAGGGCAGAGATTCTAAAACAGCTGTATAAAAAAGCATCTGGAACAATGTGTTCAGTTTGGACAAATTCCCTCTAAATTACACATCCTGGGACACTGAGGGGCAATTTTAGCATAGCCAATCAAATAACCCCGCACATCTTTGAATGATACTAATCTTTTTTTGACAGAGCAAATAAACTAACTCAGGGATAAATTAAAAGGAGCAGCTTCCAAAAAGGAGGGAACCGCCCTAAACAAAAGACAAAATGGATAGAAAACTCAAATCATCAAATCAACATGTGATTAAAGGGGTTGATAATGCACCCCCTCTGTGGTGTCCATCAAGCATGGAGCAAGTTGACAGTGCCCTCGGACACTGCCTGCACCCTCTCCAGTCATGCGTGGCAGAGAATATAACCAGGGTATAAGGACAGACAGTCGGGTCAGACAACCCTTCTGTCACCCACTACCTGAACCGTATCGGTGCCACGCTTTGCCAGGCCCAGGAGCAGGTTCACAATGAGATTCTTCTCTTTCCCCATCCCCCGCTCCACACCGGGTGCCCGTAGATCAGGAGCATGGGGCTGAAGAGGAAACAAAACATCAACAGAAGGTTTGTGAGGAAAATAGAAAGGCTGTGCAGCCTATCACATTGATTTTAGACATGCTCCATAGACTCGACAAGCTTGCAAAAAGGGAAGATCACTTGGACCTTCTGTTGTACGGGATTGCTGTATGCAGTATCCTCCACCCCAGCTCCCCGAGATAGTGGGGGAGGATCCCTCCGCACAGGGACCAGAACGATACCAGCACTAAAAGGATTAAATGATGTGGACAGTTTGAATGTTCCGATCACTAAATCATTATCCTCACTCTCCTGTCTTCCATAGCTCTGATTGGCTCTGAGTATCACACCCCTGCCCCACCCCCTCTCATTGATTCCTTGGTGCCTCCATTCCTGATTGGCTGTCATGGGCTGTCAGTCATCATTGGTGATGTCATTCCCAGTTTGAATGCAGCTCCCAGTGGTATACATAGAAGAGCTTCTGAGGACAGAGGTCAGCTTATTGTTGAAATGATTCTTATCCTCAGTGAGATGGTTTCTCAAGTGTGTCAGAACTATCACAAAGACTGTGAGGATGCTGTTAATAAGCAGATCAACTTGGAGCTTTATTCCTCCTATGTTTATCTCTTCATGTTGAGCTTTACATTTCTGGGAGTCCTAGTTTCAGTTGAACATGATAACTGTGTTGTATTGTGAGTAGGTAGAATTTCTCTCGGTTGATGGGTTGGTTTTCAATATCTCCCTTCCCCCAGTATGAATAGAATCAACACTCCCATCAGGAGCTTGTTCCTGTTTTAGAATTGCTGTGTCCAATTCAAATTCTTTAAGTCTAAAACTAACTCCAGGGTTCTATTTCTTTTCCAGTAGAAAGATCATGGATAGGGTTTTTATGCCCTTGCTGGTCCTGAAACTGTAAAATCCTGCCTGAGGCCAATGGACCATCCCTTGCTCTGCCCTTTGCCTGCTCCAATTCCTGTGGTGGGTGGGCTGATAAAATTCTGGTCTATATTTCAGATTCACAGACCTACACTCTTTACAATTAAATTTAATTAGTTGATTGTGAAATATTAACTTACTAGCTCAACTCAGTTTATTCTCATTGGTTGGCATTTATTCACCTGAGATATGTTGCAGGTAATGGAAAAACTTCACAAAGTTAATGAGTTGTCTTCCTTTAATTGAGACCATTATTATCATGGGAGTGACAGGAACTAGAAGCAGGTCTTGAAGTGTGATCTGTCATTCAGGTTTGATCATCATATCCTGACCCTATCACAATCCCCACTGAATATCCTAGTAGCTTGAAGTATTAATTTCTTCAAACCTCCCAATATTTTGGCCTTGTCTTCAACTTTACAAATCATCAGATTCAATATCCTGATCCCACCTTCCCTACCCTTAGCCCCAAGAGCTATATTTAATTTCTCCTCAATCTCACATTTTTGGCCTCTCTACTTTCTGTGGTAGTGAATTGCACACATTCGCCACCCTCTGGGTGAAAATTTCTCCTTGGAACCTACCCCTTATCTTCAAACTATGGTGTCTATTTCTGGTCAACACATTGGCAAGTTCTTTCTGAATCGACCCTGTCTAATCCTGTTGGCATTTTGTACAATTGACATCCACACTTGCTCTTAACTCCAAGTGTATAATCCTAAATGATTTAGTCCCTCCTTGTATCATTGACCTGCCATCCCAGGATTCAGTTTGGGAACCTCAGCTGTACTCCTAATTTTTCCATGTTTCACCAACATGTAAAATGCATAAAGCAGAATGAGAATCATTATTTGGATTTCCAGAAAAGACTCAGGCCTGAATAACTGGCTTTTAAGGAACTAAAAGGATGAGTTCACTATAGTGTAGTGACTGACATTTGGGTCAAACCTGTCTATTCCTTTTGTCTCTCTCTCTACCTGCAGTTCTGTTACTTTGACCGGGATGATGTTGCCCTGAGTCACTTTGTTGAGTTCTTCAAGGAGCAGTCACATGAGGAACGGGAACATGCTGAGAAACTGATGGAATTCCAGAATAAACGTAGAGGCAGAGTCATCCTGGAGGATGTCAAGGTGAGATATTTTTCATGGGAAGATTTTGTAAGATGCAATTCAGATTTCTGAACCAGTTCCTTCTCTCTGCATGAATATTAGATCATAAATACTTGTCAAGAGGTGATGGTTCCTCTATTGGTGCTACATTCACATCCAGGTGTCCCTGGAGAGGGAGCATGTGGTATCTGTGGGCACAGTCAATGCCTTTCATGCCTGCTGGGCACTGATCCCATCTTCCCTACCCAAGGTGCATTATAGACCCTGACAATGACGTTGTAATTTGTCTTAAGATTACTTTTGTTTTTGTTGGAACTGCCCCATTTAATTTGTCCTAATTTAATTTGAGTATTTATTTGATGTCCTGTAAAGAGGACAAGATAAGTGGTATTGCTAGATCAGCTAGGCAAATGAAGAGGAATTATTTTCTGGTCTTTTAACCCAGACTCTGGTGCTCGCACACACAACTGGTGGTGAATGTGGGGCAAAGCTATAAACATGAAGTACATTCCTGTTTGGGGGCATGGCTAATTGGGAATGTTGTAACTAAACAGTACAGTTACTGAGCTGATCTTTGTCAAGTGATTCAATTATTCAGCATGCTGCTCAATAAATTAACTGCTACTAAATTGTCATCTACCCCTCTCCAATAGAATAATGAAGCTGTCTTCCCCTCTCTTCCAGAAGCCAGAGCAGGATGAGTGGGGCAATGGTCTGGAGGCAATGCAGAGAGCTCTGCAACTGGAGAAGAATGTGAACCAGAGTCTGCTGGATCTGCACAAACTCTCCTCTGGGAACACTGACCCTCATGTAAGTTGTGTGATGGGTTTTTCAGTGGTGTTGCGATATTGGAATTCTCTAGTTGTTTCCCACTTGGGAGCTTGCTTTGAAAAGGTCACCCACACTGAACTTGTTCACTGAACAGATCCATTAAGACCAGCAATATTTCTGATCCACTCTATCACAGATTAAATGGCATTGTGACTCACCACTTTGGGTTGGTTCAAATCTACAGTGTCCATGTAATGGACTGCTGCTGCCTCATTGGTTTCCTCCCACAGTCCAAAGATGTGCATCTAGTGGGTTGGCCATGCTAAATTGTCTCTCTGCATCCCAAGATGAGCAGATGATATCCTCCTGGTAGGGGAGGGAGACTTCATCTGGATAGAATTCCCTAATTTCTCTCCTGCCTTTCCTGTTTCCAGCTGTGTGACTTCCTGGAGACTCACTACTTGGATGAACAAGTGAAGATGATCAAGAAGCTTGGAGATCACATCAACAACCTGAAGAGACTGCGAGCCCCTGAGAATGGCATGGGAGAGTATCTGTTTGACAGGCTCACCCTCAACTGACTGGGTGGAGATGAAGTTTGATCCAATTTTGACTGGGGTTTTGTGCTCTTTCCTATTCTGAGCTGTTGCTGTATATCAAAATAAAAATATCTATTGGGTTGATTGTTCTTCTAGTGTAATTCAGTAGCTGGGTTCAATGATTTCTCTCCTGATTCTCTCACCATGTCTTGTTCAGTGCTAATGATTTCTGTAACTGTGATCTGCTCACTCCTTCCCTGGCAGTTGAAGAATAACAAGGAAGATGGGTTTTTTTATTGCTTTCCAGCACAGGAAGGGAGTGTGCAATTAGTTATCTGTATTCTAGGTAGCAGCAGATGAATCGAAGACTTCAACCAGGCTTCCTTTGACAAACTGAACAATCTGACTAGAAAGGCAAAAGTCAGGCTTCCCCAGCACGGTTACAGGATTGGTCACAGTAAGTGTAGGGATATGGGGAGGAGGGGCCTTGAGAGATGCTGTTAACACTAGTGCAAACACAATGGGCTGAATGGCCTCCTGCACTTGACAAATTGAACAGATAAAAACATCCTTTGAAACGGAGTGCAGGTTACACAAGGTGGGTGTCTCAGTGCTGATCTGTGATAGGATAAATGAATCCTGTATTACTTTACAGCTGCTCTGGAGGAACATTACAGAATGCCCCAGTGTGCAGAGTAAATCTACTACACTTCCAGCTGTGGACTGTGAAAGAGCACTGGCTTACTCTAAAACAGTCACTCCATCTCTCTACACAGAGAAACAAAATCCACCTTGAAAACAGATCTGGAGTCCTGCATTGATCCCTTATGAAACTTTTCTGTTTTCAAGACTGCTCTGAGAACATGAGGATGAATCATTTTCTATGATTAAAATCTTCCTGACAGCTGTTTGTACCCAATCCGGGTGCAGTGACTCCAGATCCACGGATCTGGTGTTTTCCCCATTGTGAGATTTGGGGATTAAACTCCTCATGCTTCACACTGAGCAAATCAATTTCAGTTGGTTTGTAGATGCCCTGTGGTTTTGTCTGGTGCTAGTCAGCCTCTTCCAATCTGTCTCCAAGCCTTGTGGGATTATCACCAGATTATTAAAACAGAAATTCAGCTGATGTTCTGGGAAACCCAGGTAGCTGGTGGAAATTGTATTCAATAATAAATGTGGAACTAAGAATTTACTAATCATGAAACATTTGTCAGGAAAAACCCACCTGATTCATTAATGTTCTTTAGGGAAGGAAATCTGCTGTCCTTACACAAACTGGCCTACATCTTCTTCCAGAGCCACAGCAATGTGGTTGACTATCAACCAACTTCAGGTAACTAAAGATGGGCAATAAATGCTGGCCAGCCAGTGACACCCATGTCCCACAAATAAATGAAATAAACATAACAGTGCAGTCAACACTGCAACTGGAAGGAAATTACTGAAAAGTAGAGGATTGAAACGTGTTTTGACCTCTCTTCCGAAAAAGGTAGTGGAAGCAGAGTTGTTGGATATTCTTAAGACAGTGGTGGATAGATTCTTGGTAAATTCTTTGCAAGCGAGGGTGTGATAGGTTATCAGGGGTCAACGGGATGCAGATTTGGGGTGATTAAGAGGTCCACTGTGCTCTTATTAAATGATGGAGCAGGCTCGAAGGGCTGAATGGCCGACTCCTGTTCCTTGTCCATCTGTTTATATGACAGCAACAAAAGCAAACTTCAAAAGGCTGATAGAACTTTATTCTTCATCTCAAGGAGCTGGAAGAGAGAGGGGCAGAGACTCTGAAACAGCTGTATAAAAAAGCAGTTTAGATCACATCTGGAACATTGTATTCAGTTTGGGTAAATACACTTTGGAGAGAATGGAGAACAGGTTCACCAGAATATAGAACCCTACAGTGCAGAAACAGACCCTTCGGCCTATCGCATCTGCACCGACCACAATCCCACCTCGCCCTCACCCCTTCCCCCCAATATCTCTTCACATTTTACACACTAATCCCTCGAAATTACTCATCCCAACACACTAAGGGGCAATTTTAGCATAGCCAATCACCTAACCCGCACATCTTTCAATAATATCAATCTTTTTTGACAAAACAAGTAAACTAACTCAGGGATAAATTAAAAGGGGAAGCTCCCAAAAAGAAGGGAACCACCCGAAACAAAAGACAAAGTGGAAAGAAAACTCAAATCATCAAATCAACATGTGATTAAAGGGGTTGATAATGCACCTCCTCTGCGGTGTCCAGCAAGCATGGAGGGGGTGTTGACAGTGTCCTCGGACACTGCCTGTACCTTCTCCAGTCACGCCTGGCAGTGAATATAGCCAGGTTATATGGACAGACAGTTAGGTCAGACAACCCCTCGGTCACCCATTTCCTGGACCCTATCCGTTCCAATGATTTGCCAGTCCCAGGAGCAGGTTCACAATGAGATTCTCCTCTTTCCCCATTCCCCGGCTCCACACCAGGTGCCCGTAGATCAGGAGCGTGGGGCTGAAAAGCAAACAAAACATCAACAGAAGGTTTGTGAGGAAAATAGAAAGGCTGTGCAGCCTATCACATTGAACATAGAACATAGAACAATACAGCACAAACAGGCCCTTTGGCCCATGAGTTGCGCCGATCACATCTACCAATCCACAGACCCATCTATAACTCCCTATCCCATTCATTTATTTTAAAAGACCGCAGCAAGTTTGCCTCAACCACCTCCGATGGCAGCCGATTCCATTCACTCACCACCCTCTGAGTGAAAAACTTACTCAGTAAGAATTTAGCAACACTAATTTTAAATCCAACGATTTTTTTGATAGTAAAATTGCGAGCTTTCGACACTCTGTGTCTTTGTCAGGCAAATGCAGTGTTCTGGTCTGCAATAGCACACATCAGCACAGACGTCACAGATTACTGATTAGAATGTGAATCCTTACATCTAACCTGCTATTCAAGTGTTAAAGTGGCTAACAATGTGTGTGATGGGAATCCTGAGCATTGGTTAGAGAATTGTGTATTTTCTCCAGACAGCACAGTAAGTGAGGTTTTTAGCTAACCCAGGCAAGTTACGGGGGTTACAGATAGTGTGTCATGAATCCAAGATTCCTATTAAGACCGTCCTCATGTGTGCGGAACTTGGCTATCAGTCTCTGCTCAGTCACTCTGCGCTGTCGTGTCTCACAATGGCCCCCTTGAAGAACATTTACCCGCAGGTCAGAGGCCGAATGCCCATGACTGCTGAAATGTTCGCCCACAGGAAGGGAACTGTTTTGCCTGGTGATTGTTGAGCGATGCTCATTCATCCATTGTCATGGTGTCTGCATGGTCTCCCCAATGTACCATGCTTCGGGACATCCTTTCTTGCAACGTATTAGGTAGACAACGTTGGCTGAGTCGCAATAGTATGTACCGTGTACTTGGTGAATGGTATCCTCACGTTTGATGATGCTGTCCATGTCTATGATCTGGCATGTCTTGCAGAGGTTGCTGAGGGTGGTGGTGGACTTCACCCACTGGTCTGAGATCATGTACCAACCGCCTCAAGAGCAGCTTCTCAGGCATAATCATGGAACTCTAAGATGCTGAAAGAGGCCATTCTATCCATCGAGTCTGTAATGTCCAGCATTCCACCCAGGCTGGATCATTATAACCCAATGTATTTACCCTAACTAGTCTCCCTGACAGTCAGGTCAATTTAGCACGGCCAATCAACCTAACCCGCACAACCTCCCTGCTGCTGTCAGATTTTTGAATGGACCTACCTTACATTAAGTTGACCTTTCTCCACACTCTCGCTTTGACTGTAACACTACATTTTGCACCCTCTCCTTTCCTTCCCCCGTTTATACTCTAAGAATGGTATGATTGTCTGTATAACGCACAAGAGACAGTACATTTCACTGTATCTCAATACATGTGGCAATAATAAATCAAATCAACTCCTTCTCCCCTATGTACTCTGTGAATGGTATGCTTTGTGTAGCGCACATGGAACAATAATTGTCACTGGATGCCAATATATATGTGACAATAATAAATCAAATCAAATCAAAAACAGTTCAAATCAAACTAAATCGAATCAGGACGAACTGAATCAAATGAAAACAAACTACTCAGATCACATCAGATCAAACCAAATCAGATCAAATCCCAGTTACAAATTGAAGCCAGGGCTGGATCGTCCCACAAAAAGATGCAGTAAACTTCACTCAGACAGTGGGATTTTGGGTCCCATTCAATCAAATATCACGGACTATCGGATCCGGAGTTGACCCCAGGAAAAGGAAGCAGTTGCTCGAACAGCAAACATCTGCCCAGTATTTCAGATTGAACCAGGAGTAGCGAGTGTGAGTTCCCCGCTCCACCCATACAGCCAGCCAGACCGCAAAGAGTTTCCTTTCTGTAGTGCCCAATAAACAGCCCCAGTGTGAGCCAGCAGTCCCCGCAACTTCCAAAGTGTGGGACCGACCGGCTGTGATGCAGTTAGAATTGCCAAGTGGTCGAAGGCACTGAGTTCAGATTGCAGTCCCCTCTGGAAGTGTGTGTTCAAATCTGACTCCTGACATTAACTGATTTTTTTTTTCTCTCTCCAATAACTTGGCATGTGGCTCACTGTCGGTAAAGTGACTTTGATGTGAGTTGAAGTCACGGCCTTCTGTTCTGGGGTCAGATGCATGACCTTTGGCCCACCTCCTCTGAGCATGTATATCTGTTCCCAAAAGATAAAACACTGGAAAATCTCAGCAGGCCTGGCAGCATTTGTAAGGAGAGAAAAGAACTGATGTTTAAGTTCAGATGTTCCTGTGTCTCTCATCAGTAATTCAATAAACTGAGTGTGTGTCTTTACATCACCTGTTTATGATCAAAACTCTCCACTCACCTGACTTAGGGTCAGAAGTCCGGAAGCTCGTGGCTTTTGCGACTAAATAAACTTTAACCTGGTGTTGTGAAACTTCTTACAAAGCTAAAAAGCACAGAATTTGGGAGGTATTTATACTGTAGGGTGAGGGAATGAAAGATGAGCCAGAGCCACAGAAAACAAGGGGAAAGGCTGCTAATGGCAGTCTATAGAGAGAATAAAGGTTATGAATGGCTAAATGTCAGAGAAGCTGTAAACTACGGCAGATGAAAACATTGGGGGTGTTGGAGGGCAAAAATGGGACGGAGAGAGAGAGAGTAGAAAAGCGGAAGTGGGGAGAGAAAAAGGAAGGGAAGGGGAAGAATTAGGGGAAAAGTGGTGGGGGGAATAAAAATGAAGAAATACAATGAAGGAATAAAAAGTAGAGAACAGTAAAAAGAAATGGAAACAAAGGGGGGCTGAGGTGGGGTAGAAGAAAATCATCTGAAGTGGTTGAATTTGATATTGAGACTGGAAGATTATAACGTGCCTATTGGAAGATGAGATGCTGTTTCTCCAGTTTGTCTTGAGTGGAACATTGCAGCAGGGCCAAGGAGAGACATGTGGGCTTGGGAGCAGAATTGTGTATTAAAATGGCAAGAAATGGCAAGGTCAGGGACCTGATTATGTGCGCACTGATGGTGCTCAGCAAAGCACCTGTTCTATGTTCTCTACCGTCAATTTCTTTATTTTTTTCCCCTCATTTTACTTCACACCCCACTCTTTCCTCCTACCTTGTTCCTCTCCCCTTCCCTTTCTCCAGCCCACACTTCCCCTTTTCTACATTCCATATCTGTCCCAAATTTCCGCCCTCCTCCCCCACATCTTCATCTGTCACAGCTTCCATTGTTTAGAACAAAGAACAAAGATTAAAACAGCACGGGAAACAGGCCCTTTGGCCCAACGAGCCCGCGCCGCCACCCCGATGTTCTCACTTCTACCCACGACCCCAGTTTATGTTTATAGATCTATACATTGAAACCAAATTTTAGACAATTTAGGGAGAATTTGTTGTGCCAATCAGACTAAGAGCACATCTTTGGGATGTAGGAGGAAACTGGGGTACCTGGAGAAAACCCACGCAAACATGAGGAGAATGTGCAAACTCCCACACACACAGGCCCAAATCCATGTATCTGCACAGCACAGCGATAGTCACTGAGCTGTCGTGTTGCCCATCAGATGCTCCATGTCAAGCGTACACTATCGACGTGAAGCACTAGTATACTCTCAAATAAATTTTCCAAGAGCAGCCCTCTCACGACCCATCGCGTGTATGACCCTTGTTAGAAACAAGGCGGATCAAAGTACCCATAGAATAACAGGCTTTGTAATTAGAAAGGGGAGCAAATGTTTCTTCTGTCTGGGGAGTCATCAACATGTGGTCAGTGTCTCACGGTAAGGATTGGCCATTTAAGACCAAGACAATTTTTTTTTTCCGCTCAAGTATTGTGAATCTTTGGAATTCACAACCTCAGAAGATTCAATCATTGAGTATTGTTTTTTTAGGGGAGGCGATGGCCCAATGATATTATTAACTAAATTTTTAATTCAGAAATTCAACTAACGTTCTGGGGACCAGGAATCAAATCCGCCATGACAGATGGTGGAATTTGAATTCGGTAGAACAAAGAACCTTGAACTTTTTTTTTTCAGTTTGAGGGGCTGCATTATGTTCAGGGATAAAACAATTTTCCCTGCAGATGAAATAGTTCCAGTTTGTTGATTGAAAGGATTTTGCAATTTATGCTCACCCATAACCCACTTAATTCACATCACTGAATGTCCACAGTTAAATATCACACAGAGAGACACGGTAACATTTGAAACTTAATTATTGAACTGACACAGTCCAGTGACGGGATATCCGTAGAGGTGGGACTGATGGTGTTTGACTGGAACAGTATCTGTTCACTTGTTATTAGTTGATAAAATGTTGGATCAACAGAATCCAGGTGTTGGAAAGAGAAGCTCTATCTAAAAGATAACTGAACTCAATATCCTAGGGGGGGGGGATTCTGGTTGTTCAAATATTTTTTGTAAAAAAACCCACTACTTGCTGCTACCTCAATTCTCGAGTGATTCCGCAGTGTATCAGGGGGGATGTAAGGCGGACTTTGGGAATAATATTTTTCAGAGTTTAAGACATTGTTCTCCAATGTCACCCCAGTGATGCTAATAGACTTCAGCATGCCTGCTGCATATTCTAAGACTGCACTAAATTGTGCAGCTACCGCCTGGCCCTAATCTTGCCCTATCCAATCTTCTATTCTTAACATATCGAAAGAAAGCTTTAGGATTCTCCTTAACCCTATCAGCCAACATCTTCTCGTGTCCCCTCTTAGCTCTCCTCAATTCACTTTTTGTAGACTCTTCAGTGGCCTCAGCTGGGAATGTAACCCAAAGCCTCTGGCTCTGAGGTGACAGCGCTGGCCAGTGGTGCTCTTGTAATTAGTGACTGGTTTTACATGGCCAGCTTTTGTTACCTGTCTATAATGTGTTAATACAACATTGGTCAGAGTTTATCAAAGCAAACATTAATTAGAATCAGGATGAGGCCAATTGGCTCTTCAGGCCTGTTCTGCCATTCATTTTGATCATGGCAGATAATTAAATTTAATATCCTGAACTAAATCCAATTGGATTCCAGGAGATGGTTCCTCTGGTATCCACTTTGCAGAACAGTATGATGTTGCAGAACAGTAGGATAGTCTCCCTGTGATCCCAGATGTGAATTGCAGGCAGGTCCTGGGGTATAAATCATCCCATTGTACACAATGGAAACCACTGCCTTGAAATGAGTGAGATAGGAGATTGTCACTAAATTTAGTGTAAAAGGTCTTGGAATATAGATTTTGTCTTCATTGGGTAAATGGGTGTTTTTCTGATGGGAAAGAATTAGAGGGAAATGATTGGAGGAATATTGGTCTTGGGGCTTGGCTTTTAGTTACTTGTGGGATATGAATGTCACTGGCTGAGCATTTATTCCCCTTGGTGGGCAGTTAAATCAACCACTGGCTGTCACTCTGGATTCACAGGCCAGACCAGTTAAGGATGGCAGATTTCCTTCTCTAAAGAACATTAGTGAATCAGATGGATTTTTTTGAATAACTATGGTTTTATGCTGATCAGTAGATGTTTAATTCCAGATTATTGGAATTGAATTCAAATGCTACAATCTGCTGTGGCAGGATTTGAACCCAAGTCCCCCAGATCATTAGCTGAGTTTCTGGATTAATAGTCCAGCAATAATATCACTGGACAATCACTTCCCCTGTAACTGCTGAAGCAGCAGTTTTACTCAGCATGTAAATACTTCAGTGAAGGAAGACTGACCTGAAGTGACTACAAATCATCATTGAATATGAAATGTGTTGGCACTAGTCTGTAGATTTTGCAATATGTTTTGAATCTGCAGTGCTGAGATAGTGAGTGGGTAACTTGTTTGTGAAGCTGTTTGTATTTTGGCTGCCAACCAGGTCAAACCTGACTCTTCCTTTTGTCTCTCTCCCTACAGTCTGCTTGCTTTGACCGGGATGATGTTGCCCTGAGTCACTTTGAGTTCTTCAAGGAGCAGTCACATGAGGAACGGGAACATGCTGAGAAACTGATGGAATTCCAGAATAAACGTGGAGGCAGAGTCATCCTGGAGGATGTCAAGGTTTGATCTTTCTCATGGGAGGATTTTCTAAGACACATTTAGATTTCTGAATCAATTTCATTTCAGATGATCTAATGTTGGTGCAAAGTGAGGATGGGGACAGGATAAATTGATACTGTGGATCTTTAGATCAGCTGATCAAATGAATGGAAGAATTATTTTCTGGCCTCTTAACTCAGACTCTGGTGCTGACCAGACAACTGATGGTTACTGGAGCCAAGCTATAAACATTGGATAAATTCCTGTTTTGAGGAACTCTGGCTCATTAGAGGTATTGTAATTAAATAGCAGAGTTGATGAGCTGTTCATTGTCCAGCACTTGTTCTCCAATGTCACCCCAGTGATTGTAATACTCAGCATGCTGTTCAATAGACTAACAGCTACTAAATTGTCATCTGTCCCTCTACAATAGACTAATGAAGCTGTCTTCTCCTCTTCCAGAAGCCAGATCAGGATGAATGGGGCAATGGTCTGGAGGCAATGCAGAGAGCTCTGCAGCTGGAGAAGAATGTGAACCAGAGTCTGCTGGATCTGCACAAACTCTCCTCTGGGAACACTGACCCTCATGTAAGTTGTGTGATGGGTTTTTCAGTGGTGTTGATATTGGAATTCTATAGTTGTTTCCCACTTGGGGGCTCTTACTGGAAAGGTCACCCACACTGAAGTTGATCAATGAACAGATTCATTCTGAGACAGCAATGTTTGCTGATCCACTCAATCCCAGGTCAATGGAATGGTGACTCACCACTTTGGGTTGGGTTAAATCTACACAGTGCCCATGTAATGTGGTGAAGGTTAGCACTGCTGCCTCATGGGTTTCCTCCTGCCGTCCATAGATGTGCAGATCTGGTGGATTGGCCATGCTGAATTGTCTTTTGGCATCCCAAGATGAGCAGATGATGACCTTCTAGTAGGGGAAGGATTGCTAATTTGGATAGCATTCCCTAATTTCTCTCTTGCCTTTCCAGCTGTGACTTCCTGGAGAATCACTACTTGGATGAGCAAGTGAAGATGATGAAGAGGCTTGGAGATCACATCACCAACCTGAAGAGACTGGGAGCCCCTGAGAATGGCATGGGAGAGTACCTGTTTGACAGGCTCACCCTCAACTGACTGGGTGGAAATGAAGTTTGATCCGATTCTGACTGGGTTTTTGTGCTCCCTTTCCTGGTCTGAGCTGTTGCTGTATTTCAAAATAAAAACACCTATTGGGCTGATTTGTCTTAATGTAATTCAGTAGCTGGGTTCAATGATTTTTTTTCCTGATTCACTCACCATGTCTTGTTCAGTGCAAATGATTTCTGTAAGTGTAATCTGTTCACCCCTTCCCTGGCCCTTGGAGAGTAACAGGGAAGATGTCCTTTTATTGCTTCCCATAATCAGGAAGGGAGTGTGCAGTTAGTTACCTGTGTTTGAGGTAACAGCAGATGATGAATAGGAGAATTTAACCAGGCTTCCTTTGACAAACACTGTTTACAATCTGGCTGACGAGAAAGGCAAAAGTCAGGCTTCCCCAGCAAGGGTACAGGATTGGTCACAGTAAGTGTAGTGTTATGGGGAGGACAGGATGTGAGAGATGCTGTTAATGTTGGTGCAAACACGATGAGCTGAATGGCCTCCTTCAGCACTTGGCAGACTGATTAGATAGAAACATCCTTTGAAATGGAGTCCAGGTTACACAAAGTGGGTGTTTCAGTGCTGACCTGTTACAATCGATGAATCCTGCATTACTTTACAGCTGGTCTGGGGGAAGAACATTACAGAATGCTCCAGTGTGCATAGTAAGTCTAGGATAAGATATATTCACTTCCAGCTGTGGACTGTGAAAGGCCACTGGCTTCCTCAAACAGTCACTCCATGTCTCCACAAAACAGATGTGGGGAAAAACCATTTTTAAACAGATCTGCATTGATCCTTAGAAGGATTTTTGTTTGCAAGACTAATCTGAGACTTGTGGATTAATCACTTTCTGTGATTAAAATCTTCCTGACAGCTACCTTGTACCCAGTCTGGCTGACAGTGACTCCAGATCCACAGCACTGTGGCTGACTCCTAGCCACAGCTCACTGGTTAACAAATACTGGCCTTGCAAGCAACAACCGTATCCCTCTAAAGAACATATTAAAAGAGGAAATTCGATGTTTCCCCACAGAAGGAAGTACTGGTGTTTCCAGCTCTGAGATTTGGGGATAAAACTTGACTTCACACTGAGCAAATCCATTTCACATTTCTTTCCTTCCCCACCCCTGCCTGCAAACTGGTCAGTTGGTTTGTAGATTCCCTTAGGCTGGTGCTGGTCAGCCTCTTCCAATCGACCTCCAAGCAGAGGTGATGGGCCAGTGGTATTATCACCAGACTATTAATCCAGAAACCAGCCAATGGGCTGGGAGACCCAGGTTTGAATCCCATCCTGGCAGATGGTGGAATTTGAATTCAATAAAATACCTGGAATTAAGAATCTGCTAATGTCTGTGAAACTGTTGTCAGGAAAGAAAACCACCTGATTATTAAAGTCCTTGAGGGAAGGAAATCTGCTGACCTTAGCCAAACTAGCCTACGTGTGATTTCCAGAGCCACAGCAATGTGGTTGACTCTCAGGTAACTATAGATGGGCCATAAGTGCTGGCCAGCCAGTGATACCCCTGTCCCACGAATAAATGAAATGAAAATAACAGTGCAGTCAACACTGCAACCGTAAAGAAATGACTAGAAAAGTAGACAATTAAAATGTCTTTAGAACTCTCTTCCTAAAAAGATGGTGGAAACAGTGTTATCAGGGGTCAACAGAATGCAAATTTGAGTTACTAAGAGGTCAACCGTGCTCTTATTAAATGATGGAGCAGGCTTGAGGGGTTGAATGGCCTACTCCTGTTCCTTATCTGTTTGTTTATATGACAGTGACAAAAGCAAACTTCAAAAGGCTGATAGAACTTTATTCTTCATCTCAAGGAGCTGGAAGAGAGAGGGGCAGAGATTCTAAAACAGCTGTATAAAAAAACAGCTTAGACCAATCTGGAACATTGTGTTCAGTTTGGGTAAATTCACTTTGTACAGAACGCAGAACAGTTTCACCAGAACATAGAACCCTACAGTGCAGAAACAGGCCCTTTGGCCCATCGTGTCTGCACCGACCACAATCCCACCCAGCCTCCACCCCTTCCATATCCTTACACATTTTACCCACTAATCTCTCTAAATTACACATCGCAGGAAACTAAGGGGCATTTTTAGCATAGCCAATCAAACTAATCTGCACATCTTCGAACAATATTAATCTTTTTGACAAAACAAATCAACTAACTCAAACTAACTCAGGGATAAATTAAAAGGGGCAGCTCCCAAAAAGGTGGGAACGGCTCAAAACAGAAGACAAACTGCAAAGAAAACTCAAATCATCAAATCAAAGGGGTTGATAATGCACCCCTTCTGCGGTGTCCAGCAAGCATAGAGGGGCTGTTGTTAGTGCCCTTGCACACGCCCTGCACCCACTCCAGTCACGCCTGGCAGTGAATATAGCCAGGGTACATGGACAGACAGTCAGGTCAGACAACCCCTCAGTCACCCACTGCCTGGACCCTATCGGTGCCACGCTTTGCCAGGCCCAGGCCCAGGTTCACAATGAGGTTCTTCTCTTTCCCCACCTCTCCTCCCAACCAGGTGCCTGAAATCAGGAGCGTGGGGCTGAAGAGCAAACAAAACATCAACAGAAGGTTTGTGAGGAAAATAGAAAGGCTGTGCAGCCAATCACATTGAACGTAGACATGCTCCACAGACTCGACAAGCTTGCAAAAAGGGAAGGTCGCTTGGACCTTCTGTTGTACGGGATTGCTGTATGCAGCATCCTCCACCCCAGCTCCCCAAGATAGTGGGGGAGGATCCCTCCGCACAGGGACCAGAACGATACCAGCACGAAAAGGATTAAATGATGTGGACAGTTTGAATGTTCCAATCACTGAATCATCATCCTCACTCTCCTGTCTTCCATAGCTCTGATTGGCTCAGGGCATCACACTCCCCCCACCCCCTCTCATTGATTCATTGGTGCCTCCATTCCTGATTGGCTGTCATGGGCTGTCAGTCATCATTGGTGATGTCATTCCCAGTTTGAATGCAGCTCCCAGTGGTATAAATAGAAGAGCTTCCGAGGATAGAGGTGACCTTATTGTTCAAGTGATTCCTATCCTGAGTGAGCTGGCTTCTCAAGTGTGTCAGAACTATCACAAGGACTGTGAGGATGCTGTTAATAAGTAGATCAACTTGGAGCTTTATTCCTCCTCTGTTTACCTCTCCATGGTGAGCTTTACATTTCTGGGAGTCCTGGTTTCAGTTGAAGATTGTAACTGTGTTGTATTATGAGCAGGTAGGATTTCTCTAGGTTGATGGGTTGGTTTTAGATATCTCCCTTCCCCCAGTGTGAATAGAATCAACACTCCCATCAGGAGCTTGTTCCTGTTTTAGAATTGCTGTGTCCAGTTCAGAATTCTTTAGGTTAAAACTAACTCCAGGGTTTTCTTTCTTTTCCAGTAGAAAGATCATGGATAGGGTTTTTATGTCCTTGCTGGTCCTGAAACTGTAAAAGCCTGCCTGAGGCCAATGGACTATCCTATGTTTTGGCCTTTGCCTGCTCCAATTCCTGTGATGGGTGGGCTGGTAAAATTCTGGTCCATATTTCAGATACATATTTCCAATTAAATTTAATTAGTTGACTGGTTGGTGAAATATTAACTTATTGGCTGCACTCAGTTTATCCTTATCTCTCTGGGAATAAATCCTGACCCATGTTTCAGATAGTGGAAAAACTTCAGAAGTTAATGAAGGATTTTCTTCCTTAATTGAGACTATTATTATCATGGGAATGACAGGAACGAGAAGCAGGTCTTTGAGCCTGTTCTGCCATTCAGGTTTGATCATCATATCCTGACCCTGTCACAATCCCCACCCAACATCCTCGTAGCTTGAAATACTAATTCTTCAAATTTCTCAATATTTTGGCCTTGTCTTCAATTTTACAAGATCATCAAATTCAATATCCTGGATCCTACCTTCCCTACCCTTAGCCCCAAGAACTATATTTAATTTCTTCTCAACCTTGCATTTTGGCCTCACTATGGCAGTGAATTCCACACATTCCCCACCCTCTAGATGAGAATTTCTCCTTGCCACCTTCCTTGAAAATCTACCCCTTATCTTCAAACTATGGCCCCTAGTTCTGGGCAGCACATTGGCAAGTTCTTTCTGTGCCTACCCTGTCTAATCCTGTTGGCATTTTGTACAACTGAGATCTTGCTCTTGCTCTTGACTCTGGAGTGTATAATACTAAATGATTTAGTCCCTCCTTGTATCATTGACCTGCCATTCCAGGATTCAGTTTGGTAACCCTCAAACCTTCTAATTTTTCCATGTTTCACCATCATGTACAATGCATAAAGCATTATGGTTCTTGGGTTTTTAGGGATGGACTGTCAACATAATGAGATTCAGTATTTGGATTTCTAGCAAAGACTCAGGCCCCAATAACTGGCTTTTAAGGAACTAAAAGGATGAGTTCACTACAGTGAAGTGACTGACATTTGGGTCAAACCTGACTCTTCCTTTTTGTCTCTCTCCCTGCAGTCTGCTTACTTTGACCGGGATGATGTTGCCCTGAGTCACTTTGCTGAGTTCTTCAAGGAGCAGTCACATGAGGAACGGGAACATGCTGAGAAACTGATGGAATTCCAGAATAAACGTGGAGGCAGAGTCATCCTGGAGGATGTCAAGGTCTGATCTTTCTCATTGGAGGATTTTCTAAGATGCAATTTAGATTTCTGAACCAGTTCCTTCTCTTTGCATCAATATTAGATCATAAATACTTGTCAAGTGGTGATGGTCCCTCTACTGGTGCTACATTCACAGCCAGGTGTCCCTGGAGAGGGAGCATGTGGTATCTGTGGGCACAGTCAATGCCTTTCATGCCTGTTGGGCACTGATCTCATCTTCCCTACCCAAGGTGCATTATAGAGTCTGACAAAGACATTTTAATTTGATGTGTCTTAAGATTCCTTTGTACTTTTGTTTTTGTTGGAACTGCCCCTTTTACTTTGTCCTAATTTAATTTGTGTTTGTTTCTTTGGTGTCCTGTAAAGAGGACATACGTGGTATTGCTAGACCAGCTAGGCAAAAAAATGAAGAGGCAATATTTTCTGGTCTATTAACCCAGACTCTGGTGCGAGCACACACAACTGGTGGTGAATGTGGGGCAAAGCTATAAATATGGAGTAAATGCCTGTTTTGAGGTATGGCTAATTGGGGATGTTGTAATTAAATAGCAGAGTTACTGAGCTGATCTTTGTCCAGTAATAGACCTCCAATGTTATTCCAGTGATTCTAATACTCAGCATGCTGCTCCATGGACTAATTGCTGCTAAATTGTCATCTACCCCTCTCCAATAGAATAATGAAGCTGTCTTCCCCCTCTTCCAGAAGCCAGAGCAGGATGAGTGGGGTAATGGTCTGGAGACAATGCAGAGAGCTCTGCAACTGGAGAAGAATGTGAACCAGAGTCTGGTGGATCTGCACAAACTCTCGTCTGGGAACACTGACCCTCATGTAAGTTGTGTAATGGGTCTTCCAGTGATGTTGATATTGGAATTCCCTAGTTGTTTCCCACTTGTGGGCTTGTTCTAGAAAGGTCACCTCCACTGAACTTGATCACTGAACAGATCCATTCTGAGACAGCAATGTTTCTGATCCACTCAATCCCAGGTCAATGGAATTCTGACTCACCACTTTGAGATGGGTTAAATTGACACAGTGCCCATGTAATGTGGTAAAGGTTAGCACTGCTTCATGGGTTTCTTCCCACAGTCCAAAGATGTGCAGATGTGGTGGGTTTGCCATGCTAAATTGTCCCTTGGCGTCCCAAGATGAGCAGATGAAGAACCCCTCCTGCTAGGGGAGACTTCATCTAGATAGAATTCCCGAATTTCTCTCCTGCCTTTCCTGTTTCCAGCTGTGTGACTTCCTGGAGACTCACTACTTGGATGAAGAAGTGAAGATGATCAAGAAGCTTGGAGATCACATCACCAACCTGAAGAGACTGGGAGCCCCTGAGAATGGCATGGGAGAGTCCCTGTTTGACAGGCTCACCCTCAACTGACTGGGATTTTGGAATCTCGTTTGTTGAGCTTTATGGAAATGAAGAGTGATCCACTGAGTGCTTGGTGTTTAATTGTCCTGTTCCTGAATATGAAATAAAAATGTTCAACATTGGAGCTTGTTTTTCTTTTGAAGATGCCCATCAGCATCTCTAGATGGTTTCCCCTTCTGTATTTCTTTGGGGTGGTACAGTGGTTAGCATTGCTGCCTCAGTGCCAGGGTTCAATTCCCAGCTTGGCTCACTCTGGAGGTTTCAGTTTTCTCCCATGTTGGTGTGGGTTTCCTCCCACAGGCTAAAAAGTGCAGGTTAGGTTGGTTGTGCTAAATTGACCTTGTGCTAAGGTAAATGTGTGAGGATTGTTGTCAGTGGCCTTAGGGGCCAAATGGCCTCCTTCTGCACTCTAACTATTCTCATTAGAATACAGAAAAAGCCTGCACTGACTCAGCACCTTGCCCAAGCCCTCTCAGTTTTTTTTTGATGGGGATAGAGAAAAGGGAATTGTTTGTGGGAAAGATTTCCCAGCCAGAGTTGATGTTTATCTCTGGCAGGGGTGAAGTGGCACCTGATTGGAGTGTGTAACTCCAGGTAATTGTTGTGATGCCTTTGTTCAGAGACATCACATGTTGCTCATTAGGGTAAATATAGAACAGCATTGGCCACTCCAGATAGGTTTTACATGAGGTGATCTAACAGGCATTGCATTCAATGCTGTAAAATGTCTGCTCTACCATATTGTTCTTGGGATCTGGATGCTGCAAGGCCAGCATTTGCTGCCCATCTCTAACTTGCATTGAGTTGAGATTCTTGCTCGGCCATGAGATGACCTACCACCATCCCAGTGTAGCCTCTGGGTAATGTTGCTACAGTTTCCCCCTTCAATGCCATCTTCCCCAGGGATTGGAATGGTTCAAGAAAGTACCATTCCTCCATGATGGTGCACTCTGGTGACATATTTCTTCCACCAGTGGCGTGGCCTCCATTACAACATGCAGCTCCTGTATATCAATCCAGGGCCCATTCCATCATCGTTGCTGGAGTTGCCTGTTTCTATTTCCCAGGATTTCCTCACCATCTGGAACGTGTTTGCCTCGCGATGCAGTTTTTTCCCTCGTCAGGAGTAATGGCTGACAGAGGGAGGCTGTGGACGCCGGGATGACTAGGATTGGGGATGTGCTGGATGGTGGAGGAGCTGGCTGGGTGAGCCCTCGCCTGCAGGCTAAACGTGCAAGAGTGGGGAGTGTCCATACATCACACAGCCATCCGAGACCTTAGGACGGTTGTGCTTAGCCCCAAAAGGGCATTTGGGTCTGAGATGTGCGGGGGAATACTGTCTGATTGTTCCCCTGCTTGGAAGGAATTTCAGATTGGCCCAAAGTCTAGAACCCCTCTCCCTGGGTCAGGTGTCCCACAGCATAGCCGTCTTCTGTGCCTTTTTCCAGTGTGTGGAGGCATTTCTGTATGAGCTGGTGCTGTACATATTCCACGACCGCGTCCTCACCTGCACCCGGATACACCTCGCAGGGCCTTGTTACTGCCAGGTGGTGGAGGTCTCCGATGGAGGTTTTCCTTTCTAAGCGGGAAGAATCTCTCTACCTCTACCCTATCTAGTCCCTTCATTATCTTATATGTCTCTTAGCTTTCTAAACTCCAACAAATACAGGCTCAATCTCTTCTCATAAGCTAACCCCTCTCATCTCCAGTATCAGCCTGGTGAACCTTCTGTATAATCCCTCCAAGGCCAATATATCCTTTCACAAATAACAGGACCAAAATTTCACACAGTCAGGACAAAGTAAAAGGGGCAGCTCCCCAGACGAAAGGGGAACAGCTTAAACAAAATCAAAGTCCAAAGGAAATGTGAAAACATCCAGTTAAAAATGCCCCTGTGGTGCCCAATGGGTGCAGAAAATGTCAGCTGCGCCCATGAATATCGCATGCTCCCTCTCCAGGGATAACTGCCTATGAATGAAGCCACGGTAGAGGGGCAGACATTCAGGATGGACGGCCCCCCAGACTGTGGCAACTAGGGGAATTTCACAGTAACTTCATTGTAGTGTTAATATAAGCCTTATTTGTGACTATTGAATAAACTCTAAGTTTCCTCTAGATAGTGAGATAACCACTACACTAATTCAACTCTGAGTTAGGCTCATCTGCATTCGAAACATTGGCTCGATTCTCTCTCTCCACAGATGCTGTCAGACCTGCTGAAATTTTCCAACATTTTCTGTTCCGATCCCAGCATCAGAGTAATTTGCTTTTATTCTAATTGGCTGAATTGCACCCTTCCCCACCCTCTCTCTTAATTGGGGTCTGTTTCAGAGAGTCTAGAGGATTACAGCATGAAAACAGGCCCTTCGGCCCAACTGGTACTTGCAATCCTTTTTTTTAAACTCTTAACCTCATCCCAATTGCCCACAGTTGGCCCGTATCCCTCTATACCCATCGTACCCATGTAACTACCTAATTACTTTTTAAAAGACAACATTGTACCAGCTTCTACTACTACCTCTGGCAGCTCATCCCACACACTCACGACCCTCTGGGTGAAATAATTGTCCCTCCCCTTTCATCTTAAACCTGTGCCCTCTTGTTTTAGACTCCACTACTTTTCAGAAAAGATATTGGCTATCTAGCTGATCGGTGCCCCTCATTATTTTATAGAATTCTATAAGATCACCCCTCAGCCTCTTACGCTCCAGA
The DNA here is from genome assembly GCA_024679065.1 of Sphyrna mokarran. Taxonomy (NCBI): domain Eukaryota; kingdom Metazoa; phylum Chordata; class Chondrichthyes; order Carcharhiniformes; family Carcharhinidae; genus Sphyrna; species Sphyrna mokarran. Next base: position 1,369,230 of record JAGIQG010000037.1, read on the forward strand.
GAAAAAAGCTCCAGTTTATCCAGCTCACCTTCTAACTCGAATCATCAAGTCCCGGTAGCATCTAGTAAATCTTTTCTGCACTCTTTCCAGTTTAATGATATTCTTGTCAGGTCAAACCAGCAAAAGCAATAAAGGTTCCAGTCCATTACCATCTTTGCACTTCTGGAGTCTGTGCAGGACCCGGATTCGAATCCCACCACAGCAGATGATGGAATTTGAATTCAATAAAAATATTAAGAATCTACTGACAATCCTGAGACCATTGTCAATTTTGGGGAAAAACTCACTAATGTCCTTTAGGGAAGGAAATCTGCTTTCCTTACTCGGCCTGGCCTACACGTGACTCCAGAGTCGCTGCAAGGTGTTCGAAACTCAACTTCCCTCTGAAATGGCTGAGTGAGTCATTCAGTTCAAGGGCAACTAGGGGTGGGCAATAAATACTGGCCCAGCAAATCACACCCATTTCCATGAATGAATCAAAAAATGATTACGCCAGCGTGAGGGTAAAGTACATCCTACTAAAGCAGGATCTTGTTAATGACACCTGTAAGGCAGTCTATGCCCAAGGTGTCACTGACCGCAGACGGGCACCAAGTGTATTGGTGGATTCCTACCACACACACCCTCTGTAGAGGTCACCCAGGGATCCGCAAGATTGTGAAAGAGAAGTAGGCAGTCAGAGTGAGTCCACTCCCCCAACCCTCACCCCAACCCCATGAACCTAAGCTGTCCGAGATTGAGAAATTGCTGATTCCATCAGGACTGGCAGGAAGTTCTTTGGAGTTTGTCCAAGGAACATGATTGGTCATTTTTGCTTCCCACCTGCTGCAGTTGTCTGCTCTAGTCATCCAATCAGAATGTTCCCTGGTCCAAATGATCAGATCCATTGCATTCCAGTCTTGATTGGTTCCCTCGAAGGATCTTGTCATTCTGATTGGGCACTGGGAATGATGCAGTATCAGTTGGGATGTGAGGCTGGGTATTTAAGATGAGTTGGCCCCACTTTTATTAATGTCAGAGTCTAGTAAATTAGGATGGCTTCTCAAGTGTATCAGAACTACCACAAGGACTGTGAGGATGCTGTTAACAAGCAGATCAACCTGGAGCTCTATTCCTCCTATATTTACCTTTCTATGGTGAGTTTTTTTTTAAACTTAGTGTTTTTAAATAACCTGTTGGTCTGTAAGCTATAAATGTATTTTTATAAAAGTCCGAATGTAGTGCAACTTATTTTATGATCAGTAATAAACCCTTTTTTTGAACTGGCTTATAACACTTCATAATATCAAAGCTGTTAGTTCTGACTCTGGTGAAATATTATTTCTAATATTGCTATTAAATATTACAATATTATGCAGATGTATTGTCAGGAAGGTGCTATTTGACCCCATTGAGTTGGCACTAACGACAAGGAGGAGGGGGGGAGAGCGGGGTGGGGAGTGGAGGGAGCGGAGTGGGAGCGGAGGGGGGGTGGGGGGGGGGATGAGCGCGAGAGAGGTGGGGGAGGGGAAGGTGGGGAGCGGGTGGGGAAGGAGGGGGGGGGGTGTGAGGTAGGTGTGAGAAGGGCGAGGACAGGGGGTGGCGGGGGGGGGGGAGAGGGGAGGGGGAGGGGGGGGGCGTGAGGGGCCGGTGGGGGTGGGCTGGGGGGTGAA
>JAGIQG010000037.1:1370887-1387963 GCA_024679065.1 Sphyrna mokarran
TTGTGGAGTATTGAGGGTTGGGGGAGGGAGGGGACTCCCTGTTTGTTAGGTGGACTACTCTGACGTCTCTATTCTCTTTCACAATCTTGTTGGATCCCTGGTTGTACCTCTACAGAGGGTGTGTGCCCGGTAGGAATCCACCAATACATTGGGGCCCTAGTCTGCGGTCAGTGACAACCTCTTGGGCATAGGCCTGCCTTACACGGTGTTTCAATTAACAAGATCCTGCCTCTTAGTAGGATGTTACTTTACCTCACGCTGGCCCGTAATCATTTTTTGATTCATTCATGGAAATGTTTGTGGATTGTTGGTTTTTTTCCAGTATTTATTGCCCATCCCTTATTTGCCCTTGAACTGAATGACCTCACTCAGCCAACTTTCAGACAGGGATTGTTGAGATTTTTTCGACCCACCTTGCTGCGACCTATCCATCTGGCAATAGTTTGTTTTAAACGCTGAGAGGTCACATGTCAGGCCAGATGAGGGGTTAAGGAAGCAGATTTCCTTCCCCTAAAGGACATTAGTTGAGGTTTTTCCAAAATTGAACCATGGCTATCAGGATTGTCAGTAGATTCTTAATATTTTTATTGAATTCAAATTCCATCATCTGCCGTGGTGGGATTCGAATCCGGGTCCTGCACAGACTCCAGAAGCACAGAGATAGTAATGGGCTGGAACTTTTATTGCTTATGCTGGTTTGACCTGACAAGGATATTATTAAACTAGAAAGAGTGCAGAAAAGATTTACTAGATGCTACCGGGACTTGATGATTTGAGTTAGAAGGTGAGCTGGGTAAACTGGGGCTTTTTCCTCTGGAGTGTAGGAAGCTGAGGGGTGTTCTTATAAAGGTCTATAAAATAATGAGGGGCACCGATCAGCTAGATAGCCAATATCTTTTCTCAAAAGTAGTGGAGTCTAAAACAAGAGGGCAAAGGGGAGGGACAATTATTTCACCCAGAGGGTGGTGAGTGTGTGGGATGAGCTGCCAGAGGTAGTAGTAGAAGCTGGTACAATGTTGTCTTTTAAAAAGTAATTAGGTAATTACATGGGTACGATGGGTGTAGAGGGATACGGGCCAACTGTGGGCAATTGGGATGAGGTTAAGAGTTTAAAAAAAAGGATTGCAAGTACCAGTTGGGCTGAAGGGCCTGTTTTCATGCTGTAATCCTCTAGACTCTCTGAAACAGGCCCCAATTAAGAGAGAGGGTGGGGAAGGGTGCAATTCAGCCAATTAGAATAAAAGCAAATTACTCTGATGCTCGGATCGGAAACAGAAAATGTTGGAAAATTTCAGCAGGTTTGACAGCATCTGTGGAGAGAGAGAATCGAGCCAATGTTTCGAATGCAGATGAGCCTAACTCAGAGTTGAATTAGTGTAGTGGTTATCTCACTATTTAGAGGAAACTTAGAGCTTATTCAATAGTCACAAATAAGGCTTATATTAACACTGCAATGAAGTTACTGTGAAATTCCCCTCGTTGCCACAGTCTGGGGGGCCGTCCGTCCTGAATGTCTGCCCCTCTAACGCGGCTTCATTCACAGCCAGGTATCCCTGGAGAGGGAGCATGCGATACTCATGGGCACAGCTGACATTTTCTGCACCCATTGGGCACCACAGGGGCATTTTTAACTGGATGTTTTCACATTTCCTTTGGACTTTGATTTTGTTTAAGCTGTTCCCCTTTCATCTGGGGAGCTGCCCCTTTTACTTTGTCCTGACTGTGTGAAATTTTGGTCCCGTTATTTGTGAAAGGATATATTGGCCTTGGAGGGATTAGACAGAAGGTTCACCAGGCTGATACTGGAGATGAGAGGGGTTAGCTTATGAGAAGAGATTGAATAGATTGGGCCTGTATTTGTTGGAGTTTAGAAAGCTAAGAGACATATAAGATATGAAGGGACTAGATAGGGTAGAGGTAGAGAGATTTTTCCCGCTTAGAAAGGAAAACCTCCATCGGAGACCTCCACCACCTGGTAGTAACAAGGCTCTCCGAGGTGTATGCGGGCACAGATGAGGACACGGTAGTGGAATGTGGACAGCACCAGCTCATACAGGAAATGCCTCCAAGCGCTGGAAAAAGGCATGGAGGAGATTTCCACAAGACGGCTATGCTGTGGGGACACATGACCCAGGGAGAGGGGTTCTAGGCTTTGGGCCAATCTGAAATTCTTCCCAGTAGAGGAACACTCGGACAGTATCCCCCCACACATCTCAGACCCAAATGCCCTTTTGGGGCTAAGCACAACCGTCCTAAGGTCTCGGATGGCTGTGTGATGTATGGACACTCCCCACTCTTGCACGTTTAGCCTGCAGGCGAGGGCTCACCCAGCCAGATCCTCCACCATCCAGCACATCCCCAATCCTAGTCATCGCGGCGTCCACAGCCTCCCTCTGTCAGCCACTACTCCTGACGAGGGAAAAACTGCATCGCGAGGCAAAACGTTCCAGATGGTGAGGAGGTCCTGGGAAAAACGAAACAGGCAACCCCAGCAACGATGATGAAATGGGCCCTGGATTGATATACAGGAGCTGCATGTTGTAATTGTGGCTATGCCACTGGTAGAAGAAATATGTCACCAGAGTACACCATCATGGAGGAATGGTACTTTCTTAAACCATTGTACTCCCTGGGGAAGATGGCACTAAAGGGGGAAGCTGTAGCAACATTACCCAGAGGCTACAGTGGGATGGTGGTAGGTTATCTCATGGCCGAGCAAGAATCTCAACTCAATGCAAGTTAGAAATGGGTAGCAAATGCTGGCCTTGCAGCATCCAGATCCCAAGAACAATATGGTAGAGCAGACATTTTACAGCATTGAATGCAATGCCTGTTAGATCCAGAAGCTGATGTATCACCTCATGTAAAACCTATCTAGAGTGGCTAATGCTGTTCTTTATTCACCCTAATGAGCAACATGTGATGTCTCTGAACAAAGGCATCACCACAATTACCTGGAGTTACACACTCAAATCAGGTGCCACTTCACCCCTGCCAGAGAAACATCAACTCTGGGTGGGAAATCTTTCCCACAAACAATTCCCTTTTCTCTATCCCCATCAAAAAAACTGGGAGGGTTTGGGCAGGGTGCTGAGTCAGTGCAGGTTTTTTCTATATTCTAATGAGAATAGTTATAGTGCAGAAAGAGGCCATTTGGCCCCTAAGTTCACTGACAACAATCCCCACACGTTTACCTTAGCACAAGGTCAATTTAGCACAGCCAACCTAACCTGCACAAGAAAACCCACACCAACATGGGAGAAAACTGAAACCTCCAGAGTGAGCCAAGCTGGGAATTGGACCACTGTGCCACCCCAAAGAAATAAAAAAGGGGAAACCATCTAGAGATGCTGATGGGCATCTTCAATGTTGAACATTTTTATTTCATATTCAGGAACAGAAGAATTAAACACCAAGCACTCATTTGTTCAGCTTTATGGAAATGAAGAGTGATCCAATGGAGATTCCAAAATCCCAGTCAGTTGAGGGTGAGCCTGTCAAACAGGTACTCTCCCATGCCATTCTCAGGGGCTCCCAGTCTCTTCAGGTTGGTGATGTGATCTCCAAGCTTCTTGATCATCTTCACTTGTTCATCCAATTAGTGAGTCTCCAGGAAGTCACACAGCTGGAACAGGAAAGGCAGGAGAGAAATTAGGGGAATTCTATCCAGATGAAGTAATCTTGGGCTACCAGAAAGATGTTGTCATTTTTAGATGCAAGGGGGCAATATAGCATAGCCAATCCACCAGATCTGCACATCTTTGGACAGTGGGAGGAAAGATGAGGCTGCAATGCCAACCTCTGGTTAATGTGTACATTTAACCCAAAGCACCCACAACTCATTTACCTGGAGTAAATGGATTAGGAAACATTACTGAACAGGTACATTCTGAGACAGCAAACAGGTTCAGTTTGGGCAACTTTTCCAAAACAAACCCACAAGTGTGAAACAACTAGAGAATTCCAATATTATCAACATCACTGGAAGACCCATCACAACTTACATGATGGTCAGTGTTCCCAGAGAAGAGTTTGTGCAGATCCAGCAAACTCTGGTTCACATTCTTCTCCAGCTGCAGAGCTCTCTGCATTGCCTCCAGACCATTGCCCCATTCATCCTGCTCTGGCTTCTGGAAGAGAGGGGGAAGACAGCTTCATTATTCTATTGGAGAGAGGTAGATGACAATTTAGTAGCAATTAATCCATGGAGCAGCATGCTGAGTATTAGAATCACTGGAATAACGTTGGAGGTCTATTAATGGAAAAAGATCAGCTCAGTAACTCTACTATTTAATTACAATATGCCCAATTAGCCATACCTCAAAACAGGCATTTACTCCATTTTTATAGTTTTGCCCCACATTCACCACCAGTTGCTTGTGCTAGCACCAGAGTCTGGGTTAATAGACCAGAAAATATTGCCTCTTCATTTATTTGCCTAGCTGATCTAGCAATACCACTTATGTCCTCTTTAGAGGACACCAAAGAAACAAGCTCAAATTAAATTAGGACAAAGTAAAAGGGGCAGTTCCAACAAGAACAAAAGTACAAAGGAATCTTAAGACAAATTAAAATGTCACTGTCAGGGTCTATAATGCACCTTGGGTAGGGAAGATAGGATCAGTGCCCAGCAGGCATGAAAGGCATTGAATGTACCCACAGATACCACATGCTCCCTCTCCAGGGACAACTGGACATGAATGTAGCACCAGTAGGGAAACCATCACCACTTCGCAAGTATTTATGATCTAATATTGATGGAGAGAAGGAACTGGTTCAGAAATCTAAATTGCATCTTAGAAAATCCTCCCATGAGAAAGATCAGACCTTGACATCCTCCAGGATGACTGCCTCCACGTTTATTCTGGAATTCCATCAGTTTCTCAGCATGTTCCTGTTCCTCATGTGACTGCTCCTTGAAGAACTCAGCAAAGTGACTCAGGGCAACACCATCCCGGTCAAAGTAACAGAACTGCAGGGAGAGAGACAAAAGGAAGAGTCAGGTTTGACCCAAATGTCAATCACTTCACTGTAGTGAACTCATCCTTTTAGTTCCTTAATGGGCAGGTATTGGGGTCTGAGTTTTTGCTAGAAATCCAAATAGTGGTTCTCATTATGTTGACAGTCCATCCCTAAAACCCAAGAGCAATAACACTTTATGCATTGTACATGTTGGTGAAACATGGAAAAATTAGAAGCACAGCTGAGGGTTACCAAACTGAATCCTGGAATGGCAGGTCTATGATACAAGGAGAGAACTAAATCATTTAGGATTATACACTCTGGAGTTAAGAGCAAGTGTGGATTTCAATTGTATAAAATGCCAACAGGATTAGACAGAGTAGATGCAGAAAAAAACTTGCCAATACTCTGCCCAGAACTAGGGGCCATAGTTTGAAGATAAGGGGTAAATTTTGTAGGAAGGTGGCAAGGAGAAATTTTCACCCAGACGATGGTGAATCAGTGGAATTCACTACCACAAAGTAGTGAGACCAAAATGAGATATTGAGGAGAAATTAAATACAGTTCTTGGGGCTAAGGGTAGGTAAGGTGGGATCAGTATGTTGAATTGGATCTTGTAAAATTAAAGACAAGGCCAAAATATTGAGAGACTTGAAGAAATTAGCACTTCAAGCTACTAGGATGTTGGGTGGGGATTGAGATAGGGTCAGGATACAACGATCAAACCTGAATGGCAGAACAGACTCAAAGACCTGCTTCTAGTTCCTGTCGCTCCCATGATAATGGTATCAATTAAAAGGAAGAAAACTCTCATTCACTTAGTTTTTCCATTACCTGAAATATTGGTCAGGACTTATTCACTGAGAGATGAAGTGAAACAGAATGCAGCTAGTTAGCTAATATTTCAGCAGTCAACCAATTAAACTTAATTGGGAAGGGGTTGAGTAGGCCTATGTATCTGAAATATAGACCAGAATTTTACCAGCCCACTCACCACAGGAATTGGAGCAGGCAAAGGGCAGAGAATGAGATGGTCCATTGGCCTCAGGAAGGATTTTCACAGTTTCAGGACCAGCAAGGACGTAAAAATCCTATCCATTATCTTTCTACTGGAAAAGAAATAGAACCCTTGAGTTAGTTTTAGACTTAAAGAATTCTGAACTGGACACAGCAATTCTAAAACAGGAACAAGTTCCTGATGGGAGTGTTGATTCTATTCATACTGGGGGAAGGGAAGATATCTAAAACCAACACATCAACCTAGAGAAATTCTACCTGCTCACAATACAACAGTTACCATGTTCAACTGAAACTAGGACTCCCAGAAATGTAAAGCTCACCATGGAGAGGGAAACATAGGAGGAATAAAGCTCCAAGTTGATCTGCTTATTAACAGCATCCTCACAGTCCTTGTGATAGTTCTGACACACTTGAAACACCATCTCACTGAGAATAAGAATCACTTGAACAATAAGCTGACCTCTATCCTCAGAAGCTCTTCTATTTATACCACTGGGAGCTGCATTCAAACTGGGAATGACATCACCAATGATGACTGACAGCCCATGACAGCCAATCAGGAATGGAGGCACCAATGAATCAATGAGAGGGGGTGGGGCAGGGGTGTGATGCCCTGAGCCAATCAGAGCTATGGAAGACAGGAGAGTGAGGATAATGATTCAGTGATTGGAACATTCAAACTGTCCACATCATTTAATCCTTTTCGTGCTGGTATCGTTCTGGTCCCTGTGCGGAGGGATCCTCCCCCACTATCTTGGGGAGCTGGGGTGGAGGATGCTGCATACAGCAATCCCGTACAACAGAAGGTCCAAGTGACCTTCCCTTTTTGCAAGCTTGTCGAATCTGTGGAGCATGTCTACGTTCAATGTGATAGGCTGCACAGCCTTTCTATTTTCCTCATAAACCTACTGTTGATGTTTTGTTTGCTCTTCAGCCCCACGCTCCTGATCTACGGGCACCCGGTGTGGAGAGGGGGGAAATGGGGAAAGAGGAGAACCTCATTGTCAACCTGCTCCTGGGCCTGGCAAAGCGTGGACCGATAGGGTCCAGGTAGTGGGTGACCGAGGAAGTTGTCTGCACCAACTGTCTGTCAATGTACCCTGACTATATTCACTGCCGGGCGTGACTGGAGTTAGTGCAGGCAGTGTTCGAGGGCACTATCAACACCTTCTGTGCCCGCTGGGCACCGCAGGAGCAGGGGTTCATTATCAACCCCTTTAATCACATGTTGATTTGATGATTTGAGTTTTCTTTTCGCTTTGTCTTTTGTTTTGGGCTGTTCCCTCCTTTTTGGGAGCTGCCCCTTTCAATTTATCCCTGTGTTAGTTTGAATTAGTTCATTTGTTTGTCAAAAAGATTGATATCATTCAAAGATGCACGGGTTAGGGTGATTGGCCAAACTAAAATTGCCCTTAGTGTCCTGGCATGTGTAATTTCGAGGGATTAGTGGGTAAAATGCAAAGAGATATGAGGCGGGTAGGGGTGGGGGCTGGGTGGGATTGTGGTCGATGCAGACGCGATGGGCCGAAGGGCCTATTTCTGTACTGTAGGGTTCTATGTTCTGGTGAACCTGTTCTCCATTCTCTCCAAAGTGAATTTACCCAAACTGTTCCTGATGTGGTCTAAGCTGTTTTTTTATATAGCTGTTTCAGAGTCTCTGCCCCTCTCTCTTCCAGCTCCTTGAGAGAAGAATAAAGTTCTATCAGCCTTTTGAAGTTTGCTTTTGTCGCTGTCATATAAACAGACGGACAAGGAACAGGAGTAGGCCATTCAGCCCCTCGAGCCTGCTCCATCATTTAATAAGATCACGGTTGACCTCTTAGTAACTCAAATTTGCATTCTGTTGACCCCTGATAACCTTACAAAGAATTTACCAGGAATCTATTCACCACTGTCTTAATAACATTCAATAACTCTGCTTTCACCATCTTTTTAGGAAGAGAGTTCAAAAGACATTTCAATCCTCTACTTTTAATAATTTCCTTACAGTTGCAGTGTTATATTTATTTCATTTATTCATGGGACATGAGTGTCACTGGTTGGCCAGCATTTATTGCCCATCTGCAGTTGCCTGAGGGTCAACCACATTATTTTGGGCAGTTTGGGTAAGGACAGCAGATTTCCTTCCCTAAAGGACTTTAATAAATCAGATGAGTTTTTTACCCTGACAATGGTTTCATAGACAGCAGTAGATTCTTAATTCCAGATATTTTATTGAATTCAAATTCAACCAACTGCCAGGGAGGGATTCAAACGTGGATCTCCCAGAACATTAGCTGAGTTTCTGGATTAATACCACTGGTAATAACACCACTGAGCCATCACCTCGACTTGGATGTCAATTGGAAGAGGCTGACGAGCACCAGCCAAAGCCACAGGGAATCTACAAACCAACTGACCAGTTTGCAGGCGGGGATGGGGAAGGAAAGAAATGTGAAATGGATTTGCTCAGTGTGAAGTCAAGTTTAATCCCTAAATCTCAGAGCTGGAAACACCAGTACTTCCTCCCTTCCATGGGGGAAAACATTGAATCTCCCCTTGTAAGATAGTCGTTGGTGGGATACGGTTGTTGCTTGCAAGGCCAGTATTTGTTAGCCACAGCTCACTGGTTAGGAGTCAGTGACAATGCTATGGATCTAGAGTCACTGTCAGCCAGTCTGGGTACAAATAGCTGTCAGGAAGATTCTAATCACAGAAAATGATTCATCTCAAATTCTCAGATTAGTCTTGCAAACAAAAATACTTCTAAGGATCAATACAGATCTGTTTAGAAATGTTTTTTTCCTCCAATCTGCTTTGTGGAGAGACAGAGCGTCTGTTTGAGGAAGCCAGTGGTCTTTCACAGACCACAGCTGGAAGTGAATACATCTTATCCTGGACTTACTCTGCACACTGGAGCATTCAGTGATGTTCCTCCAGGCCAGCTGTAAAGTAATGCAGGATTCATTGATCCTAACAGGTCAGCACTGAAACACCCACCTTGTGTAACCTAGACTCCATTTCAAAGACATTTCTATCTATTCAACCTGCCAAGTGCTGAAGGAGGCCATTTGGCCCATTATGTTTACACCACTAAACAGCATCTCTCAAGGCCCCTCTTTGCCATCACCCTACACTTAATGTGACCAACCCTGTAACCTTGCTGGGGAAGTTCAGCTTTTGCCTTTCCAGTCAGCCAGATTGTTAACAAAGTTTGTCAAAGGAAGCCAGGTCAAAGTCCTGTATCATCATCTGCTGTTACCTCAAATACAGGTAACTAACTGCATGCTCCCTTCCTGATTGGGGAAGCAATAAAAGTACATGTTCCCTGTTATTCTCCAAGGGCCAGGGAAGGAGTGAACAGATCAGTTACAGAAATCATTTGCACTGAACAAGACACGGTGAGTGAATCAGGAAAGAAATCATTGAACCCAACAACTGAATTACACTAAGACAAAGTCAGCCCAATAGATATTTTTATTTGGAAATACAGCAACAACTCAGAACAGGAAAGGGAGCAGAAAAACCCAGTCAGAATTGGATCAAACTTCATCTCCACCTAGTCAGTTGAGGGTGAGCCTGTCAAACAGGTGCTCTCCCATGCCATTCTCAGGGGCTCCCAGTCTCTTCAGGTTGGTGATGTGATCTCCAAGCTTCTTGATCATCTTCACTTGTTCATCCAAGTAGTGAGTCTTCAGGAAGTCACACAGCTGGAAACAGGAAGGCAAGAGAGAAATTAGGGAATTCTTTCCAGATGAAGTCTCCTCCCCGACCAGAAAGTGGTCATCATCTACTCATCTTGGGATGCAGAGGGACAATTTAGCATGGCCAGCCCACCAGATCTGCACATCTTTGGACTGCAGGAGGAAACCCATGAGGCAGCAGTGCTAACCTTCACCACATTACATGGGCACTGTGTAGATTTAACCCAACCCAAAGTGGTGAGTCAGAATTCCATTGACCTGTGATTGAGTGGATCAGAAACATTGCTCTGTCTCAGAATGGATCTGTTCAGTGAACAAGTTCAGTGTGGGTGACCTTTCCAAAGCAAGCCCCCAAGTGGGAAACAAGAGAATTTCAATATCGCAACACCACTGAAAAACCCATCACACAACTTACATGAGGGTCAGTGTTCCCAGAGGAGAGTTTGTGCAGATCCAGCAGACTCTGGTTCACATTCTTCTCCAGCTGCAGAGCTCTCTGCATTGCCTCCAGACCATTGCCCCACTCATCCTGCTCTGGCTTCTGGAAGAGTGGGGGTGGGGGGGTGAAGACAGCTTCATTATTCTATTGGAGAGGGGTAGCTGACAATTTAGTAGCAGTTAGAATATTGAGCAGCATGCTGAGTATTAGAATCACTGGGGTGACATTGGAGAACCATTACTGGACAATGAACAGCTCATCAACTCTGCTATTTAATTACAATATCCCTAATTAGCCAGAGTTCCTCAAAACAGGAATTTACTCAATGTTCATAGCTGTGCTCCAGTCACCATCAATTGTCTGGGTCAGCACCAGAGTCTGGGTTAATCGGTCAGAAAATAGCTCTTCCATTCATTTTATCAGCTGATCTAAAGATCCACAGTATCGATTTATCCTGTCCCCATCCTCATTTGGCACCAACATTAGATCATCATTTGAAACGAAAAGGAATTAGTGCAGAAATCTAAGTTGTGTCTTAAGTCCTCCCATGAGAAAGGCCAAACCTTGACATCCTCCAGGATGACTCTGCCTCCATGTTTATTCTGGAATTCCATCAGTTTCTCAGCATGTTCCCGTTCCTCATGTGACTGCTCCTTGAAGAACTCAGCAAAGTGACTCAGGGCAACATCATCCCGGTCAAAGTAAGCAGACTGCAGGGAGAGAGACAAAAGGAAGAGTCAGGTTTGACCTGGTTGGCAGCCAAAATACAAACAGCTTCACAAACAAGTTACCCACTCACTATCTCAGCACTGCAGATTCAAAACATATTGCAAAATCTACAGACTAGTACCAATGCATTTCATATTCAATTGATGATTTTGTAATCACCTCAGGTCAGTCTTCCTTCACTGACTTATTTACATGCTGAGTAAAACACTGCTGCTTCAGCAGTTACAGGGGAAGTGATTGCCCAGTGATATTATTGCTAGACTCTTAATCCAGAAACTCAGCTAATGATCAGGGGGACTTGGGTTCAAATCCTGCCACAGCAGATTGTGGTATTTGAATTTAATTACAATAATCTGGAATTAAAAAAGTCTACTGATCAGCAGAAAACCGTAGTTGATTCAGAAAAATCCATCTGGTTCACTAATGTTCTTTAGAACAGGAAATCTGCCATCCTTCCTTGGTCTGGCCTGTGAATCCAGAGCCACAGCCAGTGGTTGATTCAACTGCCCACCAAGGGGAATAAATGCTCAGCCAGTGACATCCATGTCCACAAGTAACTAAAAGCCAAGCCCCAAGACCTATATTCCTTCAATCATTTCCCACTAATTCTTTCCCATTAGAAAAACCCCATTTGCCCAATAAAGACAAAACCTATATTCCAAGGCCTTTTACACTAAGTTTAGTGACAATCCAGTCAGACTAGAGAAGGAGGTAGAGGGGGGGTTGGGGGGAAAGGAGTGGCATTATTAGTTAAAGACTGTATCACAGTGACAGAAAGGAAGTTTGATGAGGACTTGTCTGTTGAGGTAGAATGGGCTGAGATTAGGAACAGGAGAGGAGAGGTCACCCTGTTGGGAGTCTTTCATAGACCTCCTAAAAGGTCTAGAGGTAGAGGAAAGGATTGCAAAGTTGATCCTGGACAGGAGTGAAAGTAACAGGGTAATTGTTATGGGGGACTTTAACTTTACTAATATTGATTGGAATAGCTATAGCTCTAGCTCGTTAGAGGGGTCAGTTTTTGCACAAAGTGTGCAGGAAGGTTTTTTGACTCAGCATGTAGATAGGCCAACTAGAGGTGAGGTTACATTGGATTTGGTGCTGGGCAATGAACCAGACCAGGTGTTAGGCTTGGAAGTTGGTGAACATTTTGGTGATAGTGACCACAATTCAGTTACATTCACCTTAGTGATGGATCAGGATAGGCATGAAGCTGGGGGCAGTAGTTATAGCTGGGGTAATGGTAATTATGAGGCCATCAGGAGAGAATTAGGGTGCATAGGTTGGACTAGGAAACTACAGGGACTGGGAAATCTGAAATGTGGAGCTTATTCAAGGAGCAGCTGCTGCGAGTCCTGGATAAGTATATCCCTGTCAGACAAGGAGGAAATGGTCGAGTAAGGGAGCCATGGTATACTAAAAAAGTTAATTTGCTGGTTAAAAGGAAAAAGAGGCTTATGTCAGGATGAGGCTTGAAGGCTCAGTTAGTGCAATGGATAGCTATAGATTAGCCAGGGAGCGAAAGAGTGAGTTGAGGAGAGCTAAGAGGGGATACGAGAAGACTTTGGCTGATAGCTTTAGGATTCTCCTTGATCCTCTTTAGATATGTTAAGAATAGAAGATCGATTAGGGCAAGATTAGGGCCAGTCATAGACAGCAGTTGTGCATGGAGCCTGAAGAGATTGGAGAGGCATTGAACAAATATTTCTCTTCGGTATTAACGCAGGGAGATGTAAATGTAGTTGTGGAGAACACTGAGGTACAGGGTTGCAAACTGGAAAGTATTGTAGAGTATAGGGCTAATGGTAGGGCTCTTAATAGTGTTGAGGAACAGAGGATCTTGGTGTATGTGTCAATAGATCCCTGAAAGTAGGCAGTCAAGTGGATAAAGTTGTTAAGAAGGCTTATGCAGTCTTAGCTTTTATTGGTAGGGGGATTGAATTTAGGAGCCGCAGCATCATGTTGCAGCTGTACAAAACTCTAGTGCGGCCGCACTTGGAGTATTGTGTGCAGTTCTGGTCGCCACATTATAAGAAAGATGTGGAGGCATTGGAGAGGGTACAGAGGAGGTTTACTAGGATGTTGCCTGGTATGGAGGGCAGGTCCTATGAAGAGAGGTTGAAGGATTTGAGGTTGTTTTCGTTAGAAAGGAGGCGGCTAAGGGGGATCTTATTGAAGCATATAAGATATTAGAGGTTTGGATAGGGTGGACAGTGATAGCCTTTTTCCTAGGATGGAGAAAGCTAGCACGAGGGGACACAGCTTTAAATTAGGGTATGAGTTATAGGACGGATATCAGAGGTAGGTTCTTTACTCAAAGAGTGATTAGGGAGTGGAATGCCCTGCCTGCAGCTGTTGTAGATGCGCCAAGTTTGGTGGCGTTTAAGAGGTTAGTTGATAAGTATATGGATGAGAAGGGAATGGTTTAGTTAGGAGGGGCATTGCTTTTTATTTTGGTCGGCACAACATCGAAGGCCAAAGGGCCTGTTCTGTGCTGTATTGTTCTATGTTCTATGAAGTAGATGGTGAGGATGTGCTAGATATTCTTGAGGGTTTGAAGTTAAATAAGTCCCCTGGGCTGGAAAGGATTTACCCTAGGATTCTCTGGGAGGCAAGAGAGGTGATTGCAGAGCTTCTGGCTCTGATCTTCAGGTCATTGTTGGTTATGGGTGTAGTTCCAGAAGACTGGAGGATAGCAAATGTGGTCCCATTGTTCAAGGGGAAGGGAGACTTTCCAGGGAATTATAGGCCAGTGAGTCTTACTTCTGCTGTGGGCAACGTATGGGAAAGAATAATTAGGGATAGGATTTATCGTTATTTAGAGGGGAATGAATTGATTGGGGATAGTCAGCATGGTTTCGTGAAGGGTAGGTCATGCCTCACTAACCTTGAGTTTTTAGAAAGTGACCAAAGAGGTGGATGGGGATAAGGCAGTTGATGTGGTATATATGCACTTTAGTAAGGCGTTCGATAAGGTGGCCCATGGAAGGCTTCTGCAGAAAATGCAGATGTATGGGATTGAGGGTGATTTAGCTACTTGGATTAGAAATTGGCGAGCAGATAGAAGACAGAGGGTGGTGGTTGATGGGAGATAATCATGGAGTTCGGTTACTAGTGGTGTGCCTCAGGGGTCTGTTTTGGGGCCCCTGCTGTTTGTTTGTAATTTTTATAAACAATCTGGATGATGGTATTGAAAGATGGATTAGTAAATTTGCAGGTGACAAAGTCAGTGGAGTGGTAGATAGTGAAGAGGGGTGTTATAGTTTGCAGAGAGACTTGGACAAGTTGCAGAGCTGGGCCGAGAGGTGGCAAATGGAGTTTAATGTGGAAAAGTGAGTTAATGCACTTTGGCAAGAATAAAATGTGTAGTGTATAAGGCTAATGGTAGAACTCTTAGTGGTGATGAACAGAAGGATCTTAGTGTATATGTGTATAGACCTCTGAAAGTAGGCAGTCAAGTTGATAAGGTTGTTAAGGCATACCGATTCTTAACTTTTATTGGTAGGGGGATTGAATCTGAGCTGTAACATCATGTTGCAACTGTACAAAACTCTATTGCGGCCACAGTTAGAGTATTGTGAATTGTTCTGGTCCCTGCATTATAAGATGTGGAGGCATTGGAGAGGGTACAGAGGAGGTTTACCAGGATGCTGCCTGGTATGGAGGGCACATAGGAGAGGCTGAGGGATTTGACATTGTTTTTGTTACAAAGGAGGCAGCGAAGAGCAGATCTTATTGAAAGATGTAAGATGATGAGAGGTTTAGATAGGGTGGACAGTGATAGCCTTTTTCGTGGGATGGAGAAAGCTAGCACGAGGGGACACAGCTTTAAATTAAGGGGTGATAGTAATAGGATGGATATCAGAGGTAGGTTGTTTACTCAGACAGTGGTTAGGGAGTGGAATGCCCTGCCTGTGGCAGTTGTAGATGCACGAAGTTTGTTGGCGTTTAAGAGGTTAGTTGATAAGTTTATGGAAGAGAAGGGAATGGTTTAGTTTGGAGGGTCATTGCTTTTTTTCCCCCCACAATTGGTCAGCGCAACATCAAAGGCCAAAGGGCCTGTTCTGCACTGTAATGTTCTATCCCTATCTCATGCATTTCAAAGCAGTGGTTTCCATTGTGTACAATGGGATTCTTTGTACCCCAGTACCTGCCTGCAATTCACATCTGGGATCACAGGGAGACTCTGACCATCATACTGTTCTGCAAAGTAGACACCAGAGGAACCATCTCCTGGAATCTTATTGGATTCCGTTCTCAGGGCCAGAGAAGATCAGGATGTTAAATTTAATTAACTGCCATGATCAAAATGAGTGGCAGAACAGGCCTGAAGAACCAAATGGCCTCCTCCTGATTCTAGTTAATGTTTTCTTTTATAAACTCTTAAATATGTATTAACCCATTATAGACAGGTAACAAAAGCTGGCCATGTAAAACCAGTTACTAATCACTGGAGCACCACCAACCAGCACTGCCACCCCAGAGCCAGAGGCCTTGGGTTACATTCCTAACTTAGGTCACTGAGTTTGCATCTCCTCCCTATGTCTGGGGAAGCTTCCTCCCAAAGTCCAAAGATGTGCAAGTTAAGTGGATGGCTATGCTAAATTGCCTCTTAATTTCAGGGGGATTAGTAAGATAGATACATGGGGTTACAGGGTTTGGGCTGTAGTTAGTGCAGACTCAGTGGGCCAAATAGCTACCTTCTACACAATATGATAATATATCTTCATAATATCATAACATTTAATAGCAATATTAGAAATATTTCACCAGAGTCAGAACTAACAGCTTTGATATTATGAAGTATTATCAGCCAGTTCAAGAAAAGGGTTTATTACTGATCATAAAATAAGTTGCACTACATTAGGACTTCTATGAAAATGCATTCATAGCATACAGACCAACAGATTATTTGAAAACACTAAGTTTAAAAAAACAAAACTCACCATAGAAAAGTAAATATAGGAGGAATACAGCACCAGGTTGATCTGTGAGCATCCTCACAGTCCTTGAGAAGCCATCCTAACTTACTGGACTTCAGCATTAATACAAGTGGGATCAACTCATCTTAAATACCCAGCCTCACATCCCAACTGATACTGCATCATTCCCAGAGCCCAATCAGAATGACAAGCTCCTTCGAGGGAACCAATCAAGAATGGAATGCAATGGATCTGATCGTTTGGACCAGGGAACATTCTGATTGGATGAATCGAGCAGACAACTGCAGCACATGGGAAGCAAAAATGACCAATCATGTTCCTTGGGCAAAGTCCAAGGAACTTCCTACACACCCACCAGTCCTAATGGAATCAGCAATTTCTCAATCTCGGACAGCTTAGGTTCATGGGGTTGGGGTGAGGGTTGGGGGAGTGGACTCACTCTGACTGCCTACTTCTCTTTCACAATCTTGCGGATCCCTGGGTGACCTCTACAGATGGTGTGTGTGGCAATACAGTTGGTGCCCATCTGCGGTCAGTGACACCTTGGGCACAGACTGCCTTACAGGTGTCATTAACAAGATCCTGCTTTAGTAGGATGTACTTTACCCTCACGCTGGCATAATCATTTTTTGATTCATTCATGGAAATGGGTGTGATTGGCTGGTCCAGTATTTATCGCCCTTCCCTAGTTGCCCTTGAACTGAATGACTCACTCAGCCATTTCAGAGGGAAGTTGAGATTCGACCACCTTGCGTGACTCTGGAGTTTTCCTTCCCTAAAGGACATCAGTGAGTTTTTCCCACAGTTGACAATGGTCTCAGGATCGTCAGTGATTTTTAATATTTTTAATTGAATTTCAAATTTCTTCAGCTGGCTGTGGTGGGAATTAAATCCGGGTCCCGCACAGACTCTATCAGCGCAACGATAGTATTGGCTGGAACTTTTAGTGGGGGGGGGCCTTTTTTTTATGCGGTTTGAACCTGACAGCATATTAAACTAGAAAGCAGTGCAGAAACGATTTCTTTAATGCTACCGGGACTTGATGATTTGAATTTAGACGGTGAGCTGGATCAACTTGGGCTTTAATTTCTCTGGAGCGTGAGGAGGCCTGAGGGGTGATCTTTAGAAAAAAAAAAAGGTCTATAAAATAATATGGGTACGATCACTAGATTAGTCAATATCTTTTCCCTTCTCAACAAGTAGTGTATCTAAAACCTAGAGGGCACAGTTGAAGTGAAAGGGGAACAGGACAATTAGTTTACACACACAGAGGGTGGTGAGTGTGTTTGATGGACGGGTGCCC
>JAGIQG010000037.1:1388028-1477622 GCA_024679065.1 Sphyrna mokarran
ATAGAGCTGCATCATTACCTCCTGATTCCTAAACTCTATTCCTCGATTAATGAAGGCCAGTACACCGTACGCCTTCTTGACCACTTCCTTCACCTGCGAGGCCGATTTAAGAGTCCTATGGACCCGGACCCCGAGATCCTTCTGCTCTACAACACAGCTAAGACTCCTACCCCTTATATTGTACTCCTTCATCCCATTATTCCTGCCAAAATGGACCACTACACATTTATCTGCATTGAAGTCCATCTGCCACTTCTCCGCCCAGTCTTGCATCCTGTCTATGTCCCACTGCAACTTTTGGCATCCCTCCAGACCATCCACAACACCACCGATCTTTGTATCGTCGGCGAACTTGCTAACCCATCCCTCCATTTCCTCATCCAGGTCATTTATGAAAATGACAAACAGCAGGGGTCCCAGAACAGATCCCTGGGGCACTCCACTGGTTACCGACCTCCATGCAGAACAAGACCCATCCACAACCACTCTCTGCCTTCTGCCGGCAAGCCAGTTCTGGATCCACGAGGCCAAAGCCCCTTGGATCCCATGCCCTCTCACCTTCTCCAGAAGCCTTGCATGGGGGACCTTATCAAACGCCTTACTAAAGTCCATGTACACTATGTCCACCGCCCTTCCTTCGTCAATGTGTTCAGTCACATTTTCGAAGAACTCAACTAGGCTCGTAAGGCATGACCTGCCCTTGACAAAACCATGCTAACTATTTCTAATCAGTCCAAACTTCTCCAAATGTTCATATATCTTATCCCTCAGAAGCCTCTCCATCAGCTTACCAACCACTGAAGTCAAACTCACCGGTCAGTAATTTCCTGGACTATCCCTGTTCCCTTTCTTAAAGATAGGAACCACATCCGCAATCCCCACCAATCCTCCGGACCCTCTCCCGTTTCCATGGACGATGCAAAGATCATTGGCAGGGGCTCTGCAACCACTTCCCTCACCTCCCACAATAACCTGGGGTCCATCCCATCCGGTCCCGGCGACTTGTCTATCTTGATAGAATTTAACAGGTCTAACACATCCTTTTTCCTAACATCCACATACTCAATCTTTTCTTTATGCCGCAAACCTGCAATGCAAATATTATTTTGGACTTCATAGTGAGAGGATTTCAGAATAGGAAGAAGAATGTTTTATTGCAGTTGTGTAGGGTGTTGTTTGGGGTGCTCTAGCTTCTGAAGAGGTCAGTTCAGAACTTCTAATGGCTCTCTGACTCAGATCGGCGAAAGGATTGGGGAATGGGGGTGGGGGTGGGGGCGGTGTTGGTGGTGGTAGGCAGTGAGGGAAGGAAGGCCCAATCATTTTCTGGTGGGATGGGGGGCAGAGGGAGGCCAGATTGTTAACTGTTCCACATTAACATTGAGAATTTTATTGAAAAGAAGACCTGGCACTCGGTTGAAGTGAGTAAATAACGAATTATTTTATTTAACCAACCAAAACTTTAATTGCACAAGGCACTGTAAAGGAAGGTTCAACTGTCATATTGTTCAAATAAATACAAGGAACATTAATTTATCAAAACAGTAATGATAGAATTTTAGTCACTCTCAAAGACAATTTACAACCAGGCTTGATGACTTGGGGTTCTTCTGCAGTTGTCCGATGTCTATAAGCACTATCAAATTTGTACATTTAGCTGGTTAACTGGTTAAAACATGCCTGAAGCTGACAGAGTTAAAAACTGTTTCACTTGATTGAACTACCCTTGACTTTCTTTAACTGCTTCAGTTGATCTGGCCTTTGGGATGTTCTTTTGAGATGGTTGTTGCTATGGCCTTTATACCTGTGACAATCTTGCAATTTACTTACACCACAATTTGTCTCAGGTTGTCAACAAAGGCGAATTAAAATCTGATAGGCTCTTCATGTTTTTTATTAAAAACTGATATGTTATTAAAATGCAAAAGCTCTCACTAAGGCAACCCTGATGCTTGGTCCTCTGAACAAATGTTGCAACTGAGAGTCAATCTGCATCCAAGCACCAAACTGAACGAGCTTTTAAAGGGCTATATACTTTATTTCTCATCTAGCATTTCCACAATTGTTTATGTACATTCTTTACATCATTACAAACTCAGCTTCACAGCACGGGCCCCTACCTCATCCCGTCAGCACTGCTGTATTTTGCTGTTGGGAGGGGCTTCACAAATATCACAAACTGCACCCATTTTATAAATTAATTTAGCCAAATTTAACTGCCCCATTTCATACAGCTACATTGATAAGATTAGAATAAAGGGAGATGGGTCAAACGTGGGCAATTGGGACTTGCTTAATGGTTAAAAAAAACTGGGCGTCATGGATAAGTAGGACCATGCTGAAAACCTCTATGGCCATCCTAGTCCCCCTCTCTTTCCCTCTCTCTCTCTCTCTCTCTTTCTCTCTCCCTCCCTTTCTCTCTCTCTCTCTCTCTCTTTCACTCTCCCTCCGTTTCTCTCTCTCTCTTTCTCTCTCCTCCCTCTCTCTCTCTCTCTCTCTTTCTCTCTCCCTCCCTTTCTCTCTCTCTCTCTCTTTCACTCTCCCTCCCTTTTTTTCTCTCTCTCTTTCTCTCTCCCTCCCTTTTTTTCTCTCTCTTTCTCTCTCCCTCCTTTTCTCTCTCTCTCTCTCTTTCACTCTCCCTCCATTTCTCTCTCTCTCTCTCTCTCTTTCTCTCTCCCTCCCTTTCTCTCTCTCTCTCTCTCTCTCTTTGTCTCTCCCTCTCTTTTTCTCTGTCTCTCTCTCTCTTTTTCTCTCTGACTCTTTCTCTCTGTTACTTTGTTTTTTTTTTTGGTCTGTCTAACTCTCTCCCTCCATTTCTCATTCCTCACATTCTCTGTCTCTCTTGGCTCTTTGTCTCAGTTGCTGTCTGTCTCTGTGTCATTCTGAGTGTCAGTCATGATCTGTCTCTCATTATTTCTGCCTCTGTCGCATTTCCACACATAATTCAGATTAGAAATCTGCCATTTCAATTTGGTTAGCTTAGGTCAGAGATGCTTCACTTCAACTATGATTTAACTGACCCACTAAGGAATATTGTCAACCAAAGTGCCCCTGAACTGAGTGGCTTTGTAAGCCATTTTAGAATGAATTAAGGGCATTCTCTATCAGTTCGGAGTGCCACCTGTAGTTAAACATGCCTGTATTAATTAGGAGTTCCCACTCTCAATTGGGATGCCTCGTATCAAATAGAAGTGCTTCTGTTAATGAGAAGTGTCCCTGGTGACTTAGGAGCACCCCTGTCAATTAGGAGCGGTTCATGTCAATTAGGAATGCCTTCTGTCAATGAAGAATTCATTGTGTCAATTAGGAATGCCTATGTAAATTAGGAGCAGCCCATGTCAATTAGTGGTCAATTAGGAGGTGCCTTTGTTAGTTAGGAGTGTTCATTGCCAAATACAAATGCTCCCATGTTAATTAGGCCTGCCCCATGTCAAATATGAGCGCTCCCTGTTAATTAGGAGTACCTCATGTCAAGTAGGAGTGCCCTCTGTCAATTGCAAGCGTCCCCTGTCAATTGGGAGTGCCCCTTGTCAAATTGGAGTGCACTCTGTCAATTAGGATTACAGCCTGTCAATTAAGAATGACCCCTGTCAATTAGGAGCACCCTCTGTCAATTAGGAGCACCCTCTGTCAATTCGGAGCACCCCCTGTCAATTAGGAGCACCTTCTGTCAATTCGGAGCACCCCCTGTCAATTAGGAGCACCCTCTGTCAATTAGGAGTGCCCCTTGTCAGTATGGTGTGCCCTGTGAATTAAGAATGCCCAATGTCAACTGGGAATGCCCAAAAAATTAAGAGTCCACCATTAATTAGAAGTGATCACCATCAATTAGGAGTGCCCTTGTCAATTAGGTGTGACCTGTCACTTAGGTGTGACCTGTCAATTACGAGTGCCCCCCCCCCCCGTCAATTTGGAGTTCCTTGTTAAATGAAGTACCTATATTAATTAGGAGTGCCCTTGTTAATTAGGTGTGTCCTGTGTCAATTAGGAATGTCTTCTCTTAATGAGGAGTTTCCCGTGTAAATTAGGAGTGCCCATGTAAATTAGGAATGCCATGTCACGCAACGTCATGTTGCAACTGTACAAAACTCTAGTGGTCCCGACATTATAAGAAAGATGTGGAGGCATTGGAGAGGGTACAGAGGAGGTTTACCAGGATGTTGCCTGGTATGGAGGCCATGTGTTATGAAGAGAGGCTGAGGGATTTGAGGTTGTTTTCGTTAGAAAGGATGCAGCTAAGAGGGGATCTTATTGAAACATATAAGATGATTAGAGGTTTAGATAGGGTGGACAGTGATAGCCCTTTTCCTAGGATGGAGAAAGCTAGCACGAGGGGACACAGCTTTAAATTAAGGGGTGGTAGTTATAGGACGGATATCAGAGATAGGTTCTTTACCCAGAGGGTGGTTAGGGAGTGGAATGCCCTGCCTGTGGCAGTTGTAGATGCGCCAAGTTTGGTGGCGTTTAAGAGGTTAGTTGATAAGTTTATGGAAGAGAAGGGAATGGTTTAGTTTGGAGGATCATTGCTTTTTTTTCATAATTGGTCGGCGCAACATCGAAGGCCGAAGGGCCTGTTCTGTGCTGTAACATTCTATAATGTTCTATGTTCTATGTCAATTTAACAAATCAGTAGTGCCTCCATCAGTTAGCAATGCTCATTGTCAAATACGAGCTCTATCCCTGTTAATTAAGAATGTCCCTGTTAATTAGGAGTGTCCCTGTCAATTGGGAGTATCCCCTGTCAATTAGAAATGTCCCCTTTCAATTGGGAGTATCTCCTGTCAATTCGGAGTAACCCCCGTTAATTAGAAGTGTCCCCTGTCAATTGGCCCTTGTTATTGGAATGCCCCTTGTTATTGGGAATGCCCCCTGTCAATTAAGATTGACCCTACCATTTAGTAATTAGCAGTGAGCCCTGTCAATTAGGATTACACCCTATCAGTTAAGTGCGCCCTCTTTCAATTAGGAGTGTCTCTGGTCAAAATGGAGGAAATCTTTGAGTTAAGAATGCACCTGTTGATTAGGGAGTGTCCCCTGTCGGTTAAGAGTGTCCCCTGTCAATTAGGAGTCAATAAGGAATGTATGAATTAAAAGTGCCCTTGGGAATAAGGGGTGCCGCTTGTCAATTAGGAATGGCCCTGTCTATGAGGAATACCCCTTTCAATTAGGCACAACCCCTATCAATTAGGATGGCACGCTGTCAATTCGGAGCACCCTCTGTCAGTTAGGAGTACCTCTTTTCAAGGAGTGTTCCTGTGTATTAAGAGTGCCCCATCATTAGAGTCCCCATCACAATTGAGACTGTCCATACAGTTAAGAGTGTCTCTTGTAAAATAGATATGACATGTCAATTAGGAGTGACCATATCAGTTAAGAATTCCCCCTGTCACTTTGGAGTGACCCAAGTCAATTTGCAATGGCCATATCAATTAGGAGTGCCATCAGTCAATTAGGATTGGCCTCTGTCAAATGGAGTGTCTCCTGTAAATTAGGAGTGGGCAGGAAATCTGCCTTCCTTACCTGGTCTGGCCTACAAGTGACTGCAGAATCACAGCAAGGTGGTCGACTCTCAACTTCCCTCTGAAATGGCTGAGTGAGCCATTCAGTTCAAGGGCAACTAGGGAAGGGCAATAAATACTGTCCCAACCAATGACACCCACATTCCAGGAATGAATCATGATTACACCAACATCAAGGTAAATTACAACCTACTAAAGATCTTGTTAATGACATCTGTAAGGCAGTCTATGCCCAAGGTATCACTGACCGCAGACAGGCGTATTGTGTATTGGTGGATTCCTGCCACACACACCTTCTGTACAGGTCACCCAGGGATCCACAAGATTGTGAAAGAGAAGTAGGCAGTCAGAGTGAGTCCACTCCCCCAACCCCATGAACCTGAGCTTTCCAAGAATGAGAAATTGCTGATTCCATCAGGACTGGCGGGTGTGCAGGAAGTTCCTTGGACTTTGACCAAAGAACATGATTGGTCATTTTTGCTTCCCACGTGCTGCAGTTCTCTGCTCTAGTCATCCAATCAGAATGTTCCCTGGTCCAAACGATCAGATCCATTGCATTCCATTCTTGATTGGTTCCCTCGAAGGAGCTTGTCATTCTGATTGGGCACTGGGAATGATGCAGTATCAGTTGGGATGTGAGGCTGGGTATTTAAGATGAGTTGCTCCCACTTGTATTAATGTCAGACTCTAGTAAATTAGGATGGCTTCTCAAGTGTGTCAGAACTATCACAAGGAATGTGAGGATGCTGTTAACAAGCAGGTCAACCTGGAGCTCTATTCCTCCTATATTTACCTTTCTATGGTGAGTTTTTTAAGGAATTCTTAGTGGTTTTTAAATAATCTGTTGGTCTGTATGCAATGAAGTGTAGCTTATTTTATGTTCAGTAATAAATTCTTTTCTTGAACTGACTTGTAATACTATTATCCATAACATCTAAGCTGTGTGATGTTCATCCTGACTCTAGTAAAATGATCCTGTTGACCTCTTATTTCTAATATTGCTGTTAAATAGCTAAATATATCTGCACAGTATTGTATCATAGAATCCCTATGGTGCAGAAGGTGGCTATTTGGCCTACTGAGTCTGCACTAACTACAGTTCAAGCCCGGTAAGCCCTTGTACCTATCCTACTAGTCCTGCTGAGGCAATTTAGCACAGCCAGTTCACCTAACCTGCCCATCTTTGGGAGGAAGCTTCCCTCCAGACATGGGGAGGAGATGCAGATGCCTCAGTGACTGAAGCTGAGAATGTAACCCAAGGTCCCTGGCTCTGAGGTGGCAGTGCTGGCCACTGGTGCTCTTGTAATTGGTAACTGGTTTTACATGGCCAGTTTTCATTAATCTATATAATGGGTTAATACAAAATTGATAAGAGTTTATCAAAGAAAATGCTCTAGAATCAGGAGGAGGCTGTTTGGCTCTTCAGGCCTGTTCTGCCATTCATTTTGATCATGGCAGATAATTAAATTTAATATCCTGATCTTAACTAGCCCTGAGAACTAAATCCAATTGGATTCCAGGAGATGGTTCCTCTGGTGTCCACTTTGCAGAACAGTATGATGGTCGGATAGTCTCCCTGTGATCCCAGACATGAATTGCAGGCAGGTGCTGGGGTATATATAATCCCACTGTACACAGTGGAGAACACTCATGTGAGATGGGGGATTGTTAGTAAATTTGTGTAAAAGGCCTTGGAATATAAATGTCCTCCATATTGGACAAATGAGGTTTTTACTGATGGAAGAGATTCAGTGGGAACTGATTGAAGGCATGTAGGTTGTGGGACATGGGTGTCACTGGCTGTTCAGCATCTATTCCCCTTGGTGGGCATTTAAATCAACCACTGGCTGTGGCTCTGGATTCACAGGCCAGACCAGGTAAAGATGGCAGATTTCCTTCTCTAAAGAACATTAGTGAACCAGATGGATTTTTCTGAATCAACAATTTTTTTTCCTGATCAGTAGATTTTTAATGCCAGATTATTATTTTGGTATTTGAATTCAAATCTGCTGTGGCAGGATAAGAACCAAGTCCCAATATGAGTTTCTAGCTTAATAATATAGCAATAACACTACCCCTTTTAACTGCTGAAGCAGTTTTTTAGTCAGCATGTAAATAAGTCAGTGAAGGAAGACTGACCTGAGGTGATGATACAAAGAATAATATTGAGTATGAAATGTGTTGGAACTCGTCTTTGAGGATTTTGCAATATGTTTTGAATTTCCAGTGCTGAGTGAGTAGCTTGTTTGTGAAGGTGTTTTGTATATTGATTGCGAACCAGGTCAAACCTGACTCTTCCTTTTGTTTCTCTCTCCCTGCAGTCTGCTTACTTTGACCGGGATGATGTTGCCCTGAGTCACTTTGCTGAGTTCTTCAAGGAGCAGTCACATGAGGAACGGGAACATGCTGAGAAACTGATGGAATTCCAGAATAAACGTGGAGGCAGAGTCATCCTGGAGGATGTCAAGGTTGGATCTTTCTCTTGGAGGAATTTTCTAAGATGTGATTTAGATTTATGTCCCAATTTTTTCATTATATGTTGGGGACAGGATAAATTGATACTGTGGATCTTTAGATCAGCTGATCAAATGAATGGAATAATTTTTTTCTGACCTATTAACCCAGACTGTGGTGCTGAGACAGACAACTGATGGTGACTGGGACAAAGTTATGAACATTGGGTGATTTACTGTTTTGAGGAACTCTGGCTAATTAGGGATATTGTAATTAAATAGCAGAGTTGATGAGCTGTTCATTGTCTAGGAATGGTCCTCAAGTCACCCCAGTGATTCTAATACTCAGCATGCTGTAGCATGACTAACTGCTGCTAAATTGTCACCTACCCCTCTCCAATAGAATAATGAAGCTGTCTTCCCCCCTCTTCCAGAAGCCAGAGCAGGATGAATGGGGTAATGGTCTGGAGGCAATGCAGAGAGCTCTGCAGCTGGAGAAGAATGTGAACCAGAGTCTACAGGATCTGCACAAACTCTCCTCTGGGAACACTGACCCTCATGTAAATTGTGTGATGGGGTTTTTCAGTGGTGTTGCAATATTGGAATTCTCCAGTTGTTTCCCACTTGGGGGCTTGCTTTGAAAAGGTCACACACTGAACTTGTTCACTGAACAGATCCATTGAGACAGCAATGTTTCTGATCCACTCAATCACAGATTAAATGGCATTGTGACTCACCACTTTGGGTTGGGTCAAATCTACAGTGTCCTTGTAATGGACTGCTGCTGCCTCATTGGTTTCCTCCCACAGTCCAAAGATGTGCATCTCGTGTGTTGGCCATGCTAAATTGTCCCTCTGCATCCCAAGATGAGCACATGATATCCTCCTGGTAGGGGAGGGAGACTTCATCTGGATAGAGGTCCCCTAATTTCTCTCCTGCCTTTCTTGTTTCCAGCTGTGTGACTTCCTGGAGACTCACTACTTGGATGAACAAGTGAAGAAGATCAAGAAGCTGGGAGATCACATCACCAACCTGAAGAGACTGGGAGCCCCTGAGAATGGCATGGGAGAGTACCTGTTTGACAGGCTCACCCTCAACTGACTGGGTAAAAATGAAGTTTGATCCCATTCTCACTGGGTTTTTGTGCTCCCTTCCTTGTTCTTAGCTGTTGCTGTATTTCAAAATAAAAATATCTATTGGGCTAATTTGTCTTGTCTTCGTGTAATTCAGTAACTGGGTTCAATGATTCTCTCCTGATCCACTCCATGTCTTCAGTGCAAATGATTTCTGTAACTGTAATCTGTTCACTCCTTCCCTGGCAGTTGGTGAATAAAAGGGAAGATGTCCTTTTATTGCTTCCGTAATCAGGAAGAGTGTGCAGTTAGTTACCTGTGTTCTAGGTAACAGCAGATGATGAATACAAGACTTTAACCAGGCTTCCTGTGACAAACTTTGTTAACAATCCAGCTAACAAAGACAAAAGATAGACTTCCCCAGCAAGGTTACAGGATTGGTCACAGTAAGTGTAGGATTATGGGGAGAAGAGGCCTTGAGAGCTGTTGGTGCAAACACAATGGGCTGAATGGCCTCCTTCAGTCGTTGGCAGATTAAATAGATAGAAACAAACATCCTTTGAAATGGAGTCCAGGTTACACAAGGTTTCTCACTGCTGATCTGTGATAGGATTAATGAATCCTGCATTACTTTACGGCTGGCCTGGAGGAACATTACAGAATGCTCCAGTGTACAGAATAAGTCCACCTGTGGACTGTGAAAGACCACTGGCTTCCTCCAACAGTCACTCCATCTCTCCACAAAGCAGAAACAAAACCCACTTTCTAAACAGCATTGATCCTTTTATGAAACTTTTTTGTTTTCAAGACTCCTCTGAGAACATAAGGATGAATACTTTCTGTGATTAGAATCTTCCTGACAGCTATTTGTACCCAGTCTGGCTGACACTTGACCAGTGAGCTATGGTCACCAAATATCAGCCTTACAAGCAACAACCCCCATCCCACCAAATATCTTTCAAGAAAAGAGGCAATTCAAAGTTGTCCCATGGCAGGGGAAAGTACTGGTGTTACCAGCTGAGATTTGGGGATTAAACTCCACATCACACTCAGCAAATCCATTTCACATTCTGCTTTTCCAACTTGTCAGTTGGTTTGTAGATTCCCTGTGGTTTTGACTGGTGCTGGAATCCTCTTCCAATCTATTTCCAAGTAGAGGGGGTGGCCTTGTGGCGTTGCTGCTTGAATATTAATCCAGAAACTCAGCGAATTTTCTGGGGGTTGTGGAATTTGAATTCAATAATACATCTGGAATTAAAAATCTACTGATGATCATGAGTGAAACCATTATCGGAAAAACCCAACTGATCATTAATGTCTTTTAGGGAAGGAAATCTCTCCCTACCCAGTCTAGCCTATATGTGATTCTAGAGCCACAGCAATGTGGTTGACTCTCAACCAACTTCAGGCAACGAAAGATGGGCAAGAAATGCTGGTCAGCCAGTGACACCCATTTCCCACAAATAAATGAAATAAACATAACAGTGCAGTCAACACTGCAACTGTAAGGAAATTACTAAAAAGTAGAGGATTAAAATGTCTTTTGAAGTCTCTTCACAAAAAAGTGATGGAAGTAGAATTGTTGAATATTCTCAATGTAGAGCTGCCTCTTTTAATTTATCCCTGAGTTAGTTTATATGTTTTGTCAAAGAGATTGATAGCGTTCGGAGATGTGTGGGTCAGGGTGATTGGCCATGCGAAAATTGCCCCTTCCTGAGATGTGTAATTTAGAGGGATTAGTGGGTACAATGTGTAGGAATATTGAGGGGGAGGGATGGGGGCTGGGTGGGATTGTGGTCGGTGCAGATGCGATGGGCCGAAGGGCCTGTTTCTGCACTGTAGGGTTCTATGTTCTATGTTCTGGTGAACCTGTTCTCCATTCTCTCCAAAGTGAATTTACCCAAACTGAACACAATGTTCCAGATGTGGTCTAAGCTGTTTTTTATACAGCTGTTTCAGAATCTCTGCCCCTCTCTCTTCCAGCTCCTTGAGATGAAAAATAAGGTTCTATCAGCCTTTTGAAGTTTGCTTTTGTAGTTGTCGTATAAACAGATGGACGAGGAACAGGAGTAGGCCATTCAATCCCTCGAGCCTGTTCCATCATTTAATAAGAGCACGGCTGACCTCTTAATAACGTCAAATCTGCATCCCGTTGACCCCTGATAACCTATCACATCCTCGCTTACAAAGAAATTACCAAGAATCTATCCACCACTGTCTTAAGGATGGCCCGAAGCATGGTACATTGGGGAGACCACGCAGACACTACTACAGCGGATGAATGAACATTGCTTGACAATCATCAGGCAAGATTACTCCCTTCCTGTGGGTGAACACTTCAGCGGTCACGGGCATTCGGCCTCCGACCTTCGGATAAGCATTCTCCAAAGTGGCCTTCACAACACACGACAGCGCAGAGCCGCTGAGCAGAGACTGATAGCCAAGTTCTGCACATATGAGGATGGTCTCAACAGGGATTTGGGTTCATGTCACACTATCTGTAACCCCCATGACTTGCCTGGGTCAGCAAAAAACCTCACTGACTGCTGCCTGGAGACAATACACATCTCTCTAAACTGTGCTCAGTGCTCCGTCCACTCACATTGTTAGCCACTTTAAGACTTGAATAGCAGGTTAGGTGTAAAGATTCACATTCTAATCAGTCATCTGTAAACTGTCTGTGCTGTTATATGTGCTGTTTGAGACCAGGACATCTCATTCACCTGCCGAAGGGGACAGCTTTGAAAGCTTACAAGTTTACTATGAAATAAATCAGTGGGACTTAAACCTGATGTTGTCAGACTTCTGACTGTTTACCCCAGTCCAACGCTGGGAGCAGCTTCACGATGAGGTTCTCCTCTTTCCCCATTCTCCTCCCCGCTCCACACTGGGTGCCTGTAGATCAGGAGCGTGGGGCTGAAGAGCAAACAAAACATCAACAGAAGGTTTGTGAGGGAAATAGAAAGGCTGTGCAGCCTATCACATTGAACATAGAACATGGAACAATACAGCACAAACAGGCCCTTTGGCCCATGAGTTGCGCTGATCACACCTACCAATCCACAGACCTATCGATAACCCCCTATCCCATTCGTTTCTTTTAAAAGACCTCAGCAAGTTTGCCTCAACCACCTCCGATGGCAGCCGATTCCATTTCCTTACCACCGTCTGAGTGAAAAACTTACTCAGTAAGAATTTAGCAACACTAATTTTAAATCCAACCAATTTATTTGATAGTAAAATTGCGAGCTTTCGACACTCTGTGTCTTTGTCAGGCAAATGCATTGTTCTGGTCTGCAATAGCACACATCAGCACAGACAGTCACAGATTGCTGATTAGAATGCAAATCCTTACATCTAACCTGCTATTCAAGTGTTAAAGTGGCTAACAATGTGTGTGAAGGGAATCCTGAGCATTGGTTAGAGAATTGTGTATTTTCCCCAGACAGCACAGTAAGTGAGGTTTTTTGCGAACCCAGGCAAGTTACGGGGGTTACAGATAGTGTGTCATGAAGCCAAGATCCCTATTAAGACTGTCCTCATGTGTGCTTGGCTATCAGTCTCTGCTCAGCGACTCTGTCACAAAGGTCCCTTTGAAGAACATTTACCCGCAGGTCAGAGGCCGAATGCCCGAGACTGCTGAAATGTTCGCCCACAGGAAGGGAACTGTTTTGCCTGGTGATTGTTGAGCGATGCTCATTCATCCGTTGTTGTAGTGTCTGCATGGTCTCCCCAATGTACCATGCTTCGGAACATCCTTTCTTGCAACGTATTAGGTAGACAACGTTGGCCGAGTCGCAATAGTATGTACCGTGTACTTGGTGAATGGTATCCTCATCATCCTTTGATGATGTCGTCCATGTCTATGATCTGGCATGTCTTGCAGAGGTTGTTGTGGCAGGGTTGTGTGGTATTGTGGTACTCAGCACACATGGAGCAGCTGAACCAGGGACACTCTTTGTCACAATGGATGTCTCGGCGCTCGACACCAACATCCCCCACGACGCTGGTATTGCTGCAACTGCCTCAGTATTCAATGCCAACAACTGCCAGTTTCCGGATGCAATTTTACAACTCATCCGCTTCATCTTGGACCACAATGTCTTCACCTTCAACAATCAGATTTTCATCCAGACACACGGAACAGCCATGGGGACCAAATTCGCACCTCAGTATGCCAACATCTTCATGCACAGGTTCGAACAAGACTTCTTCACCACACGAGATCTTCAACCAAGGTTATATAATAGATACATTGATGACATCTTTTTCCTTTGGACTCATGGTGAACAATCACTGAAACAACTGTATGATGATATCAACAAGTTCCATCCCACCATCAGACTCACCATGGACTATTCTCCAGAATCAGTTGCATTCTTGGACACTCGCATCTCCATCAAGGACAGTCACCTCAGCACCTCACTGTACCGCAAACCGACAGACAACCTCACAATGCTCCACTTCTCCAGCTTCCACCCTAGACATGTTAATGAAGCCATTCCCTATGACAAGCCCTCTGTATACACAGAATTTGCTCAGATGAGACGGATCGTGACAGACACCTCCAGACGCTGAAGGATGCCCTCGTGAGAACAGGATATGGTGCTCGACTCATCGATCGACAGTTCCGACGTGCCACAGCGATAAACCGCACTGACCTCCTCAGAAGACGAACATGGGACACGGTGGACAGAGTACCCTTTGTTGTCCAGTACTTCCCCGGAGCGGAGAAGCTACGACATCTTCTCCAGAGTCTTCAACATATCATTGATGACGATGAATATCTCGCTAGGGCCAGCCCCACCCAGGAATACAATATAAGGGGTAGGAGTCTTAGCTGTGTTATAGAGCAGAAGGATCTCGGGGTCCGGGTCCGTAGGAATCTTAAAATGGCCTCGCAGGTGGAGGAAGTGGTCAAGAAGGCGTACGGTGTACTGGCCTTCATTAATCGAAGAATAGACTTTAGGAGTCAGGAGGTAATGATGGAGCTCTATAGGACTCTTGTCAGACCCTAGTTGGACTATTATGCGCAGTTCTGGTCGCCTCATTATAGGAAGGATGTAGAGGCTATTGAGAGCATTCAGAGGAGGTTTACAAGGATGCTGCCTGGATTGGGAAGCAGGCCTTGTGAAGATAGGTTGAAGGAGCTGGGATTCTTCTCACTGGAGAGACGTAGGTTGAGAGGCGACCTGATCGAGGTTTATAAAATGTTGAGAGGAATAGATAGGGTGGACTCTCAGAGACTAGGGTAGGTCGTGCCTTACTAATCTTATTGAGTTTTTTGAAAAAGTGACCAAAGAGGTGGATGGGGGTAAGGCAGTTGATGTGGTATATATGGACTTTAGTAAGGCATTCGATAAGGTGGCCCATGGAAGGCTTCTGCAGAAAATGCAGATGTATGGGATTGAGGGTGATTCAGCTAATTGGATCAGGAATTGGCTAGCAGATAGAAGACAGAAGGTGGTGGTTGATGGAAATTATTCATTGTGGAGTTTGGTTACAAGTGGTGTACCTCGGGGATCGGTTTTGGGGTCCCTGCTGTTTGTAATTTTTATAAATGATCTGGATGAGGGTATAGAAGGATCGATTCGTGAATTTGCGGATGACACCAAAGTTTGGAGGAGTGGTAGATAGTGAAGAGGGGTGTTATAGTTTGCAGAGAGACTTGGACAAGTTGCAGAGCTGGGCCGGGAGGTGGCAAATGGAGTTTAATGTGGAAAAGTGTGAGGTAATTCACTTTGGCAGGAATAATAAATGTGTAGAGTATAGCGCTAATGGTAGGACTCTTAATAGTGTTGGTGAACAGAGGGATCTTGGTGTACATGTGCATAGATCCCTGAAAGCTGGCAATCAAGTCGATAAGGTTGTTAAGAAGGCATACGGAGTATTAGCTTTTATTGGTAGGGGGATTGAATTTTGGAGCCGCAGCATCATGTTGCAACTATACAAAACTCTAGTGCGGCCGCACTTGGAGTATTGTGAATTGTTCTGGTCCCCACATGATAAGAAAGATGTGGAGGCATTGGAGAAGGTACAGAGGAGGTTTACCAGGATGTTGCCTGGTATGGAGGGCAGGTCTTATGAGGAGAGGCTGAGGGGTTTGAGGTTGTTTTCATTAGAAAGAAGGTGGCTAAGAGGAGACCTTCTTGAAACATATAAGACGATTAGAGGTTTAGATAGGGTGGACAGTGATAGCCTTTTTCCTCGGATGGAGAAAACTAGCACGAAGGGATATAGCTTTAAATTAAGGGGTACTAGTTATAGGACGGATATCAGAGGTAGGTTCTTTACCCAGAGGGTGGTAAGGGTATGGAATGCCCTGCCTGTTGCAGTTGTAAATGCGCCAAGTTTGGTGGCGTTTAAGAGATTAGTAGATAAGTTTATGGATGAAAAGGGAATGGTTTAGGTTAGAGGGTCATCGCTTTTTCTTAATTGGTCGGCGCAACATTGAGGGGCGAAGGGCATGTTCTGCGCTGTAATGTTCTATGTTCTATGTTCTATGCACGAGGGGACACAGCTTTAAATTAAGGGGTATGAGTTATAGGACGGATATCAGAGGTAGGTTCTTTACTCAAAGAGTGATTAGGGAGTGGAATGCCCTGCCTGCAGCTGTTGTAGATGTGCCAAGTTTGGTGGCGTTTAAGAGGTTAATTGATAAGTATATGGAAGAGAAGGAATGGTTTAGTTTGGAGGGGCATTGCTTTTTATTTTGGTCGGCACAACATCGAAGGCCGAAGGGCCTGTTCTGTGCTGTATTGTTCTATGTTCTATGTTCTATGTTCTATATTATGTTCTCTGTATCAGATCATAAAGCGCATCAGTCAAAACGGTTTCCTGTGCTGTGTTCTTTGTGAATATCGACTCAATAGGAGGCTTATAACTTGCAGAACAACAAAGAGATGGATGATTCTGGTTAACATTTATTAAATAGTAGGTTCAAGATTCCAGCTTCAACAGTTCAGAAATATAAACTGAGCAGTGAGGATGGTTACCATTACTGATAGCCACAGTGCTATTGGTAAGCAGTGCTGTTCTGCCCAGCTGTTCCTCTACCTGTCCCTTTAAAGGTGGGGAACTGGGACATCCTGCCCCAAAACACACCCCACCCTGTTCACACTGAGATTCCCAGGCTGGGGAACTGGGACCTTCTATCCCCAAAACAAATTCCAGCCTATTTACACTAAGATTCCCAGAGTAGGGAGCTTGGATATCCTGGCCCTCAAATCATATCCCATCCTGTTCACACTGAGAACCACAGGGTGGGGAGCTGGGACATCCTGCCCCCAAACACGTCCTGCAAATCTCAGGATGGAGAATTGAGACATCCTTCCACAAAACACGTCCCACCCTGTTCACACTGAGAATAATGTAGAGATGCCAGTATTGGAAAGGGGTAAACACAGTATGGTTCTCACACAACCTTCCACACACTTGACGAAGGAACAGTATTTCTGAAAACTTGAGGGATTATTATCAGATAAACTGGTTGGGCTTTAACTGATGTTGTGAGACTTCTCATCGCACTGAGAATCCCATGGTGGGGAACTGGGACATCCTGCCCCAAACACATCCCACCCTGTTCACACTGAGAATCCCATGATGGGGATCTGCGCCATCTTTCCCCAAAACACATCCTGCTCTGTTCACACTGAGAATCCCAGGGTGGGGAACTGGGACATCCTGCCCCAAACACAATCCTGCCCTGTTTACACTGAGAATCCTAGGGTAGTGAAGTGAGACATCCTGCCTCCAAACCCATCCCACCATGTTCAGACTGAGAAACCCAACAGTGGAACTGGGCCATCTGTCTCCAAACTGGATTTATTCCCACTTGGAAGTATTATTGACAGGTAACATGATTTTGCAAAGGGGAGGTTGTGTCTCACGAATCTGATTAAATTTTTCGAGGAGGTGACAAAGATGATTGATGAGGGTAGGGCAGTGGATGTTGTCAACATAGAACATAGAACATAGAACATTACAGCACAGAACAGGCCCTTCGGCCTTCGATGTTGTGCCGACCAAAATAAAAAGCAATGCCCCTCCAAACTAAACCATTCCCTTCTCTTCCATATACTTATCAATTAAACCTCTTGAACGCCACCAAACTTGGCGCATCTACAACAGCTGCAGGCAGGGCATTCCACTCCCTAATCACTCTTTGAGTAAAGAACCTACCTCTGATATCCGCCCTATAACTCATACCCCTTAATTTAAAGCTGTGTCCCCTCATGCTAGCTTTCTCCATCCTAGGAAAAAGGCTATCACTGTCCACTCTATCTAAACCTCTAATCATCTTATATGCTTCAATAAGATCCCCTCTTAGCCGCATCCTTTCTAACGAAAACAACCTCAAATCCTTCAACCTCTCTTCATAGGACCTGCCCTCCATACCAGGCAACATCCTGGTAAACCTCCTCTGTACCCTCTCCGATGCCTCCACATCTTTCTTCTAATGTGGGGACCAGAACTGCACACAATACTCCAAGTGCGGCCGCACTAGAGTTTTGTACAGTTGCAACATGACGTTGCGGCTCCGAAATTCAACCCCCTACCAATAAAAGCTAAGACTCCATATGCCTTTTTAACAACTTTATCCACTTGACTGCCTACTTTCAGGGATCTATTGACACACACACCAAGATCCTTCTGTTCCTCAACACTATTAAGAGCCCTACCATTAGCCCTATACTCTACACATTTATTGTTCCTGCCAAAGTGCATTACCTCACAATTTTCCACATTAAACTCCATTTGCCACCTCTCGGCCCAGCTCTGCAACTTGTCCAAGTCTCTCTGCAAACTATAACACCCCTCTTCACTATCTACCACTCCACCGACTTTAGTGTCATCTGTAAATTTACTGATCCATCCCTCAATACCCTCATCCAGATCATTTATAAAAAGTACAAACAGCAGGGGCCCCAAAACAGACCCCTGAGGCACACCACTTGTCACCGAACTCCACGATGAATATCTCCCATCAACACCACCCTCTGTCTTCTATCTGCCAGCCAATTCCTAATCCAATTAGCTAAATCACCCTCTATTCCACACATCTGCATTTTCTGTAGAAGTCTTCCATGGGCACCTTATCAAAAGCCTTACTAAAGTCCATATATACTACATCAACCGCCTTACCCCCATCCACCTCTCTGGTCACTTTCTCAAAAACCTCAATGAGGTTAGTAAGGCATGACCTACCCTTCACGAAACCATGCTGACTATCCCCAATCAATTCATTTCTCTCTAAATAACTATAAATCCTATCCCTAATAATTCTCTCCAATACCTTGCCCACAACAGAAGTACGACTCACTGGCCTATAATTCCCAGGAAGGTCTCTCTTCCCCTTCTTAAACAATGGGACCACATTCGCTATCCTCCAGTCCTCCGGAACCACACCCGTAACCAACGAGGACCTGAAGATGAGAGCCAGAGGCTCTGCAATCTCCTCTCTTGCCTCCCAGAGAATCCTAGGGTAAATCCTAGGACTTGGACTTCAGTAAGGCCTTTGACAAGGTCCCTCATGGAGAAGGTGAAGTTGCATGGGATCAGAAGTGAGTTAGCAAGGTGGATACAAAACTGGCTTGGTCAAAGAAGACAGAGGATAGCAATGGAAGCGTGTGTTTCTGAATGGAGGGATGTGACAAGTGGTGTTCCTCAGGGATCATCGCTGGGACCTTTGCTGTTTATAATATATAGAAATGATTTGGAGGAAAATGTAACTGGATTGATCAGTACGTTTGCAGACAACATAAAGGTTGGTGAATTTGTGGTTCATGATGAGGACCGTCAGAGGATACAACTGGATTTAGATCAGTTGGAAACTTGGGCGGAGAGATGGCAGATAGAGTTTAATCTAGACAAATGTGAGGTAATGCATTTTGGAAGGCCTATTACAAATAGGAACTGTAGAGTAACTGGCAGAACACTAATGAGTATTGATAGGCAGAGATCTAGGTGTACTGGTAAACAGGTCACTGGAAATGGCAATGCAGGTGGAAAAGGTAGTCAAGAAGGCATACAGCATGCTTGCCTTCATTGGCCGGGGTATTGAGTTTAAAAATTGACAAGCCATGTTACACATTTATAAAACCTTACCTCGGCCACACTTTGAATCCAGTGTTCAGCTCTGGTCACCATACTACCAAAATGATGTGGAGTCTTTGGAGAAGTATAGAAAAGATTTCCAAGGATGTTGCCTGGTAAGAAGAGCATTAGCTGTGAGGAGAGGTTGGAGAACCTTGGTTTGTTCTCACTGGAGTGACGGAAGTTGAGGGGAGTCCAAATGGAAGTCTACACGATTATGAGAGGCGAAGACAGAGTGGATAGTCAGAAGCTTTTTCCCAGGGTGGAATAGACAATTACTTGAAGGCATAGATTTAAGCTGTTAGGGGCAAGGTTTAAAGGGGATGTATAAGGCAGATGTTTTTTACACCGCGAGTAGTTGGTAACTGGAACTCATTACCAGGAGAGACAATGGAAGCATGGTTGTGACTTTTAAGATGTGACAATTACATGAATAGGATTGGAATAGAGGGATATGACCCTCAGAAGGGGAGAGGGTTTGAGTTCAATTGGGCAGCATGGTCAGTGCAGGCTTGGAGGGCCGAAGGGCCTGTTCCTGTGCTGTAATTTTCTTTGTTCTTTGTACAAACACATCCCACTGTGTTCACACTGAGAATCCCAGGGTTTGTAACTGCAACATCCTGTCTCCAAAGTTATCTCATCCTGTTCACACTGAGCATGCCGGGTAGGGAACTAGGACACCCCACCCCCAAACACACCCCAACCTGTTCACAAGATGAGAAAGTGGGACATCTGCTGTCTGGCTAAATTTGCGGGAGTGAGTTTCTAAGAATACAGTGTGAAATATAGACAGCTTTGTGGAGAGCAGGAATGTGGTCTAAGTGCGGTTAAAGGTCAGGGGAATTCAGATCTGTACGGTCATAAGAATGTTTAAACAAAAAGGCAAACATTCACCCAACGTGGGGCTTGAACTCACAAAGCTCAGATGAAGAGTCTTTATGCTCTATGACTGAGCCAGCCAGATTGAACAGGATTGCTTATTCCTGTCACTTAGGACAGCCAGACTGTTTGATTTGCCCCCACCCCAGGGTGGGATCTGTTGATAGTTTGGGTGACAGAGCAGAGAATCGGAGATAATAATAATTTGTCCCTGGGTCTAAACTGGTGTCTCCCCCAGACACTGCATCCCATCCGAGCGTTTATCCTGACTGAACCTCCCCAGTAAACGCTGCCTGAATACTTGGCTCAATAATGTTGACCTTGTTAAACTCTCAGCTGCTTCCACTGAGTCTCCAACCCCCGAGAAGGGGGAACACGGCTGTGATCCTCACCATCCAAACAGCTCAGTGCTCTCCCGGGATATCACCGGCACCTTTTCCCTCATTTAAACTGGAGCTCTTCCCCCGGTCCCGGAGTGAACGGAACGCCGGATTTTATCCCGAGGGGAGCTGGAGTGTTAAAGTAAAGAGTTGTTGCTGGAACTGTAGAAGGAAAGTGATAGGACTCGAACCAGGTGCTCAATTTCTCTGCTTCCCGGGGCTCCTGCACCCAGCCCTCTCCAGCTGCCTCCTGGGGTAAGTGACAGGCTCCAGAGCCTGGGCTCCAGTTTCTCCTCTCGCCGCTCTCTTCCTCCGGTTGAGCAGAGCTGCCTCCACATCCAGCCTTGTTCTCCTGCGGATGTTATTCCTGTGGTTTGTGCGCGGTGTCCTCTCGCTCCCGATCCCAGTTCACTCGCTGTCTTTCCCGGGAATCCGTATTGAAGAGGCGGTTGGCGCAGCATCAAAACATTGAAGGGGGTGATTGGAGTGAGGAAATGAATCCTGTCACATAATGTTCCCAGCCAGGATCGAACTGGGGACCTTTCGCGAACGTGCTAACCGCTACACTATGGGAACTCCAACCACTGACACCCATCTTCATCACCAACTCCTCCTGTCTGTAAATGTTTCTCTTTGTCTCTCAGGCAAAGCCCCGCTCGGGATGATTCCTGGAACATTTCACTGAACCTGCCCCACATTCCTGCTCTCCCCAGCACAACAACATTTTAATTCCGTTTCCTGAAATTGAGATTACAAAGGTCAGAGATGGGGATCCTTTCACTACACGCCAACCACACAATAAATCCTCCGGCACGAACCGGAGTCAGAAATGCTTTGATTGTCCCACACACAGGGGCGGACTTCGCCCATCTAGCATTAGGCTGAGGTCACCGAGCAAACGACTCAAGAACAGCTTCTTCCCTGCTGCTCTCAGAGTTTTCAATGGACCGACCTCGCATCAAATTGATCTTTCTCTGCACCTCAGCCACCACTATCCAACTCCATTCTGCACCCTCTCCTTTCCTTCCCAATGAATGTTAGGCTTTGTCTGGAAACAAAGTATTGTTTCTTTGCGAAGAAACAATACTTTTTACTGTGTGTTAGTGACAAAAACAAATCAAATGAAACCCTTCTACCCTATGTACTCTATGAACGGTATGCTTTGTCTGCATAGAAGACAAGAAACAAGACTTTTCAGTGTACCCCAACACATGGGACAATAATACATCAAATCAAATTTAATCGAATTGAATCTGATCTTGTGAAATCGTACAGTCACAGAGTCATAGAGATTTACAGAATGGAAACAGGACCTTCGGCCCAACTTGTCCCTGCTGCCTTTTTAGGCCCCGAATC
This sequence comes from Sphyrna mokarran, assembly GCA_024679065.1. NCBI lineage: Eukaryota > Metazoa > Chordata > Chondrichthyes > Carcharhiniformes > Carcharhinidae > Sphyrna > Sphyrna mokarran. Next base: position 1,409,781 of record JAGIQG010000037.1, read on the forward strand.
TTATCCCAATTGTCCTCATTTGGCCCATATCCCTCCATACACATCTTTCCCATGTAAGTATTTGAATATTCTTTCAAACACTAAATTATACCCGTCTCTACTACTACCTCTGGCAGCTTGTTCCAGACACTCAGCACTCTGTGTGGAAAAAAAAAACTGTCCCTCTCGACCCTTCTGTATCTCTTCCCTCTCAGTTTAAAATTATGCTCTCTAGTTTAAACTCCCGTAACTTTGGGGAAAGTTATTGACTATTTAGCTCTTCATTATTTTATAGATCTCTATAAAATCATCCCCCAGCCTCGATCGCTGGAGGGAAAAAAGTCCCAGTCTATCCAGCCTCTCCGTTTAACTCAAACCTTCAAACCGTCAGCATTCCAGTAATCAACTGGAATGGAATCGAATCAAATCGAATTGAATTGAATCAAATCAAATCCCATCAACATGAACACAAATCAAATCAAAATTGAAATGAACGGAATCAAATCAAATTTAATCAACACAAGTCAAATTAAATAACATCCAAATCAAATCAGAAACGAAACCCCAATTACAAATTGAAATCAGGGTGAGATTTCTTCACAAAATGAGACAGGAAACTTCACTCTTCGAGTGGGATCGTGGGGCCCGTTCCATTAAACATCACAGATATCAAATCCGGAGTTGATCGGTGAAAAGGGAAGCAGCTGCACGAACAGTGAACATTGACCCAGTATTCCGGATTGAACTCGGAATGGTGAATGTGAGAGTTCCCTGTTTCACCCACACAGCCAGCCAGACCGCAAAGAGTTTCCTTTCCCCTAAACACCCCCGAGAGTGAACCAACCATTCCCAAAACTTCCTCAGTGTGGGAGTGAGAGGCTGCGATACAGTCAGAATGACCTTGTGTTGTAAAATGCTGTGTTCAGCTCACAATCTTCTCTGGGGGGCTTGGGTTCTAATCCCACTCCTGAGATTGACTGAATCTTTCTCCAATAACTCGGCTCCTCGCTCACTCTAACAAGAAAAGTCAACTCCAGCTGACTCGAACTTGTAACTTTCAGATCTGGGATCAGACAGTGAGCTTTGCCCACCACATCCACCCTTCCGAGCGCTGATCTTTGTGTATTTGATCGCCTCGCTTCTCGTTCCACATTAGGAAGATGCGGTCGACAGTCAAACAAAATCGACGAAAGAGCCAATGATCCAATTCTCACAGAGTCACAGAATGAAAGGAATTGGCCGTGAGGGAGAGAGCGGGGAAAGTAATTTAATTAACACATTCCTGAGTGGAATCTGGCCTGGAATAACTACGATTCTTCCAATCGATTTGATTCCCGGATAAACCTCTTCTGCAGAATGAAAGGAATGGTTAACGAGCGAGAGAGTTGGATGGTTTCTTTCCCGCAGGATTGAGGTGCTCCCTGTGTGTGTGTGCGGGAGTGAGTTTCTAAGGGTGCGGTGTGAAATATAGACAGCTTTGGAGAGAGCAGGTGTGGTTAAAGGTCAGGGGAATTCAGATCTGGCCGGTTATGAGAGTGTTTAAAGAGAAAAAGAAACATTCACCCAACGTGGGGTGGAACCCACAACCCTGAAATTACAAGTCTTATATTCTACTGACTGAGTCACCAGGTTGGATGAGGTTGTTTGTTCCTGTTACTTAGGACAGCCAGACTGTTTGATATCTCACCCCAGGGTGGGATCTGTTGATAGTTTGGGTGACAGAGCAGAGAATCGGAGATAATAATAATTTGTCCCTGGGTCTAAATTGGTGTCTCCCCCAGACATTGCATCCCATCCGAGCGCTTATCCTAACTGAACCTCCCCAGTAAACGCTGCCTGAATACTTGGCTCAATAATGTTGACCTTGTTAAACTCTCAGCTGCTTCTACTCAGTTTCCAACCCTCGAGAAGGGGGAACACAGCTGTGATCATCACCATCCAAACAGCTCCGTGCTTTCCCGGGATATCTCCGGCACCTTTTCCCTCTTTAAACAGCAAACATCTGCCCAGTATTTCAGATTGAACCAGGATTGGCGAGTGTGAGTTCCCCGGTCCACCCATACAGCCAGCCAGACCGCAAAGAGTTTCCTTTCTGTAGTACCCAATAAACAGCCCCAGTGTGAGAGCAGTCCCCGCAACTTCCAAAGTGTGGGAGCGACTGGCTGTGATGCAGTTAGAATTGCCAAGTGTCTCAGGCACTGAGTTCAGATTGCAATCCCCTCTGGAAGTGTGTATTCAAATCTGACTCCTGTCATTAACTGATTTTTTTTTCTCTCCAATAACTTGGCATGAGGCTCACTGTCGGTAAAGTGACTTTGATGTGATTTGAATTCACGGCCTTCTGTTCGGGGGTCAGATGCATGACCTTTGGCCCACCTCCTCCGAGCATGTATATCTGTGCCCAAAAGACAAAACACTGGAAAATCTCAACAGGCCTGGCAGCATCTGTAAGGAGAGAAAAGAGCTGATGTTTCAAGTTCAGATGATCCTGTGTCTCTTATCTGTAATTCTATAAACTGAGTGTGTGTCTTTACATCACCTGTTTATGATCATAACTGTCCACTCACCTGACTTAGGGTCAGAAGTCAGGAAGCTAGTGGCTTTTGCCACTAAATAAACTTTAACCTGGTGTTGTGAGACTTCTTACAAAGCTAAAAAGCACAGAATTTGGGAGGTATTTATACTGTAGGGTGAGGGAATGAGTCATAGCCACAAAAAACAAGGGGAAAGGCTGCTAATGGCAGTCCATAGAGAGAATAAAGGTTACGAATGGCTAAATGTCAGAGAAGCTGTAAACTACGGCAGATGAAAACATTGGGGGTGTAGGGGGGCAGAAATGGGACGGAGATAGAGTGTAGAAAAGGGGAAGTGGGGAGAGAAAAAGTAAGGGAAGGGGATGAATTAGGGGAAAAGGGGAGGGGGAATAAAAATGAAAAAAGACAATGAAGGAATAAAAAGTAGAGAACAGTAAAAGAAATGGAAACAAAAGGTCGAAATGGGACAACTCATCGCCGCCGACCCATCGCCGCCATCTCATCACCGCCCACTCATTGCCGGCCCAATTCATCGCCGGCAAACTCATCACCGGCCAACTCATTGCCTCGACTAAGAAAAATTCAGTGGAAATGAAAAACACCTTTATTCATAATAGTACTGGCAGGAATATAAAATATAAATAAAATGCTTTATAGCTAAAGATAAAAAAACCATGAAGGTGAAGAAAAAAAATGAAAAGACTTATTTTATGTTATGAGAAATACCGCGTAAATATTGAATAGGAGTCCTTTGATTAAAACTTTGGACTATTCTAAGAATGCGCTTATCAGTATCTAGGTATTTTTTTAATTTCGCCGGTGGTGCACTGCCAGCTATAAGCGATTCCAAATAACTGTCTCGACCTTTTTGAACTTTCCTGAGTGCATTAATGAATTTCCAGATTGTTGGATGTTCCATCCCTAATTCCATCTGGAGTCTTCTGTTTCCTGCTTCTGCGTTGTTGTTGGTTTTATCTTCCTGATTTAAAGTACGAAAATACAAATTCCACATTTCCATTGGGAAGAGTGGGGCACTTCTGCTATTTCCACGTCTATTTAATCGACCTATATAATTGTCTTCGAGCCAATTCAGACTTGGCATATGCTCTGTAGATAATTCGTCAGCTAACGCATCCATATAGCAAGCTATATGTTCAACAGGTACAAATGCAAGAGCCAGTATCATCTTTACTTGTAACGAAAAATTGCTGTTGTTATTATAACGAAAACTTAGACCTGAAGCCGCAATGTGCTTCTGCATATTTTGACTAAGGTGAAAGAAGCAACCTTTTAATTCTACGTTTGGAAATATTTCTTTGATTGCACTAAATGCCGCGAGTTCAAAATCACATGCAATCGATTTCGGGTTTATGGTGGGCTCAATTTCTTTTATCATTTCAAATAACCTTGAATATGTAACTTCCTGTTTGTTAGGTAAAAAAGCATAAAGTACTGGGATGACACCTCCTAATTTTTGAGCCAGTACAATATACACCTGAGAAAATAACTTTGGAGCTATCTTAAAGGTTCCATCTACATACCAAACTTCTGATGAAACCAAATGTTGCACCCAACTTCTCCTTCCAAATAGCAAGATTCTGTCTCCTCCGGTACCACTGTCATTTAATAAAATATCTTCTTTCTGCTTTGGCTCTGTTTCGTAGGTCGCATATTCATCAGGGATTGCTAACTGATAAAGGTCAAATGGGTCTGGCGAAGGGACGCGAATTTCATTCCATTTCCGTCAAATAGTTTTCTTTAGAGCAGACGAACACGGTAGCGACCCTTGTACCGCTTGGGAAACATTAGCCAAAACTTCATTAATTACTACACTTGGTTTTTCCATTGTCTCTTCAGCTCGGGTTTTAATTTTTGTAGTCGTCTTTGCCACTTCTACTCTTATTGGTGAAGAGTCATGGGTGTGAGTATTTATGAATTTCACTACATTTCCAAATCTTGTGTGGATTCTTGCTTTACATATGCTGAGTTGTTCACATCGCCAAAACATCAAATCACTAAATTTTTTACTAAATTTATCAAAAATGAACAAATATCCATAATGTGAAAACTTCTCTTTGCCTCGCTGACTTAAAACTCCCTCCATTGTAAAGGGGTTTCTGGAAAAAATTTTAAACAAAGTTGCCAGCACCGAAAGGTTATTAATGACTAAAGTTATCGTTTAAGTTGACAAATAGTTGAGTTGGTAATTGGGTAATTTGTAGGTAATTGGGTAATAATTGGGTAATTGTTGTTGTTATTATTTACTGTGTTTTAAATAAAGGTGTCTTTCAGTGAATTTCGATTTTTAGCATAAGTTCATTGAGGCAATGAGTTGGGCCGGGGACGAGTGGGCGGCAATGAGTTGGGCCGGCGATGAGTGGGCGGTGATGAGTTGGGCCGGCTATGAGTGGGCGGTGATGAGTTGGGCCGGCGATGAGTGGGCGGTGATGAGTGGCCGGTGATGAGTGGCCGGTGATGAGATGGTGGCGATGAGATAGCGGCAATGAGTCGGACTAGACTCGCTGAGGTGGGGTAGAAGAAAACCATCTGAAGTGGTTGAATTTGATATTGAGACTGGAAGATTATAATGTGCCTATTGGAAGATGAGATGCTGTTTCTCCAGTTTGTCTTAAGTGGAACATTGCAGCAGGGCCAAGGAGAGACATGTGGGCTTGGGAGCAGAATTGTGTATTAAAATGGCAAGAAATGGCAAGGTCAGGGACCTGATTATGTGCGCACTGAAGGTGCTCAGCAAAGCACCTGTTCTATGTTTTCTACCGTCAATTTCTTTATTTTTTTCCCCTCATTTTACTTCACACCCCACTCTTTCCTCCTACCTTGTTCCTCTCCCCTTCCCTTTCTCCAGCCCACACTTCCCCTTTTCTAAATTTCGCATCTGTCCTAAATTTCCGCCCTTCTCCCCCACATCTTCATCTGTCACAGCTTCCATTGTTTAGAACAAAGAACAAAGATTAAAACAGCACGGGAAACAGGCCCTTTGGCCGAACGAGCCCGCACCGCCACCCCGATGTTCTCACTTCTACCCACGACCCCGGTTTATGTTTATAGATCTATACATTGAAACCAAATTTGAGACAATTTAGGGAGAATTTGTTGTGCCAATCAGCCTAAGAGCACATCTTTGGGATGTCAGAGGAAACTGGAGCACCTGGAGAAAACCCACGCAAGCACGAGGAGAATGTGCAAACTCCCACAGACACAGGCCCAAATCCATGTATTTGCACAGCACAGCGATAGTCACTGAGCTGTCGTGTTGCCCATCAAATGGTCCAGGTCAAGCGTATACTATCGACGTGACGCTCGAGGATACTCTCGAAAAAAAATCCAAGAGCAGTCCTCTCATGACCCATCGCGTGTATGCCCCTTGTTAGACAACAAGGCGGATCAAAGTACCTGTAGAATAACAGGCTTTGTAATTAGAAAGGGGAGCAAATGTTTCTTCTGTCTGGGGAATCGTCAACACGTGGTCAGTGTCTCAGAGTAAGGGTTGGCCATTTAAGACCAAGACAAAAATTATTTTTCCGCTCAAGTATTGTGAATCTTTGGAATTCACAACCTCAGAAGATTCAATCATTGAGTATTGTTTTTTTAGGGGAGGCGATGGCCCAATGATATTATTAACTAAAGTTTTAATTCAGAAATTCAGCTAACATTCTGGGGACCAGGAATCAAATCCCAACATGACAGATGTTGAATTCGGGAGAACAAAAAACCGGAATTAAGAACCTTTAACTTTTTGTTCAGTTTGAGGGGCTGCATTATGTTCAGGGATAAAACAATTTTCCCTGCAGGTGAAAGAGTTCCAGTTTGTTCAGAAGAAAAACAATCTCTTCCTACTTTCAATCTATTCCAATCTATTAAAGACAGAGATAACTCTATGGAATGGAGATTTCACTTGCCCATATATACATACATACATATATATCATATATACATACAGATAAATATGAAACTAAGTCAATTTATTTTATTCAAGTATTTTATTCCAAACACAAAGCAATGAGACACAGATAGGTAGTACCAGAAATAGGTGAATTTATGCTCACCCATAACCCACTTAATTCACATCACTGAATGTCCACACTTAAATATCACACAGAGAGACACAGTAACATTTGAAACTTAATTATTGAAATGACACAGTCCAGTGACGGATATCACTGAAACAATGTGAAATCTCGAGGTGGGACTGATAGTGTTTGAGTGGACAGTATCTGTTCACTTGTTATTAGTTGATAAATGTGATCAACAGAATCCAGTGTTTGGAAAGAAAAAGCTCTATCTAAAAATACTGAACTCAATGTCGCAATCTGTTTGTTCAAATATTTTTAAAAAAACACACTACGTTGTTACCTCAATGTCTCTGAGGTGATTCTGCAGTGTATAAATGAAAGACTTTGTGAATAAATAGATTCAGAGTTTAAGACAGAGAGACTGCCAGTAGTGCAAAGAGGTTGCAATGCTTCACATTGAAGATGTATCTTCCAGTTCAGAGAGTTGAGAAAATATTCGCCCCAATCATTGCCATTATTGGTGTTCCTGGTAAGTGACTCTAACCATTCAGGGTGTGTAAACCTGTGTGTGAGCAGCTCTTTGATTTTAAACTCTAAGTGAAAATGCTCCAAGTTGGTCTCATTGTCACTGTTATACAGATAGCAGGTGAACAATGTTATTTCCTTAAATCAAAACACTTGAAATATCTCTGTGGTTTTAATCCTTTTCATTAACTGACAAAACGGTGCATGTAATTCATAGGCTCAATAATCAATGAAGTTATTGTATTTAGTGGAGTCTTATGAATTGTTAGATCGGATTTCAATGATAGTAATCGGTCCAAAATAACATTTGGGGTAAGAATGAAATTAACCTTTGTTTGTAGATCAATAGCCAGAGTTGAATATCTAACACAAGTTAACACATGTTGTTGTCAGTGTAGAATTGAGTCTTTTTGTTCACCAGAGTGGGATATCTGATTTAAGTATCCACCAATTTCTGGTACTACCTATCTGTGTCGCATTGCTTTGTGTTTGGAACAAAATACTGGAATAAAATAAATTGACTTAATTTCAAATTTATCTGTGCGTATATATGTATGTATGTATATATGGGCAAGTGAAATCTCCATTCCATAGAGTTGTCTCTGTCTTTAATAGATTGGAATAGATTGAAAGTAGGAAGAGATTGGTTTTCTTCTAATGATGTTTGGTGGTCAGTGTGTGATGTGAAATTTCTCCACAGCTGAGTTATATATTGAAAAGAAACAGGTATCAGCTAGTTTCTGATTTTTAAACAACCCAATAACAAAGGAGCAGTAATTTGTATTTCAAAAATGTTGTGGTTTGTTCACATTTTTATTAAACTACAAATGAACTTGAATGTTGTGTTGCTTGTTTAAGCAATTTGTGGATCTGATAACCTCAATACTTAAACTCTTTGAACACGTTGAGCGACTTGAATTCCGAAGAGTGATTGGGAAATATATTGTTCCGATCAGAATGAAGAACTTACCACTGAGCTGTGGCGAAATTAATTTCCAATTCGAAAATCCAATTTGTAAGTTTATAATTCATTGTTAGCATATTATTGTGTTAAGTTGTATTCCACTCTGCTTATTGTCTTCCTCAGTTTTTAGTTTCTCAGTTTTTAGTTTTAAGTCCTCAATCGGTTAGTTTATTTTGAAACTATAATTTTGCTTCCCAATTCCATGTTGTTAACGTAAATGGTGAAGTGCAGTGATCCCGGTGCTGATTCTTGTGGAAAACCACTCCCCAGCAATCCCTTAAACTCCTACTCCCTGTGTTCAGTCTTTGTAGCCAGTTTGTTGTCCATTCTGCTGCTGGTTGTCTAACTCCACTTGCTCTGATCTTACCCAAAATTTGTTCAGTGTTAACTTAATTTCAGAAGCTCCAAGTGCCTGACATCGATCATATTAACCTCCTCTTTCATTCCTGATAATTGCTAAACTAATTCAATGCACTCTGTCAAGAAGTGTCTTAATTTTGGAATTTGTGCTGACTTCTCTTTATCATAGTCTGTGTTACTGAAAGCATTTTTTAAAGTTTTTGCATTTTTTCATTTATTTATGTTCCTGCTGTTGAGGTTTTTTTTAAAAGTGACAGTAATATTAATTATACATCCAGTTATAAAATTTATACCATCAATAAGAGGTATTAAGAGGTTAGTGGATAAGTATATGGATGAGAAGGGAATGGTTTAGTTAGGAGGGGCATTGCTTTTTATTTTGGTCGGCACAACATCGAAGGCCGAAGGGCCTGTTCTGTGCTGTATTGTTCTATGTTCTAATACACAGGCTCCATCAACTTCTTTTCTCATAATCAGAAATGGGAGATCCCATAACAGGTAATAAAGTGATGCTGAGGAATTAAATCATATTTTGCTTCGAACTTCACATGGGAAATCATGAATAAAACATCAGATATTCTGAAAGGAACAGCTTTCTGAAGGAAATTTGCATTTGGACAGAAATGGTTTTGGGGAAATTGATGGGATTGAATGAGGATAAATCTCCAGATCCTGATAATCTTTATCCCAGACATCTTAAGGAAATGGCCCTGGGAATGGTAGATCCAGCTATGATTATTTTCCAAATGTTTTTGGTCTCTAGAATGACTCCTATAGATTGGAGATTTGCTAATATAAGCCCCGTATTCAGACAGGGAGATAGAGAGAAAACAGGAACTATAGCCTAGTGAGCCGAACGTTGGTACTGTGGAGTTACAACAGGCTAACAGTTTCATAATTCAAAGAACAAAGAACAAAACAGGCCCTTCGGCCCAACGAGCCCACGCCGCCAGCCCGATGTTCCCACTTCTATCCATGATCCCCTGTCATCCCAGTCTATGTTTTTCGATCAATGCATTCGAACCAAATTTGCGAGACAATTTAGGGAGAATTTGTACTGCCAATCAGCCTAAGAGCACATCTTTGGGATGTGGGAGGAAACTGAAGCACCCGGAGAAAACCCACGCAAGCATGGGGAGAATGCGCAAACTCCCACAGACACATGCCGAAATCCATGTATCTGCACAGCACAGCGATAGTCACTGAGCTGTCGTGTTGCCCATTAAATGGTCCAGGTTAAGCGTACACTAACGACACGAAGCACTCGGACAATCTCAAAAAAATCCAAGAGCAGCCCTCTCATGACCCATCACGTGTATGACCCTTGTGAGACAAGACGGGCCTCAGTACCTGTCGGATAAAACAAGTACATCAATATCATCAACTATTTACACACTTCCCAGGGAACTCCCAAGGCTCATGATCCCGAGTTTAAATCAGTTTTCTATATCCCTCCACTCCCATTCTGTTCATGTGCCCATCTAAGTATCTCTTAAATAACTCCAGAGTACCTGCTTCCACCTGCATTCCATACCCCCACCATCCTCTGTGTGGAAAAACTCCCTCTAGCATCCAAATTATACCTTACCCCCCCTCACCCTAAGCCTGTGACCCCTGGTGCTATTTGAGTCCGTCCTAGGAAAAAGCTTAACCCTGTTTATTCTATGTATACCCCTCATAACCTTGTACACCGCTATTAGATCACCTCCATGTCTACGTCTTTCTAAGGAAAACAGTCCCAATTTGCCTAACCTCTCTTCGTAACTCAGTCCTTCCATAGCAGGCAGCATCCTGGTAAACCTCTTCTGCACTCTCTCCAGAGTCTCCATGTCCTTCCGGCAGTGAGGCGACCAGAACTCGTCACAGGATTCCAGATGAGGTCGAACCAACGTTCTATACAACTACAATATTCAATGCCAGCTCTTGGACTCTATACCCCTTCCTATAAAGGCTAGCATACAATATGCTTTCTTCACAACCTTCTACACCTGCTTCACCTGCAAATTCGGCATTTGGAGAGCAATAGCATTATCAGACAATGCCAAAATTGATTGACATAAATGAAATCATGATTGGAATATTTTGGAATTGTTTGAACATAGAACATTACAGCGCAGAATGGGCCCTTCGGCCTTTGATATTGCGCCGACCAATTAAGAAAAAGCAATGACCTTCTAACCTAAACCATTCCCTTTTCATCCATAAACTTATCTACTAGCCTGTTAAACACCACCAAACTTGGCGCATCTACAACTGCCGCAGGCAGGGCATTCCATATCCTTACCACCCTCTGGGTAAAGAACCTACCTCTGACATCCGTCCTATAACTGCTACGCCTTAACTTAAAGCTATGTCCCCTCATGCTGGCTTTCTCTATCCGAGGAGAAATGCTATCACTGTCCACCCTATCTAAACCTCTAATCATCTTATATGTTTCAATAAGGTCTCCTGTTAGCCGCCTTCTTTCTAACGAAAACAATCTCAAATCCCTCAGCCTCTCTTCAAAAGACCTGCCCTCCATACCAACATCCTGGTAAACTTCCTGTGTACCCTCTCCAATGCCTCCACATCTTTCTTATAATGTAGAGACTAGAACTGTACACAATACTCCAAGTGTGGCCGCACGAGAGTTTTGTACAGTTGCAACATGACGTTGCGGCCCCGAAATTCAATCCCCCTAACAATAAAAGCTCAGACTCCGTATGCCTTCTTAACAACCTTATCGACTTGATTGCCAACTTTCAGGGATCTATGCAATGTACACCAAGATCCCTCTGTTCATCAACACTATTAAGAGTCCTACCATTAGCCCTATACGCTACACATTTGTTATTCCTGCCAAAGTGAATTAACTCACACTTTTGGGCATTAAACTCCAGGTTTGAGGATGAAATTATAGACTTGATTGAGTGGAACCCGTGGATGTGGTTTATTTTGTCTTTCAGAATAGGGAACTGAAAATATTATACACAAATTTGCAGGAGATACAAAGTTGGGTGGGAGGGTGAACACTGAGGAGGATGAAGAGGACATTCAAACGCCGAAGTGTTACAACTGGGGGAATTTTACTGTAACTTGATTGCAGTGTTAATGTAACCGTTACTTATGAATGACAAACTTTTAAATCTTTGTATCATTCGGGGATAAGGGGGAAATTTTTAGAACTGAGGTGAGGAGAAATCTCTTCACTGAGAGCTGGTGAATGTATGCATTTCACAAACACGTTGAGATTGGAAGAGAAGAATAGATACAGCTCTCGGGACTAAAGGGATTAAGGAATGGGGTGATCAAGATATAAATTCAATGATTAGCCACGATAAGCATCTACTTCCAGTGTATATGTTTCTGAGACCGGGAAGCTAAGCTGGTACCACACAATGGAGAACCCCCTAACCATGATAAATTCTCTTCTCATTTCTCCCTGCCTCTCTGGCTTCACTTCCTCTCTCTCTCTCTCTCTCTTTCTCTCTTTCTTGCTCTCTTCCACCCTCCCTGTTTTTTTTTAATATCTCTGCCCCTCACAATCTAACAAGAACATTGGAAAACTGACAATTCCATCAGTGAAATTAATTAAATTGCCTGCTGCAGCTTTATTGATCTCATCCAATTGAAACAAGAGGAACTGGAGGGAATGAAATAAATTGAAGAGCCATCCTGAGGGTCCTGAGATTAACGCCTGAATTGAGTCGCAGAGGATGCAATAAACCTTCAGGACAGAAAAAAAAACAGGATTCTCCCACCCCAGTGAAACAGATCTATCATTTTTAACCCAGAATATCACGCACACTGTTCCCCACGATCTGTCTCTTCCTCACACCCCTCGTACACCCCAGAACAATAAAAAAAAGACAGCAAGTCACGATGGGATTTTATTTTACATTAATTACAAGATACGACAATGAAACAAATAGATGGAGAGAAAGAGGAGAAGCAGTGGTGACAGAGGCCAAGATATTGAATCACCTTTCCTATCCATTTCGACACAAAAAAATCATCCAAATCGCACCACCCTGTCTAAAAACACAAACAGGATGCAGGGATTGAGAACAAGTCTTTGTGAAGCCCAGGGTTTGATTTCAATTATCTCCTCCTTTCCATGCGCTGTATTATTAAGGAGCTAAATTACCTTTGCAGTTCTCTATATGCTGCAGGTCATTGATGCACAGCAGGATCCCATGGGCAGCAATGTTTCCACACCGCCCATTCTTGTCAGCAAGTGGCATAAAGCTCAACTGGCAAGAAAATGTTCATTTCAAAACACACCGTCTCAAGATTGGACTGTTTGAAAATCACACTTCCTGGAGAGATATGACAGGGTCATCAGCAGTGACTGAACACAGGAAAAACTCGACTCCCAAATCCTGTGCCATTTTCCCTCCACCCCAACTCCACAATGTTCAGCTATCTCCTCCTGTTCGACCTGATCCTCCCTTTTCCCTCCCACTCCCACATTCTGGAACATCAGCCCTTCCACATCCCATTCTCTCCCCATTCCCTTACTCCTGCTGTCTCTCACAAGCCACAAAATGGAGATACAGAGAAACAGAAAGAGTGGCATGAGACAGAGGTTGATGTCCTTTGATTAAGTGACATCAAATTCCCCAAATAGGAACACCTTGCCTTGGAATCTGTGAAAGTTGTCTGGAAAGGTGTGAACTGTTACCCAATTAATGTTTAGGGTGTGGGTAACAAACAAAAACATCTGACACTCACTTTAATTATTTACTTCACTAACAAGAAACTTCAATTAAAGAAGCAACATACAGATAAAAGTAAGATTGTACTGGAATGTTGTTCAAAGAAGAACAAGGTCAATTCATTCTCAAAAAAACATAATTTAGTCACTGTCAAAAAATATATAAACAAGTTTTGTGGCTTTGGACAGTTTTTGGTGTTTGTTTTTCGATTCCACTGTCTGTAAGTTCTTTTTGATTTGGCACCCTTCCTTAGATAGATGAAGATTTCTATTCAGAGATATTCGAACATGGAGAGAGCAGCTCTTTCCCTCTCTAGGCTTTGAGAGCCCTTCAGCTGAAATTCAGCCTGGCAGTTTTTATAACTGTGATGATTTATGAATTTTTCCTGCCCCAGGATTGATCTGATCTTGTCAACAATCACAAATTAATATTTGATAGTTTCCTGATAGCTGAGTGTCTTCATCAGGCTGACGGGCTGAAGTCAAAATTCAAATGCCTGCAAAGCCATCTATCAATGCAGCATTGATGGTTGGTCTTTGCAACAAATATTGCAGTCTGTGCACTCTGTGTGCCTGCATTTTCAGCCTCCAAGCATTGACCCAAGTCCAGCATTAAAAGCTGGTATTCTGTCCCTTTAAAGAGACCACACTTCACAAATTCAGTTTGGCAGCAATAGACGTAGAGCAAGAGTTGCTGATAATCACCGCCATAGTAAAGTGTATTCAAATGGAACCTTGTGAATTTCATTTCACCCTCACATTTATCTCTCTGCCTCAGACACATTTTTATTTTGCAAATACAACCACTTCAAGTTAAAGAACCTTATTCCAGGCCATCAAGAATTATTCACAGTGATGAAATTAATTTTTAATCTGATCTCAGTGGTATTAATTGGTTTCAGGAAGGTATGGCAGATGATATTTGCAATCTCTGGTATATCTCTGTGTATTTATGTCTAACTGGGAAACCCAATTAAAACAGATCAGATGAGAAACCCAATCTGTTCAAATATTTGAATGAGTAGAATTTGCAGATTTGCTCCATCAAAGTGAGAGATAGTAATTCAGAGCTTCCTTTCCCCGATCCCGACTGAGCCAGTTGTTCATATTGGCTGCATTCCAATCTGCAATGTTAATCTCTAACACAGTTCCTCCAACAATGCCACCACCCAGGGAATCCTTCTGGATTGATGCTGACATCCTCTCCTTACTATCGATTCAGACATGGAGAATGCTTGCGGACTGATTTCCCTTTCCCTTTCTCTCTCACAGCTAATTCACTGGGAACTGTGATTCTGAGTCTGGGAAAGTGTGGCCTCGCTACCTGCACCACTCGCTACCTGGTGGCCATGGCAGCAGCGGATCTACTGTTCATCATCATTAATCCCATTCTTGGCTACATAAATAGTTATTATTTCCCCCTGAATTTCCTGTACCTCACCTGTGTGTTTCGTGTTACATCTGTTCTGGCGATGGCAATTCGGGACTGTTCTGTCTGGTTCACTGTCACTTTCTCCTTTGATCGATTTGTTGCCATTCGCTGCCAGAAACTGAAAATTAAATATTGCACCGGAAAAACTGCGGCTGCGGTTCTGGCAACAACTGGCATTCTGCTCTGTGTGAAAAGTATCCCCATGTACTTTACAAAAGAATCTGTAACGATATTCAACAATGTCCATTGGTTCTGTCAGATAAAAACAAGCTACTGGACTTATACTGGCTGGATTGTATTTTCTTGGTTTGATCAGGTTTTAACCCCATTGCTCCCATTCGGTTTAATCCTGTTGATCAACGCTCTGACAGTCAGACACATTTTGATGACCAGTTGAGTCCGGAAGAGACTGAGGGCTCAGAATCAGAGAGAGAATCACAGAGACCCCGAGATGGAGAGCAGAAGGAAGTCAATGATTTTACTCTTCAGTGTATCCGGGACTCTCATTCTCCTCTGGTCAGTGTCTGTTATATTTTTCATCTATTCGAAAGCGAAAGGACTTATTTCCATCACTAATCCTGAATACACATTTCAAATAGTTGGATTTATGCTACAGCTTCTAAGCTGCTGCACAAACACATTTATTTACGGGGTGACTCAATCCAAATTCAGGGAGCAGATCAGAATCGTGGTGACATATCCGGTTATGTCAATTATTAAATTAATGAAGAAACAAAAGTGACCAACAGCCAATCACAAAGCGGAATCACTAACTGACAGCCTTAGATAATCAGAAGCCATATGCAATTGACTGTCTCAGCCAATCAGAGAACAGAAATCACTAACAAACTATCTCCGCCAATCAGAGAGTGCAGAGTTATATGCGTGTGTCTGAATAATCCAATGTGTGTGTGTGTGTGTGTGTGTGTGTGTGTGTGTGTGTGTGTGTGTGTGTGTGTGTGTGTGTGTTCTCTCAAATCTGGAGATTTCCCTCCAGTCCTCTGAGGGGTTAACCTCCCTCTTGAGGCTAAGCTGAACCCTTTTAAAAACCTGGCAGCATGTGCAAGTAGAGAAAAGAGGTGAGATTTCAATTCCAGATGACTCTTTGTCAAAGATTTGAGCTTTAACAAAGAGAGGGAGAGGGAGAGAGAGAGAGAGCGAGAGGGGGACAGACAGCAGAGAGAGAGGCAGGCAGGTGGACAGACAGAAAGGCAGACAGAGAGAAAGAGAGAGACAGACAGACAGACGGCGGAGACTTGAAACATCAGCTTTTTTTCTCTTCTCACAGATGCTGCCATTCTCTCCGAGAATTTCCAATATTCTCTCTTTTGGTTTCAGACACCAGCAGATAATTTGCTTTTATCAATTTAAAGCATAATCCATCACCGCAAAGAAATATCATGGATCCACAGAAAGAGAGAGGGTTAGGCAGAGAGAGAGAGGGAGGGAGATATCGACATGCAGAAAGAGAGAGAGAGAGGAAGGCAGAATGACAGAGAGAGAGAGAGAGAGAGAGAGACAAACAGGTAGAGAAAGACAGAGAGATAGAGAGGCAGAGAGAGAGGCAGAATGAGAGAGAGAGAGAGACAAACAGAGAGAGAGAGAGAGACAGAGAGGCAGAGAGACAGGCAAAATCAGAGAGAGAGAGAGAGGGGTAGAGATAGTGAACACCACCTCCTCCCAGGAATTAGAGTGACCAAAGCCTGAATTTCTAAAACTGAATTGTATCGACCTCTGTGCATTTTATTTAATAATGAGGTTCATTGCTCTGTCTCACACTCCTGTTATTTTGGATATAAACAAATGAATAGACTGTTTCATATTACAAAATTGATTTTCTCTTTATCATCCAGCAAAGGATTAACGTATTTGTGATGGATTGGAAATTTTGGCTATTTCAAGTGCAGGTCTTCAAACTCCAGTCCCCACTAAACCCTGACCACCCAACCACTCTTTCCCCCCACCTCATCTGGGGCAATGAAGAGACAAATACACACGTGAGTGTGGGCTGTGGAGTATGTCCCAGTCCATCACCCTCCTCTGGAGAAAAGCTCTGGTCCAAACATTCTGAGTCACATTTCGGTCTTCAAAATCAAATTTCTGGGAAGAAGAAAAAGAGAATAATGATGAATGAAATACAAAAAAACGCCTAAATTAAATACTCAGCTCAACACGACTGGGGGAAATCACACAGAACGAGCTCATCACGAATGGGGGAAATAGTCAAACCCAGCTTATCATCAAAGGAGGGAATCACACAGATCCAGCTCATCATCGATGGGTGAATCACACAGACCTGGATCATCACCAATGGGGGAATCACACAGACCTGGCTCATCATCAATGGGGAATCACACAGACCCGGCTTATCATCAATGGGGGGAATCACACCAACCCTGCTCATCACCAAAGGGGAATCACACAGACACGGCTCATCACCAATGGGGGGAATCACAAAGACCCAGTTCATCATCAATGGGTGAATCACACTGAGCCAGCTCATCACCAATGGGGAATCACACAGACCCGGCTCATCATCAATGGGGGGAATCACACAGACCCAGCTCATCACTAATGGGGGAATCACACAGACCTGGCTCATCATCAACGGGGGGAATCACACAGAAACAGATCATCACCGATGGGGGAATCACACAGACCCACATCATCACCGATGGGGGAATCACACTGACCCGGCTCATCATCAATGGGGAAATCAAACAGGCCCAGCTTATCACCAAAGGGGAATCACACAGACACGGCTCATCACCAATGGGGGGAATCACACACATCCAGCTCATCATCAATTGGGGAATCACGCAGACCCGGCTCATCATCAATGGGGAAGAACACAGACCCAGATCATCACCAATGGGGGGAATCACACAGACCCGGCTCATCATCAATGGGGGGAATCACACAAGCCCGGCTCTTTATCAACGGCGGAACCACACACACCCGACTTATCATCAATGGGAGAATCACACAGACCCAGCTCATGATCAATGGGGAATCACACAGACCCGGCTCTTTATCAACAGCGGAACCACACAGACCCGGCTTATCATCAATGGGGGAATCACACAGACCTAGCTCTTCACCAAAGGGGGAATCACACAGACCCAGCTCATCATCAATGGGGAATCACACAGACCCGGCTCATCACCAATGGGGGGAATCACACAGACCCGGCTCATCATCAACGTGGGAATCACACAGACCCAGATCATCACAATAGGGAAATCACACAGACGCGGCTTATCATCAATGGGGGAATCACACACACCCAGATCATCACCAAAGGGGAATCACACAGACCCAGATCATCACCAATGGGAGGAATCACACAGACCCAGATCATCACCAATGGGGGAATCACACAGACCCAGATCATCACCAAAGGGGAATCACACAGACCCAGATCATCATCAGTGGGGTAATCACACAGGCCCAGCTCATCATCAACGGGGGAATAACGCAGACCCGGCTTATCATTAATGGGGAATCAAACAGATCCGGCTCATCATCAATGGGGGAATGAACAGAACCAGCTCACCATCAATGGGGGAATCACACAGACCCGGCTCATCATCAATGGGGGGAATCACACAGACCCGGCTCACCATCAATGGGGGAATCACACAGACGCGGCTCATCATCAATGGGGGAATCACACAGACCCGGCTCATCATCAATGGGGGGAATCACACAGACCCAGATCATCACCAATGCGGGGAATCACACAGACCCAGATGATCATCAATGGGGGAATCAAACAGACCAAGCTCATCATTAATGGGGGGAATCACACAGGCCCAGCTCATCATCAATGGGGGAATCACAAAGACCCGGCTCATCATCAATGGGGGAATCACACAGACCCGGCTCATCATCAATGGGGAGAATCACACAGACGCGGCTCATCACCAATGGGGGAATCAAACAGACCCAGCTCATCATCAATGGGGGGAATCACACAGACCCGGCTCATCATGAATGGGGGGAATCACACAGACCCAGATCATCATCAATGGGTAATCACACAGACCAAGATCATCACCAATGGGGGGAATCACACAGACCCGGCTCATCATCAATGGGGGGAATCACACAAACCGGCTCATCACCAATGGCGGAATCAAACAGACCCAGCTCATCATCAATGGGGGGAATCACACAGACCCGGCTCATCATGAATGGGGGGAATCACACAGACCCGGATCATCATCAATGGGGAATCACACAGACCAGCTCATCACCAACGGGGAAATCACACAGACCCGGATCATCACCAATGGGGAAATCACACAGACCCGGCTCATATCAATGGGGGAATCACACAGACCCGGCACATCATCAATGGGGGAATCACACAGACCCGGCACATCATCAATGGGGGGAATCACACAGACCCAGCTCATCACCAATGCGAAATCACACAGACCCGGCTCATATCAATGCGGGAATCACACAGACCCGGCACATCATCAATGAGGGAATCACACAGACCCAACTCATCATCAATGGGAATCACACAGACCCAGCTCATGACCAATGGGGGAATCACACAGTCCCATTTTATTACCAATGGGACACCGACCCGATTCATCACCAATGGGAGAATTGGCCAGACTGACTCTTCGGCAATGGGCTTGCCAGCTGTCGAGTTGGCCTGAAAAGTGCAGTCTGATCGTTCAGAGCCACTGAACATGCACAGAGTTGTGGAACTGTCAGACTCGAGCAGAAACAGGCCCCGCTCCCGAGCTTTTAATGATATTCGCTTTGTGCTCTCTGCTTTGCTCAGACTGATTTACACCAGTATTCCAGCCAATTCAACATTTAGAATTTGGTTGGAGGAATTGCTCCCTGGGACTTTTATTAGCTAGATGGTCAACATCTTTTCCCAGAGGTACGAGAGTCTATAACTTATGAGTGATATGGTAGCACAGTGTTAACACTGCTGCTTCACAGCTTCAACGACTTGGGTTCGATTCCCAGCTCAGGTCACTGTCTGTGTGGAGTTTGCATGTTCTCCTCGTGTCTGCGGGGGTTTCCCCCGGGCGCTCCGGTTTCCTCCCACAGTCCAAAGATGTGCAGGTTAGATGGATTGGCCACATTAAAATTGCCCCTTAGTATCCTGAGATATTTAGGTTAGAAGGATTAGCAGGTGAAATGTGTAAGGATGTAGGGATAGGGGCAGGGTGGGATTGTGATGGGTGCAGACTTTCTGCACTGTAGGGTTCTATGATTGAAGAGGACCAGGTACATGATGAGACAGGTGAGATACAAAAGGGTAAGAAGGGTATTTTTTCAGTGTGTGGTGAGTATCTGGGACAAGCTGCCAGAGGCAACACGGAGATGGGTGCAATTTTGTCTTCTAAAAAGCATTTTGAGTTCCATGGATAAGATGGGTTTAGAGGGATATGGGCTAAACATGGCAATTGGAACTCGCTTAATGGTTAGAAAAAAAATGGCAATTTGAGCCCAAATGCCTGTTTTCAAGCTGTAAACCTCAATGACTCAATGACTAACTTTTGGAGATATGCGTTATGAAAAGTCTCATTACTGTGTACAAATTGTGCTACTTAAATGTAATTTATCAAAGTACGTTTGTAACTCCAAGTCTTTACAGCACCTGCTCCACACCCTTACCACAGACGGAATGTTTATAATTCGATATTTTATTATTTTGAATCATGTAAATGCAAAGGGGCAGAATTTTAAACAGAACACCATTCTTTGTGAGTATAACCAATGGGTTGCTTTGTTACAGGTCAAACAATGAGGTGGATTGATTTGATTCATTATTGTCACATGTAATAGTATACAGTGAAAATTATTGCTTCTTGCAAGCTTTATAAACGATGCATCCCATTCACAGAGAAGGAAAGGAGAGGGTGCAGAATGTGGTATTACAAAGAACAAAGAACAAAACAGCACAGGAAACAGGCCCTTCGGCCCAACGAGCCCACGCCGCCACCCTCATGTTCCCACCTCTTCCCGCGATCACTGAACATGTTTATAGATCTATAGATTAGAAATCAAATTTGAGACGATTTAGGGAGGATTTGTTTTGCCAATTTGCCTAAGAGCACATCTTTGGGATGTGGGAGGAAACGGGAGCACCTGGAAAAAACCCACGCAAGCACGGGGAGAATGCGCAAACTCCCACAGACACAGGCCCACATCCATGTATTTGCACAGCACAGCAATAGTCACTGAGCTGTCGTGTTACCGATCAAAAGATCCAGGTCAAGCGTACACTAACTACGTGAAGCACTAGGATACTCTCGAAAAAAAAATCCGAGAGCAGCCCTCTCACGACCCGTCGCGTGTCTGCCCCTTGTTAGACAACAATGTGGACCAAAGCACCTGTAGGATAAAAACAAGTACATCAATATCATCATCTATTTACACATTTCCCAGGGACTCCCAAGGCTAATGATCCCTATTTTAAATCAGTTTTCTATATCCCTCCAATCCCATTCTGTTCATGTGCCCATCTAAGTGTTTCTTAAATAACTCCAGAGTTCCTGCCTCCACCACTTTACCTGGCAGCACATTCCATACCCCCACCACCCTCTGTGTGAAAAATCTCCCTCGAGCATGCAAATTATACCTCTCCCCCCTCACCCTTAGCCCGTGACCCCTCGTGCTGTTCGAGTCCATCATAGGAAAAAGCTTAACCCTGTTTACTCTATCTATACCCCTCATAATCTTGTACACCTCTATTAGATCTCCTCTAAGTCTTTGTCTTTCTCAGGAAAACAGTCCCAATTTTCCTAACTTCTCCTCATAACTCAGACCTTCCATACCAGACAGCATCGTGGTAAACCTCCTCTGCACTCTCTCCAGACTCTCCACGTCCTTCCGGTAGTAAGGAGACCAGAACTGGATGCAGTATTCCAAATGAGGTCTAACCAATGTTTCATACAACTGCAACATTAAAGGCCAGCTCTTGTACTCTATACCCCTTTCTATAAAGGCTAGCATGCTATATGCTTTCTTCACAACCTTCTCCACTTGCTCCACCACTTTCAGAGACTTGTTCACCTGCATCCCCAGGTCCCTCTGCATTTCTATTCTCTTATTAGTTCTACCCTTTATCATATACCTCCATACTACATTCTTTCTCCCAAAATGATCACTTCACATTTATCAGGATTGAATTCCATCTGCCATCTATCTGCCCAAGCTACCAGCCTATCTATGTTCTGCTGTATCGCCTGACAATGCTCCTCATTATCCTCAAGTCCAAAAATCTTTGTGTCGTCTCCACTTACTCCGTCTTCCAAGTCATTTATATATATTACAAATAGACGAGGTCCTACTACCGAGCCCTGTGGCACACCACTAGTGACCGACCTCCAGCTAGAAAAACACCCTTCCACTATTACTCTCTGTCTCCTATTACTAAGCCAGTTACTTATCCATCTAGCTACCTGTGCCTGTATCCCATGAGCCTTGACCTTCTCAACTAACTTCTCATGAGGGTCTTTGTCAAACGCCTTACTGAAATCCATACAGATGACATTAACGGCTCGCCCTTCATCCACTGTTTTCATCACCTCCTCAAAAAATTCTTCCAGATTTGTAAAGCACGACCTCCCCTTAACAAAGCCATGCTGTGTATTCCTAATCAGATCTCAACGTTCTAAGTGCCTATACATCCTATCTCTAAGAGTCCCCTCCAACAGCTTCCATACCATTGACATCAAATTCACCAGCCTATAATTTCCAGGGTTATCCCTACTACCCTTTTTAAACAACGGTACAACATTAACTATTCTCCAGTCCTCTGGGACCTCACCTGTGTCCAAGGAAGAGACAAAGATTTGCGTCAGAGTCCCAGCAATTTCACCTCGCACCTCCCTAAGCAGCCTGGGATAAATGTTATCAGGCCCCGGAGATTTATCAGTTTTAATGCTACCCAGAAGCTCTAACACTTTCTCCCTCGGTATCGATATTTCCCTCAACTGGTCCACAGCTCCTTCAGAGACAGGAGCTGTCAACAAGCCCCTCTCCTTCGTGATTACCGACGCAAAGTATTCACTCAGGATCTCTGCCATATCGAGTCGTAGAGGGTTACAGCATGGAAACAGGCCCTTCGGCCCAACTTGTACTGGCCACCATTTTTTTTAAAACCCCTCAACTCATCCCAATTGCCCACATTTGGCCAGTACCCCCTATACCCATTATACCCATGTAACTACCTAATTACTTTTTAAAAGACAACATTGTACCAGCTTCTACTGCTACCTCTGGCAGCTCATCCCACACACTCACCACCCTCTGGGTGAAATAATTGTCCCTCCCCTTTCACCTTAAACCTGTGCCCTCTAGTTTTAAACTCCACTACCTTTGAGAAAAGATATTGGCGATCAAGCTGATCTTTGCTCCTCATTATTTTATTGACTCTATAAGATCACCCCTAAGCTTCCTACGCTCCAGAGAAAAAAGCCCACATTCTAAACAGCATTGATCCTTTTATGAAACTTTTTTGTTTTCAAGACTCCTCTGAGAACATAAGGATGAATACTTTCTGTGATTAGAATCTTCCTGACAGCTATTTGTACCCAGTCTGGCTGACACTTGAACAGTGAGCTATGGTCACCAAATATCAGTCTTGAAAGCAACAATCCCCTATCCCACCAAATATCTTTAAAGAAAAGAGGCAATTCAAAGTTGCCCCATGGAAGGGGAAAGTACTGGTGTTACCAGCTGAGATTTGGGGATTAAACTCCACGTCACATTGAGCAAATCCATTTCACATTCTGCTTTTCCAACTTGTCAGTTGGTTTGTAGATTCCCTGTGGTTTTGTCTGGTGCTGGAATC
Organism: Sphyrna mokarran; assembly: GCA_024679065.1. NCBI lineage: Eukaryota > Metazoa > Chordata > Chondrichthyes > Carcharhiniformes > Carcharhinidae > Sphyrna > Sphyrna mokarran. Next base: position 1,433,141 of record JAGIQG010000037.1, read on the forward strand.
CTCTTCCAATCTATCTCCAAGTAGAGGGGGTGGCCTTGTGGCATTGCTGCTTGACTATTAATCCAGAAACTCAGCTAATGTTCTGGGGGATGTGGAATTTGAATTGAATAATACATCTGGAATTAAAAATCTACTGATGATCATGAATGAAACCATTATCGGAAAAACCCAACTAATTCATTAATGTCCTTTAGGGAAGGAAATATCTCCTTACCCAGTCTGGCCTATATGTGATTCTAGAGCCACTTCAATGTGGTTGACTGTCAACCAACGTCAGGCAACGAAAGATGGACAATAAATGCTGGTCAGCCAGTGACATCCGTGTCCCACAAATAAATGAAATAAACGTAACAGTGCAGTCAACACTGCAAATGTAAGGAAATTACTAAAAAGTAGAGGATTAAAATGTCTTTTGAAGTCTTTTCAAAAAAAGGTGGTGGAAGTAGAATTGTTGAATATTCTTAATGTAGAGCTGCCTCTTCTAATTTATCCCTGAGTTAGTTTATGTGTTTTGTCAAAGAGATTGATAGCGTTCGAAGATGTGTGGGTCAGGGTGATTGGCCATGCTAAAATTGCCCCTTCCGGGGATGTGTAATTTCGAGGGATTAGTGGGTACAATGTGTAGGGATATTGGCGGGGGAGGGATGAGGGCTGGGTGGGATTGTGGTCGGTGCAGGTGCGATGGGGCCGAAGGGCCTGTTTCTGCACTGTAGGGTTCTATGTTCTATGTTCTGGTGAACCTGTTCTCCATTCTCTCCGAAATGAATTTACCCAAACTGAACACAATGTTCCAGATGTGGTCTAAGCTGTTTTTTGTACAGCTGTTTCAGAATCTCTGCCCCTCTCTCTTCCAGCTCCTTGAGATGAAGAATAAGGTTCTATCAGCCTTTTGAAGTTTGCTTTTGTAGTTGTCATATAAACAGATGGACAAGGAACAGGAGTAGACCATTCAATCCCTCCAGCCTGTTCCATCATTTAATAAGAGCACGGCTGACCTCTTAATAACCTCAAATCTGCATCCCGTTGACCCCTGATAACCTATCACAACCTTGCTTACAAAGAAATTACCAAGAATCCACCCACCACTGTCTTAAGGATGTCCCGAAGCATGGTACATTGGGGAGACCATGCAGACACTACGACAGCGGATGAATGAACATCGCTTGACAATCATCAGGCAAGATTACTCCCTGTGGGTGAACACTTCAGCGGTCACGGGCATTCGGTCTCCGACCTTCGGATAAGCATTCTCCAAAGTGGCCTTCACAACACACGACAGCGCAGAGCCACTGAGCAGAGACTGATAGCCAAGTTCTGCACATATGAGGATGGTCTCAACAGGGATCTTGGGTTCATGTCACACTATCTGTAACCCCCATGAATTGCCTGGGTCAGTAAAAAACCTCATTGACTGCTGCCTGGATACAATACACATCTCTCTAACCTGTGCTCAGTGCTCCGACCACTCACATTGATAGCCACTTTAAGAATTGAATAGCAGGTTAGGTGTAAAGATTCACATTCTAATCAGTCATCTGTAAACTGTCTGTGCTGTTATATGTGCTGTTTGAGACCAGAACATCTCATTCACCTGCTGAAGGGGACAGCTTTGAAAGCTTACAAGTTTACTATGAAATAAATCAGTGGGATTTAAACCTGATGTTGTCAGACTTCTGACAGTGTTTACCCCAGTCCAACGCTGGGAGCAGCTTCACGATGAGGTTCTCCACTTTCCCCATTCTCCTTCCCACTCCACACCGGGTGCCTTTAGATCAGGAGCGTGGGGCTGAAGAGCAAACAAAACATCAACAGAAGGTTTGTGAGGGAAATAGAAAGGTTGTGCAGCCTATCACATTGAACATAGAACATGGAACAATACAGCACAAACAGGCCCTTTGGCCCATGAGTTGCGCCGATCACATCTACCAATCCACAGACCTAACTATAACAACCTATCCCATTCGTTTCTTTTAAAAGACCCCAGCAAGTTTGCCTCAACCACCTCCGATGGCAGCCGATTCCATTCACTCACCACCCTCTGAGTGAAAAACTTACTCAGTAAGAATTTAGCAACACTAATTTTAAATCCAACGATTTATTTGATAGTAAAATTGCGAGCTTTCGACACTCTGTGTCTTTGTCAGGCAAATGCAGTGTTCTGGTCTGCAATAGTACACATATCAACACAGACAGTCAGAGATTGCTGATTAGAATGCGAATCCTTACATCTAACCTGCTATTCAAGTGTTAAAGTGGCTAACAATGTGTGTGAAGGGAATCCTGAGCATTGGTTAGAGAATTGTGTATTTTCTCCAGACAGCACAGAAGTGAGGTTTTTTGCTAACCCAGGCAAGTTACGGGGGTTACAGATAGTGTGTCATGAAGCCAAGATCCCTGTTAAGATTGTCCTCATGTGTGCGGAACTTGGCTATCAGTCTCTGCTCAGCGACTCTATCACGAAGGCACCTTTGAAGAACATTTACCCGCAGGTCAGAGGCCGAATGCCCGAGACTGCTGAAATGTTCGCCCACAGGAAAGGAACTGTTTTGCCTGGTGATTGTTGAGCGATGCTCATTCATCCGTTGTCGTAGTGTCTGCATGGTCTCTCCAATGTACCATGCTTCGGAACATCCTTTCTTGCAACGTATTAGGTAGACAACGTTGGCCGAGTCGCAATAGTATGTACCGTGTACTTGGTGAATGGTATCCTCACGTTTGATGATGTCGTCCATGTCTATGATCTGGCATGTCTTGCAGAGGTTGTTGTGGCAGGGTTGTGTGGTATTGTGGTACTCAGCACACATGGAGCAGCTGAACCAGGGACACTCTTTGTCACAATGGATGTCTCGGCGCTCGACACCAACATCCCCCACGACGCTGGTATTGCTGCAACTGCCTCAGTATTCAATGCCAACAACTGCCAGTTTCCGGATGCAATTTTACAACTCATCCGCTTCATCTTGGACCACAATGTCTTCACCTTCAACCATCAGCTTTTCATCCAGACACATGGAACAGCCATGGGGACCAAATGCGCACCTCAGTATGCCGACATCTTCATGCACAGGTTCGAACAAGACTTCTTCACCACACGAGATCTTCAACCAAGGTTATATAATAGATACATTGATGGCATCTTTTTCCTTTGGACTCATGGTGAACAATCACTGAAATAACTGTATGATGATATCAACAAGTTCCATCCCACCATTAGACTCACCATGGACTATTCTCCAGAATCAGTTGCATTCTTGCACACGCGCATCTCCATCAAGGACAGTCACCTCAGCACCTCACTGCACCGCAAGCCAACAGACAACCTCACAATGCTCCACTTCTCCAGCTTCCACCCTAGACATGTTAAAGAAGCCATTCCCTATGGACAAGCCCTCTGTATACACAGAATTTTCTTAGATGAGGAGGATCGTGGCAGACACCTCCAGACGCTGAAGGATGCCCTCGTGAGAACAGGATATGGTGCTTGACTCATCGATCGACAGTTCCGACGTGCCACAGCGATAAACCGCACTGACCTCCTCAGAAGACGAACATGGGACACAGTGGACAGAGTACCCTTTGTTGTTCAGTACTTCCCCGGAGCGGAGAAGCTACGACATCTTCTCCAGAGTCTTCAACATATCATTGATGACGATCAAAATCTCGCGAGGGCCAGCCCCACCCAGGAATACAATATAAGGGGTAGGAGTCTTAGCTGTGTTATAGAGCAGAAGGATCTCGGGGTCCGGATCCGTAGGAATCTTAAATCGGCCTCGCAGGTGGAGGAAGTAGTCAAGAAAGCGTATGGTGTACTGGTCTTCATTAATCGAGGAATAGAGTTTAGGAGTCAGGAGGTAATGATGGAGCTCTATAGGACTCTTGTCAGACCCCAGTTGGACTATTATGTACAGTTCTGGTCGCCTCATTATAGGAAGTATGTAGAGGCTATTGAGAGCGTTCAGAGGAGGTTTACAACGATGCTGCCTGGATTGGGAAGGAGGCCTTGTGAAGATAGGTCGAAGGAGCTGGAACTCTTCTCACTGGAGAGACGTAGGTTGAGAGGCGACCTGATAGAGGTATATAAAACGTTGAGAACAATAGATAGGGTGGACTCTCAGAGACTAGGGTCGGTCGTGCCTTATTAACCTTATTGAGATTTTGAAAAAGTGACCAAAGAGGTGGATGGGGGTAAGGCAGTTGATGTGGTATATATGGACTTTAGTAAGGCATTCGATAAGGTGGCCCATGGAAGGCTTCTGCAGAAAATGCAGATGTATGGGATTGAGGGTGATTCAGCTAATTGGATCAGGAATTGCCTGGCTGATAGAAAACAGAGGGTGGTGGTTGATGGAAATTATTCATTGTGGAGTTCGGTTACAAGTGGTGTACCTCGGGGATCTGTTTTGGGGTCCCTGCTGTTTGTAATTTTCATAAATGATCTGGATGAGGGTATAAAAGGATGGATTATTAAATTTGTGGATGACACCAAAGTTGGAGGAGTGGTAGATAGTGAAGAGGGGTGTTACAGTTTGCAGAGAGACTTGGACAAGTTGCAGAGCTGGGCCAGGAGGTGGCAAATGCAGTTTAATGCGGAAAAGTGTGAGGTAATTCACTTTGGCAGGAATAACAAATGTGTAGAGTATAGGGCTAATGGTCGAACTCTTAATAGCGTTGGTGAATAGAGGGATCTTGGTGTATATGTGCATTGATCCCTGAAAGTTGGCAATCATGTCGATAAGGTTGTTAAGAAGGCATACGGAATGTTAGCTTTTATTGGTAAGTGAATTGAATTTTGGAGCCGCAGCGTCATGTTGCAACTGTACAAAACTCTAGTGCGGCCGCACTTGGAGTATTGTGAATTGTTCTGGTCCCCACATTATAAGAAAGGTGTGGAGGCATTGGAGAGGGTAGAGAGGAGGTTTACCAGGATGTTGCCTGGTATGGAAGGCAGGTCTTATGAGGAGAGGCTGAGGGATTTGAGATTGTTTTCATTAGAAATTAGGAGGCTAAGAGGAGACCTTATTGAAACATATAAGATAATTAGAGGTTTAGATAGGGTGGACAGTGATAGCCTTTTTCCTCGGATGGAGAAAGCTAGCACGAGGGGACATAGCTTTACATTAAGGGGTGGTAGTTATAGGTCGGTATCAGAGGCAGCGTCTTTATCCAAAGGGTGGTAAGGGTATGGAATGTTGCAGTTGTCGATGCGCCAAGTTTGGTGGCGTTTAAGAGATTAGTAGATAAGTTTATGAATGAAAAGGGATTGGTTTAGGTGAGAGGGTCATTGCTTTTTCTTAATTGGTCGGCGCAACATTGAGGGCTGAAGGGCCTGTTCTGCGCTGTAATGTTCTATGTTTTATACTATGTTCTATGTATCAGATAGTGAAGCTCATCAGTCAAAAGGGTTTCCTGTGCTGTGTTGTTCTTTGTAAATATCAACTACATAGGGGACTTATAACTTGCAGAACAACAAAGAGATGGATGATTCTGGTTAACATTTATTAAATAGTAGGTTCAAGATTCCAGTCTCAACAATTTTTAAAACTTTGTTCAGAAATATAAACTGAGAAGGAAGGATGGTTACCATTACTGATAGCCACAGTGCTATTGGTAAGCAGTGCCGTTCTACCCAGCTGTTCCTCTACCTGTCCCTTTAAAGGTGGGGAACTGGGACATCCTGCCCCAAAACACACCCCACCCTGTTCACACTGAGAATCCCAGGCTGGGGAACTGGGACATTCTGTCCCCAAAACAAATTCCAGCCTATTTACACTAAGATTCCCAAGTGGGGAGCTCGGATATCCTGGCTCTCAAATCATATCCCATCCTGTTCATGCTGAGATCCACAGGGTGGGGAGCTGGGACATCCTGCCCCCAAACACGTCCTACTCTGTTCAAACTGCAAATCTCAGGATGGAGAATTGGGACATCCTGCCTCCAAACCCAACCCACCATGTTCAGACCGAGAAACCCAACAGTGGAACTGGGCCATCTATCTCCAAACTGGATTTATTCCCACTTGGAAATGAGTGCAAGTATTATTGACAGGTAACATGCTTTTGTGAAGGGGAGGTTGTGTCTCACGAATCTGATTGAATTTTTCGAGGAGGTGACAAACATGATTGATGAGGGTAGGGCAGTGGATGTTGTCTACATGGACTTCAGTAAGGCCTTTGACAAGATCCCTCATGGAGAAGGTGAAGTTGCATGGGATCAGAAGTGAGATGGCAAGGTGGATACAAAACTGGCTTGGTCAAAGAAGACAGAGGATAGCAATGGAAGCGTGTGTTTCTGAATGGAGTTCTGTGACAAGTGGTGTTCCTCAGGGATCATCGCTGGGACTTTGCTGTTTATAATATATAGAAATGATTTGGAGGAAAATGTAACTGGATTGATCAGTACGTTTGCAGGCAACGTAAAGGTTGGTGAATTTGCGGTTCATGATGAGGACCGTCAGAGGATACAACTGGATTTAGATCAGTTGGAAACTTAGGCGGAGAGATGGCAGATAGAGTTTAATGTAGACAAATGTGAGGTAATGCATTTTGGAAGGCCTATTACAAATAGGAACTGTAGAGTAACTGGCAGAACACTAATGAGTATTGATAGGCAGAGATCTGGGTGTACAGGTAAACAGGTCGCTGGAAATGGCAATGCAGGTGGAAAAGGTAGTCAAGAAGGCATACAGCATGCTTGCCTTCATTGGTCAGGGTATTGAGTTTAAAAATTGACAAGCCATGTTACACATTTATAAAACCTTACCTCGGCCACACTTTGAATACAGTGTTCAACTCTGGTCACCATACTACCAAAATGATGTGGAGTCTTTGGAGAAGTATAGAAAAGATTTACAAGGATGTTGCCTGGTAAGAAGAGCATTAGCTGTGAGGAGAGGTTGGAGAAACTTGGTTCATTTTCACTGGAGTGACGGAAGTTGAGGGGAGTCCAAATAGAAGTCTACACGATTATGAGAGGCAAAGACAGAGTGGATAGTCAGAAGCTTTTTCCCAGGGTGGAATAGACAATTACTTGAAGGCATAGATTTAAGCTGTTAGGGGCAAGGTTGAAAGGAGATGTATAAGGCAGATGTTTTTTACACAGCGAGTAGTTGGTAACTGGAACTTATTACCAGGAGAGTCAATGGAAGCATGGTTGTGACTTTTAAGATGTGACATGAAAAGGACTGGAATAGAGTGATATGACCCTCAGAAGGGGAGAGGGTTTGAGTTCAGTTGGGCAGCATGGTCAGTGCAGGCTTGGAGGGCCGAAGGGCCTGTTCCTGTGCTGTAATTTTCTTTGTTCTTTGTACAAACACATCCCACCTTGTTCACACTGAGAATCCCAGGGTGTGGAACTGCAACATCCTGTCTCCAAAGTTATCTCACCCTGTTCACACTGAGCATGCCGGGTAGGGAACTAGGATACCCCACCCCCAAACACACCCCAACCTGTTCACAAGATGAGAAAGTGGGACATCTGCTGTCTGGCTAAACTGGTGTCTCCCATAGATCCAAGTGCTTATTGGAACTGGATCACCTCAATAAACACTGCCTGGCTACGTGGCCAAATAGTATTCACCTTGCTAAACTCTCAGCTGCTTTGACTCAGCCTCAAACGCCTGAGAAGGGGGAACACGGCTGCGATATTCACCATCCAAACAGCTCATTGCTTTCCTGAGATATTACCGGCAGCTTTTACAACCACAGAGGGCCATTAACAGAGCACAGTCCATCATGCAAACCAGCCTGCCATCCATTGACTCTATCTATATGTCCCTTTGTCTCGGCAAAGCAGCCAGCATAATTAAGGAATCCATGCACCCTGGACATTCTCCCTTCTACCTTCTTCCATCAGTAAAAAGAAATAAAAGTCAGAGGTCGCGAACCACCCGACTCAAGAATAGCTTCTTCCTTGCTGCCATCAGACTTCTGGATGGATCTACCTAGCATTAATTTAATCTTTCTTTACACCCTAACTATAATTGTAACGCTACATTCTGCACACTCACCTTTCCTTCTTCCCTATTTACTCTACTCCAAGACAGCTTCCAAGACACATGACAATAAGAATTGCTGAGCAGAAACTCGGCATATGAGAACAGACTCAACTGGGATCTTGGGTTCATGTCACACTATCTGTAAATCCCACAAATTGCCTGGACTTGCAAAATCTCACTAATTGTCCTGGCTGGAGACAATTCACACCTCTTTAACCTGTGATTACCCCCTCTCTCCACTCGCATTGTCTGTCCCTGTCAAGACTTGATTTTCCATAAAGACTCACATTCCAACTATTATCTTGCTCTTATGAACACAACTCTCTACTCACCTGAGGAAGGAGCAGCACTCTGAAAGATCTTGCTTTCAAATAAACCTGTTGGACTTTAACCTGATCTTCTGAGATTTCTTCCTATCCCCACCCCAGTCCAATTCTGGCATCTCCGCATCCTACTCAATGAAAAGTATGCTTGTCTGTATAGCATGGAAGAAACAATACTTTTCACTGTATTTCAATATGTGACAATAATAAATCAAATCCTACTTCCCTATTTACTTTGTGGAGAGCAGGAATGTGGTGTAAGTGCGGTTAAAGGTCAGGGGAATTCAGATCTGTACGGTCACAAGAATGTTTAAACAAAAAGGCAAACATTCACCCAACGTGGGGCTTGAACTCACAAAGCTCAGATGAAGAGTCTTTCTGCTCTATGACTGAGCCAGCCAGATTGAACAGGATTGCTTATTCCTGTCACTTAGGACAGCCAGACTGTTTCATTTGCCCCCACCCCAGGGTGGGATCTGTTGATAGATTGGGTGACAGAGCAGAGAATCGGAGATAATAATAATTTGTCCCTGGGTCTAATTCACACCTCTTTAACCTGTGATTACCCCCTCTCTCCACTCGCATTGTCTGGACCTGTCACGACTTGATTATCTGTGAATGGTATGCTTTGTGTAGCTCACATGGAACAATAATTGTCACTGGATGCCAATATATATGTGACAATAATAAATCAAATCAAATCAAAAACACTTGAAATCAAACTAAATCGAATCAGGACGAACTGAATCAAATGAAAACAAACTCCTCAAATCATATCAGATCAAACCAAATCAGATCAAATCCCAGTTACAAATTAAAGCCAGGGCTAGATCGTCCCACAAAAAGATGCAGTAAACTTCACTCAGAGAGTGGGATTTTGGGTCCCATTCAATCAAATATCACGGACTATCGGATCCGGAGTTGACCACAGGAAAAGGAAGCAGTTGCTCAAACAGCAAACATCTGCCCAGTATTTCAGATTGAACCAGGAGTAGCGAGTGTGAGTTCCCCGCTCCACCCACACAGCCAGCCAGACCGCAAAGAGTTTCCTTTCTGTAGTGCCCAATAAACAGCCCCAGTGTGAGCCAGCAGTCCCTGCATCTTCCAAAGTGTTGGAGCGACCGGCTGTGATGCAGTTAGAATTGCCAAGTGGTCTAAGGCACTGAGTTCAGATTGCAGTCCCCTCTGGAAGTGTGTGTTCAAATCTGACTCATGACATGAACTGACTTTTTTTTCTCTCCAATAACTTGGCATGTGGCTCACTGTCGGTAAAGTGACTTTGATGTGATTTGAATTCACGGCCTTCTGTTCGGGGGTCAGATGCATGACCTTTGGCCCACCTCCTCTGAGCATGTATATCTGTGCCCAAAAGACAAAACACTGGAAAATCTCAGCAGGCCTGGCAGCATCTGTAAGGAGAGAAAAGAGCTGATGTTTAAGTTCAGATGATGATCCTGTGTCTCTGATCAGTAATTCTATAAACTGAGTGTGTGTCTTTACATCACCTGTTTATGATCAAAACTCTCTACTCACCTGACTTAGGGTCAGAAGCCTGGAAGCTCGTGGCTTTTGCTCCGAAATAAACTTTAACCTGTTGCTTTGAGACTTCTTACAAAGCTAAAAAGCAAAATTTGGGAGTATTTATACTGTCGGGTGAAGGAATGAAAAATGAGTCATAGCCACAAAAAACAAGGGGAAAGGCTGCTAATAGCACGCCAGAGAGAGAATAAAGGTTATGAATGGCTAAATGTCAGAGAAACTGTAAACTACGGCAGATGAAAACATTGGGAGTTTTGGGGGGCAGAAATGGGACGGAGATAGAGTGTAGAAAAGGGGAAGTGTGGATAGAAAAAGTAAGGGAAGGGGATGAATTAGGGGAAAAGGGGAGGGGGAATAAAAATGAAGAACGACAATGAAGGAATAAAAAGTAGAGAACAGTAAAAGAAATGGAAACAAAGGGGGGCTGAGGTGGCATAGAAGAAAATCATCTGAAGTGGTTGAATTTGATATTGAGACTGGAAGATTATAACGTGCCTATTGGAAGATGAGATGCTGTTTCTCCAGTTTGTCTTGAGTGGAACATTGCAGCAGGGCCAAGGAGAGACACGTGAGCTTGGGAGCAGAATTGTGTATTAAAATGGCAAGAAATGGCAAGGTCAGGGACCTGATTATGTGCGCACTGAAGGTGCTCAGCAAAGCACCTGTTTTATGTTCTCTACCGTCAATTTCTTTATTTTTTTCTGCTCATTTCACTTCACACCCCACTCTTTCCTCCTACCTTGTTCCTCTCCCCTTCCCTTTCTCCAGCCCACACTTCCCCTTTTCTACATTCCGCATCTGTCCCAAATTTCCGCCCTCCTCCCCCACATCTTCATCTGTGACAGCTTCCATTGTTTAGAACAAAGAACAAAGATTAAAGCAGCACGGGAAACAGGCCCTTTGGCCCAACGAGCCCGCGCCGCCACCCCGATGTTCTCACTTCTACCCACGACCCCGGTTTATGTTTATCGATCTATACATTGAAACCAAATTTGAGACAATTTAGGTGGAATTTGTTCTGACAATCAGCCTAAGAGCACATCTTTGGGATGTCGGAGGAAACTGGAGCACCTGGAGAATACCCACGCAAGCACGGGGAGAATGTGCAAACTCCCACAGACACAGGCCCAAATCCATGTATCTGCACAGCACAGCGATAGTCACTGAGCTGTTGTGTTGCCCATCAAATGGTCCAGGTCAAGCGTACACTATCGACGTGAAGCACTAGTATACTCTCAAATAAAATTTCCAAGAGCAGCCCTCTCACTACCCATCGCGTGTATGACCCTTGTTGGACAACAAGGCAGATCAAAGTACCTGTAGAATAACAGACTTTGTAATTAGAAAGGGAAGCAAATGTTTCTTCTGTCTGGGGAATCGTCAACATGTGGTCAGTGTCTCAGGGTAAGGGTTGGCCATTTGAGACCAAGACAAAAAATTTTTTCCACTCAAATATTGTGAATCTTTGGAATTCACAACCTCAGAAGATTCAGTCATTGAGTATTGTTTTTTTTAGGGGAGGCGATGGCCTAATGATATTATTAACTAAATTTATAATTCAGAAATTCAGCTAACGTTCTGGGGACCAGGAATCAAATCCCGCCATGACAGATGGTGGAATTTGAATTCGGTAGAACAAAAAACTGGAATTAAGAACCTTGAACTTTTTTTTCAGTTTGAGGGGCTACATGAAGTTCAGGGATAAAACAATTTTCCCTGCAGGTCAAATAGTTCCAGTTTGTTGATTGAAAGGATTTTGCAATTTATGCTCACCCATAACCCACTTAATTCACATCACTGAATGTCCACAGTTAAATATCACACAGAGAGACACGGTAACATTTGAAACTTAATTATTGAAATGACACAGTCCAGTGACGGATATCACTGAAACAATGAGAAATCTCGAGGTGGGACTGATGGTGTTTGAGTGGACATTATCTGTTCACTTGTTATTAGTTGATAAATGTGATCAACAGAATCCAGTGTTTGGAAAGAGAAAGCTCGATCTAAAAATACTGAACTCAATGTCGCAATCTGTTTGTTCAAATATTTTTAAAATAACACACTACGTTGCTACCTCAATGTCTCTGAGGTGATTCTGCAGTGTATAAATTAAAGACTTTGGGAATAAATAGATTCAGAGGTTAAGACAGAGAGACTGCCAGGAGTGCAAAGAGGTTGCATCACTTCACATTGAAGATGTCTTATCCAGTTCAGAGAGCTGAGAAAATATTCCACCCAATCATTGCCATTATTGGTGTTCCTGGTAAGTGACTCTAACCATTCAGGGTGTGTAAACCTGTGTGTGTGCAGCTCGCTGATTTTAAACTCGAAGTGAAAATGCTCCAAGTTGGTCTCATTGTCACTGTTATACAGATAGCAGGTGAACAATGTTATTTCCTTAAATCAAAACACTTGAAATATCTCTGTGGTTTTAATCCTTTTCATTACCTGACAAAACGCTGCATGTAATTCATAGACTCAATAATCAATGAAGTTATTGTATTTAGTGGAGTCTTATGAATTGTTAGATCGGATTTCAATGACAGCAATCGGTCCGAAATAACATTTGGGGAGTAAGAATGAAATTAACCTTTGTTTGTAAATCAATAGCCAGAGTGGAATATCTAACACAAGTTAACACGTGTTGTTGTCAGTGTAGAATTGAGTCTTTTTGTTCACCAGAGTGGGATATCTGATTTAAGTATCCACCTATTTCTGGTACTACCTATCTGTGTCGCATTGCTTTGTGTTTGGAACAAAATACTGGAATAAAATAAATTGACTTAATTTCACATTTATCTGTATGTATATATGATATATATGTATGTATGTATATATGGGCAAGTGAAATTTCCATTCCATAGAGTTATCTCTGTCTTTAATAGATTGGAATAGATTGAAAGTAGGAAGAGATTGGTTTTCTTCTCATGATGTTTGGTGGTCAGTGTGTGATGTGAAATTTCTCCATAGCTGAGTTATATATTGAAAAGAAACAGGTGTCAGCTAGTTTCTGATTTTTAAACAACCCAATAACAAAGGAGCAGTAATTTGTATTTGAAAAAAGTTGTGGTTTGTTCACATTTTTATTAATCTTCAAATGAACTTGAATGTTGTGTTGCTTGTTTAAGCAATTTGTGGATCTGATAACCTCAATGCTTAAACTCTTCGAAAACGTTCAGCTACTTGAATTCCAAAGAGTGATTGGGAAACATATTGTTCCGATCAGAATGAAGAACTTGCCACTGAGCTGTGGCGAAATTAATTTCCAATTTGAAAATCCAATTTATAAGTTTGTAATTCATTGTTAGCATATTAATATGATAAGTTTTATTCCACTCTGCTTATTCTCTTCCTCAGTTTGGATTGGTTAGTTAATTTTGAAACTATAACTTTGCTTCCCAATTCCATGTTGTTAACATAAATGGTGAAGTACAGTGATCCCAGTGCTGATCCTTGTGGATAACCACTCCCCAGCAATCCCTTAAACTCCTACTGCCTGTGTTCAGTCTTTGTAGCCAGTTTGTTGTCCATTCTGCTGCTGGTTGTCTAACTCCACTTGCTCTGATCTTACCCAAAATTTGTTCAGTGTTAACTTAATTTCAGAAACTCCAAGTGCCTGACATCAATCATATTAACCTCCTCTTTCATTCCTGATAATTGCTAAACTAATTCAATGCACTCGGTCAAGGAGTGTCTTAATTTTGGAATTTGTGCTGACTTCTCTTTATCATAGTCTGTGTTACTTAAAGTATTTTTTAAAGTTTTGATTTTTTTCATTTATTTATGTTCCTGCTGTTAAGGTTTTTTTTAAACTGACAGTAATATTAATTACACATCCATTTATAAAATTTATACCATCAATACACAGGCTCTATCAACTTTTTTTCTCATTTCTTCAGCTTTCCTGTTGAAGAACTTTTCTTAGACAATGACTGGCAATTTTGGCAGTCTTCCTTTGCCATGAACTTCATAGTAACCAACGAATGTCAATAAATGTTCCTTGGCACAGTTCAATCTGCTCTGCTCACTGACCAGTGTCCACACTCTATCCAGATTGATGGTCGGACAGAGCAATTGATTCTTCCTTAGATGGTAATGTCTCATACCAACCTTTCCAAAGTAAACTGGATGATATTCATCAAAGTTGATTCTGTGATGAAAGTCATAGACTGATGATTGTTCTTTGGATTTTTTTTTTAATATTTTCTGTTTAAACACAAGAATAACATGAAGCTCCTGTTGTTTTCCAATATTGTGGGTAACTGTTGATGATCAGGTGGTTAAGAAGGCAGACATAATACTTGTCTGAATTAGTTGAGGTATCGAAGCAGTGAGGTTTTGATAAGGTTGTATACAACGCTCGTTTGACCTCAGCTATAGCATTGTGTGTAGTTCTGGTGGCCTCTCTCGAAGGAGAATATGATTGCTTTGGAAGGAACGCAAAGGAGATTCACCAGGATATTGACTGGGCCGCTTTGTTTTCTGCATTGAAGACAGGATGGTTAGGCTGCAGTTGATTTCCACCGAACAGTGTGTGCAGAGCACGGTAGCACTGAGATGTACAAAATTACGAGGGACACAGATCGAATAGTTAAGAAGAAACTTCTTCTCCATAGCATAAGGGACAATATGCAAGATACATACATCAAGGTCAGCCGCAGGAAGGTTAGAGAGTTGCTAGATTATTTCAGAAATCATTCTGTTCATCCTGCATAGCAAGATCACACATATTATTTGCAAAATGATAGTAGCCGGATAGAAAGCAAAACTGTATATGAGAGTTAATGAATGGGTACAAAATAACAACACAGATTTACCCTCAGTTACACCGTGACTGTTTTGGGAGCTTTTTGGGAGGATGTGAGTGAAGTTTCTTTCTTCTGCAAATTCAACAGAGGATGATGGAGGGATTGATCAAGAAAGTAAAACAAGATCATGCAAGTTGGCTACATCTGAATAAAAGATGTCTATCGGCGTCTAAAGAAAGAAAAAGATTGACAAAAGTAGACCTTTATAATCAGAAATGGGAGATCCAATAACAGGTAATAAAGTGATGCTGAGGAATTAATTTTGCTTCGAACTTCACAAGGGAAAACATGAGTAAAATATCAGAAATTCTGAAAGGAAGAGCTTTCTGAAGGAAATTTGCATTTGGACAGAAATGGTTTTGGGGAAATTGATGGGATTGAATGTGGATAAAGCTCCAGATCCTGATAATCTTTATCCCAGACATCTTAAGGAAATGGCCCTGGGAATGGTAGATCCAGCTATGATTATTTTCAAACGTTTTTGGATTCTAGAATGACTCCTATAGATTGGAGATTTGCTAATATAAGCCCCCTATTCAGACAGGGAGGAAGAGAGAAAACAGGAACTATAGCCTGGTGAGCCTAACGTTGGTACTGCGGAGTTACAACAGACTAACGGGTTCATAATTCAAAGAACAAAAAACAAAACAGGACTAGAAACAGGCCCTTCGGCCCAACGAGCCCGTGCCGCCACCCGGATGTTCCCACTTCTACCCATGATCCCTGTCATCCCTGTCTATGTTTATAGATCAATGCATTAGAAGCAAATTTGCGGGACAATTTAGGGAAAATTTGTTCTGCCAATCAGCCGAAGAGGACATCTTTGGGACATGGGAGTAAACCTGAGCACCTGGAGAAAACCCACACAAGCACGGGGAGAATGCACAAACTCCCATAGATACAGGCCCAAATCCATGTATCTGCACAGCACAGCGATAGTCACTGAGCTGTCGTGTTGCCCATTAAATGGTCCAGGTTAAGCGTACACTAATGATATGAAGCACGAGGATACTCTCGAAACAAATCCAAGAGCAGCCCTCTCATGACCAATCGCGTGTAAGACCCTCATTAGACAAGACGGGCCTAAGTACCTGTCGGATAAAACAAATACATCAATATCATCGACAATTTACACACTTCCCAGGGAACTCCCAAGGCTCATGATGCCTATTTTAAATCACTTTTCTATATCCCTCCACTCCCATTTTGTTCATGTGCCCATCTAAGTATCTCTTAAATAACTCCAGACTACCTGCCTCCACCACTTTACTTGGCAACGCATTCCGAACCCCCACCACCCTCTGTGTGAAAAAACTCCTTCTGGCATCCAAATTATACCTTACCCCCCTCACCCTAAGCCCGTGACCCCTCGTGTTATTTAAGTCCATCCTAGGAAAAAGCTTAACCCTGTTTATTCTATTTATACCCCTCATAACCTTGTACACCTCCATTTGATCTCCTCTAAGTCTGTGTCTTTCTAAGGAAAACAGTCCCAATTTGCCTCACCTTTCCTCATAACTCAGTCCTTCCATACCAGGAAGCATCCTGGTAAACCTCCTGTGCACTCTCTCCAGAATCTCCATGTCCTTCTGGTAGTAAGGCGACAAGAACTGGACACAGTATTCCATACGAGGTCTAACCAGCGTTTTATACAACTGCAACATTAAAGGCCAGCTCTTGTACTCTATACCCCCTCCTATCAAGGCTAGCATACTATATGCTTTCTTCACAATCTTTTCCACCTGCTCCACCTCCAAATTCAGCAATTGGAGAGCAATGGCATTGTCAGACAATGCCAAAATTGATTTACATAAATGAAATCATGATTGGAATATTTTGGACTTGTTTGAACATAGAAGATAGAACATAGAACATTACAGCACAGAACAGGCCTTTCGGCCTTCGATGTTGCGCCGACCAATATAAAAAGCAATGCCCCTCCAAACTAAACCATTCCCTTCTCTTCCATATACTTATCAACTAACCTCTTAAACGCCACCAAACTTGGCGCATCTACAACTGCCGCAGGCAGGGCCTTCCATACCCTTACCACCCTCTGGGTAAAGAACCTACCTCTGATATCCGTCCTATAACTATCACCCCTTAATTTAAAGCTGTGTCCCCTCGTGCTAGCTTTTTCCATCCTAGGAAAAAGGCTATAACTGTCCACCCTATCTAAACCTCTAATCATCTTATATGTTTCGATCAGGTCCCCTCTTAGCCTCCTCCTTTCTAACGAAAACAACCTCAAATCCCTCAGCCTCTCCTCATAAGACCTGCCCTCCATACCAGGCAACATCCTGGTAAAACCTCCTCTGTACCCTCTCCAATGCCTCCACATCTTTCTTATAATGTGGCGACCAGAACTGCACACAATACTCCAAGTGCGGCCGCACTAGTGTTTTGTACAGTTGCAACATGATGCTGCGGCTCCTAAATTCAATCCCCCTACCAATAAAAGCTAAGACTCCATATGCCTTCTTAACAACCTTATCGACTTGATTGCCAACTTTCAGGGGTCTATGCACATATACACCAAGATCCCTCTGTTCTTCAACACTATTAAGAGTCCTACCATTAGCCCTATACCCTACACATTTGTTATTCCTGCCAAAGTGAATTACCTCACACTTTTCCGCATTAAACTCCAGGTTTGAGGATGGAATTATAGACTTGATTGAGCGGAACCCGTGGATGTGGTTTATTTTGTCTTTCAGAATAGGGAACTGAAAGTATTATACACAAATTTGCAGTAGATACAAAGTTGGGTGGGAGGGTGAACAGTGAGGAGGATGAAGAGAACATTCAAACGCTGAAGTGTTACAACTGGGGGAATTTTACTGTAACTTGAATGCAGTGTTAATGTAACCGTTACTTATGAATGACAAATTTTTAAATCTTTTTATCATTCGGGGATAAGGGGGAAATTTTTAGAACTGAGGTGAGGAGAAATCTCTTCACTGAGAGCTGGTGAATGTATGCATTTCACAAACACGTTGAGATTGGAAGAAGAAGAATAGAAATAGCTCTCGGGACTAAAGGGATTAAGGAATGGGGTGATCAAGATATAAATTGGATGATTAGCCACGATAAAAAATGAATGGCAGAGCAGGCATCTACTTCCAGTTTATATGTTTCTGAGACCGGGAAGCTAAGCTGGTACCACACAATGGAGAACCCCCTAACCATGATAAATTCTCTTCTCATTTCTCCCTGCCTCTCTGGCTTCACTTCCTCTCTCTCTCTCTTTCTCTCTTTCTTGCTCTCTTCCTCCCTCCCTGTTTTTTTTTAATATCTCTGCCCCTCACAATCTAACAAGAACATTGGAAAACTGACAATTCCATCAGCGAAATTAATTAAATTGCCTGCTGCAGCTTTATTGATCTCATCCAATTGAAACAAGAGGAACTGGTGGGAATGAAACAAATTGAAGAGCCATCCTGAGGGCCCTGAGATTAACCCCTGAATTGAGTTGCAGAGGATGCAATAAACCTTGGGGACAGAAAAAAAACAGGATTCTCCCCACCCCAGTGAAACAGATCTATCATTTCTACCCCCAGAATATCCCGCACACTGTTCCCCACGATCTGTCCCTTCCTCATACACCTCGTACACCCCAGAACAATAAAAAAAAAGACAGCAAGTCACAATGGGATTTTATTTTACATTAATTACAAGATGCGACAATGAAACAAATAGATGGAGAGAAAGAGGAGAAGCTGTGGTGACAGAGGCCAAGATATTGAATCACCTTTCCTATCCATTTCACCACAAAAAATCATCCAAATCGCACCACCCTGTCTAAAAACACAAACAGGACGCAGGGATTGAGAACAAGTCTTTGTGAAGGCCAGGGTTTGATTTCAATTATCTCCTCCCTTCCATGCGCTGTATTATTAAGGAGCTAATTTACCTTTTAAGTTGTGTAGTTAACATTTGATGTTCTCTATGTGCTGCAGGTCATTGATGCACAGCAGGATCCCATGGGCAGCAATGTTTCCACACCACCCACTCTTGTAGTCAAGTGGCAAAAACCTCAACTGGCAAGAAAATGTTCATTTCAAAACACACTGTCTCAAGATTGGACTGTTTGAAAATCACACTTCCTGGAAAGATGTGACAGGGACATTAGCAGTGACTGAACACAGGAAAAACTCTACTCCCAAATCCTGTGCCATTTTCCCTCCACCCCAACTCCACAATGTTCAGCTATCTCCTCCTGTTCGACCTGATCCTCCCTTTTCCCTCCCACTCCCACATTCTGTAACATCAGCCCTTCCACATCCCATTCTCTCCCAATTCTCTTACTCCTGCTCTCTCTCACAAGCCACAAAATGGAGATATGGAGAAACAGAAAGAGTGGCATGAGACAGAGGTTGATGTCCTTTTATCAAGTGACATCAAATTCCCCAAAGAGGAACACCTTGCCTTGGAATGTGTGAAAGGTGTGTGGAAAGGTATGAACTGTTACCCAATTAATGTTCAGGGTGTGGTTAACTAACAAAAACATCTGACACTCACTTTAATTATTTACTTAACGAACAAGGAACTTCAATTAAAAAAGCAACATACAGATAAAAGTAAGATTGTACTGGAATGTTGTTCAAAGAAGAACAAGGTCAATTCATTACAAAAAAAAAATAATTTAGTCACTGCCAAAAAATATATAAACAAGTTTTGTGGCTTTGGACAGTTTTTGGTGTTTGTTTTTCTATTCCACTCTCTGTAAGTTTTTTTTTTGATTTGGCACCCTTCCTTAGATAGATGAAGATTTCTATGAAGAGATATTTGAACATGGAGAGGGCAGCTCTTTCCCTCTCTCGGCTTTGAGAGCCCTTCAGCTGAAATTCAGCCTGGCAGTTTTTATAACTGTGATGATTTATGAATTTTTCCTGCCCCAGGATTGATCTGATCTTGTCAACAATCACAAATTAATATTTGATAGTTTCCTGATAGGTGAGTGTCTTCTTCAGACTGACAGGCTGAAGTCAAAATTCAAAAGCCTGCAAAGCCATCTACCAAGTCAGCATTGATGGTTGGTCTTTGCAACAAATATTGCAGTCAATGCACTCTATCTGTGCCTGCATTTTCAAACTCTCAGCATTGACACAAGTCCAGCTTTAAAAGCCGGTATTCTGTCCCTTTAAAGGGACCACACTTCACAAATTCAGCTTGGCAGCAATAGATGTAGAGCAAGAGTTGCTGATAATCACCACCATAGCAAAGTGTATTCAAATGGAACCTTGTGAATTTCATTTCACCCTCACATTTATCTCTCTGCCTCAGACACATTTTTATTTTGCAAATATAACCGCTTCAAGTTAAACAACCTTCATTCGAGGCCATCCAGTATTATTTACGTGATGAAATTAATTTTTAATCTGACCTCAGTGCTATTAATTGGTTTCTGGAAGGTATGGCAGTTGATATTGGCTATCTCTGGTATATCTCTGTCTATTTATGTCTAACTGGGAAACCCAATTAAAACAGATCAGTTGAGAAACCCAATCTGTTCAAATAGTTGAATGATTAGAATTTGCAGATTTCCTCCATCAAAGTGAGAGATAGTAATTCAGAGCTTCCTTTTCTCTATCCCTACTTAGCCAGTGGTTTATATTGGCTGCATTCCAATCTGCAATGTTAATCTCTAACACAGTTCCTCCAACAATGCCACCACCCAGGGAATCCTACTGGATTGATGCTGACATCCTCTCCTTTCTATTGATTCAGACATGGAGAATGCTTGCTGACTGATTTCCCATTCCCTTTCTCTCTGACAGTTAATTCACTGGGAATTGTGATTCTGAGTCTGGGAAAGTGTGGCCTCTCCACCTGCACCACTCGCTACCTGGTGGCCATGGCAGCAGCGGATCTACTGTTCATCATCATTAATCCCATTCTTGACTACATAAATCGCTATTATTTCCCCCTGAATTTCCTGTACCTCACCTCTGTGTGTCGTGTTCATTCTGTTCTGGGGATGGCAATTCGGGACTGTTCTGTCTGGTTCACTGTCACTTTCTCCTTTGATCGATTTGTTGCCATTCGCTGCCAGAAACTGAAAACTAAATATTGCACCGGGAAAACTGTGGCTGCGGTTCTGGCGACAACTGGCATCCTGCTCTGTGTGAAAAATATCCCACGGTACTTTACAAAAGAATCTCAATGGAAAGTCAACAATGTCCATTGGTTCTGTCTGACAAAAACAAGCTACTGGATTGATTCTGGCTGGATTATATTTTCTTGGTTTGATCAGGTTTTAACCCCATTGCTCCCATTCAGTTTAATCCTGTTGATTAACGCTCTGATAGTCAGGCACATTTTGATGACCAGTCGAGTCCGCAAGAGACTGAGCGCTCAGAATCAGAGAGAGAATCACAGAGACCCTGAGATAGAGAGCAGAAGGAAGTCAATGATTTTACTCTTCAGCATATCCGGGACTTTCATTCTCCTCTGGTCAGTGACTGTTATATTTTTCATTTATTTCAAAGCGAAAGGACTTATTTATGTCACTATTGCTGAATGCACATTTCAACATGTAGGATATATGCTGCAGGATTTAAGCTGCTGCACAAACACATTTATTTACGTGGTGACTCAATCCAAATTCAGGGAGCAGATCAGAATCGTGGTGACATATCCAGTTATGTCAATTATTAAATTAATGAAGAAACAAAAGTGACCAACAGCCAATCACAAAGCGGAATCACTAACTGACAGCCTTAGATAATCAGAAGCCAGATGCAACTGACTGTCTCAGCCAATCAGAGAGCAGAAATCACTAACAAAGTATCTCGACCAATCATAGAGTGGAGAGTTATATCCTTGAGTGTGTGTTTCTGTGTGTGTGTCTGAATATTCCCATGTGTGTGGGTGTGTATGTGTGTTTGTTCTCTCAAATCTGGAGATTTCCCTCCAGTCCTCTGAGGGGTTAACCTCCCTCTTGAGGCTAAGCTGAACCCTTTTAAAAACCTGGCAGCATGTGCAAGTCGAGAAAAGAGGTGAGATTTCAATTCCAGATGACTCTTTGTTAAAGCTCAAATCTTTGACAAAGAGAGAGAGAGTGAGAGGGGGACAGACAGCAGAGAGAGAGGCAGGCAGGCGGACAGACAGAAAGGCAGACAGAGAGAAAGAGAGAGACAGACAGACAGACGGCGGAGACTTGAAACATCAGCTCTTTTCTCTCCTCACAGATGCTGCCAAACACTCTGAGAATTGCCAATATTCTCTCTTTTGGTTTCAGACACCAGCAGATAATTTGCTTTTATCAATTTGAAGCATAATCCATCACCTCAAAGAAATGTCATGGATCCACAGAAAGAGAGAGAGTTAGGCAGAGAGAGGGAGATATAGACACGCATAGAGAGAGAGAGAGAGGGAAGCAGAATGACAGAGAGAGAGAGAGAGAAAGAGAGAGAGAGAGAGAGACAAACAGGTAGAGAAAGACAGAGAGATAGGGAGGCAGAGAGAGAGGCAGAATGAGAGAGAGAGAGAGAGACAAGCAGAGAGAGACAGAGAGACAGAGAGGCAGAGAGACAGGCAGAATGAGAGAGAGAGAGACAGAGAGAGAGGGTTAGAGATCGTGAATACCATCTCCTCCCAAGAATTAGAGTGACCAAAGCCTGAATTTCTAAAACTGAATTGTATAGACCTCAGTGCATTTTATATAATCATGAGGTTCATTGCTCTGTCTCACACTCCTGTTATTTTGGATATAGACAAATGAATAGACTGTTACATGTTACAAAATTGATTTTCTCTTTTCATCCAGCAAAGGATTAATGTATTTGTGATGAATTGGAAATTTTGGCAATTTCAAGTGCTGGTCTTCAAACTCCAGTCTCCACTAAACCATGACCACCCAATTATTCTTCCCCCCCACTTCATCCGGGACAATGAAGAGACAAATACACACGTGAGTGTGGGCTGTGGAGTATGTCCCAGTCCATCACCCTCCGCTGGAGAAAAGCTCTGGTCCAAACATTCTGAGTCACATTTCGGTCTTCAAAATCAAATTTCTGGGAAGAAGAAAAAGAGAATAATGATGAATGAAATACAGAAAAAATGCCTAAATTAAATACTCAGCTCAAAACTACTGGGGGAATCACACAGAACGAGCTCATCACCAATGGGGGAAATAGTCAGACCCGGTTCATCATCAACGGAGGGAATCACAGAGACATGACTCATCATCAACGGAGGGAATCACACAGACCCAGCTCATCATCAATGGGGGGAATTAGACAAACACGGCTCATCATCAATTGGGGCAATCACACTGACCCGGCTATTCAACAATGGGGGGAATCACACAGACTCGGCTGATCACCAATGGGGGAATCACACACACCGGGCTCATCACCAATGGGGGAATTGGCCAGACCTGACTCTTCGGCAATGGGCTTGCCAGCTATCGAGCTGGCCTGAAAAGTGCAGTCTGATCGTTCAGAATCACTGAACATGCACACAGTTGTGGAACTGTCAGACTCCATAAACAGGCCCCGCTCCAGAGCTTTTAATGATATTCGCTTTGTGCTCTCTGCTTTGCTCAGACTGATTTACACCAGTATTCCAGCCCATTCAACATTTAGAATTTGGTTGGAGGAATTGCTCCCTGGGACTTTTATTCGCTAGATAGTCAACATCTTTTCCCAAAGTTACGAGAGTCTATAACTTATGAGTGATACGGTAGCACAGTGTTAACACTGCTGCTTCACAGCTTCAACGACTTGGGTTCGATTCCCAGCTCGGGTCACTGTCTGTGTGGAGTTTGCATGTTCTCCTCGTGTCTGCGGGGGTTTCCCCTGGGTGCTCCGGTTTCCTCCCACAGTCCAAAGATGTGCAGGTTAGATTGATTGGCCACGTTAAAATTGCCCCTTAGTATCCTGAGATATTTAGGTTAGAGGGATTAGCAGGTAAAGTGTGTAAGGATGTTGGGATAGGGGCTGGGTGGGATTGTGATGGGTGCAGACTTTCTGCACTGTAGGGTTCTATGATTGT
Source organism: Sphyrna mokarran (assembly GCA_024679065.1). Lineage (NCBI taxonomy): Eukaryota > Metazoa > Chordata > Chondrichthyes > Carcharhiniformes > Carcharhinidae > Sphyrna > Sphyrna mokarran. The sequence continues at coordinate 1,456,810 of JAGIQG010000037.1, forward strand.
AGAGGACCAGGTACATGATGAGACAGGTGAGATACAAAATGATAAGAAAGGTATTTTTTCAGTGTGTGGTGAGTATCTGGGACAAGCTGCCAGAGGCAACATGGAGATGGGTGCAATTTTGTCTTCTAAAAAGCATTTTGAGTTCCATGGATAAGATGGGTTTAGAGGGATATGGGCTAAACACGGCAATTGGAACTGGCTTAATGGTTAGAAAAAAAATGGCAATTTGAGCCCAAATGCCTGTTTTCAAGCTGTAAACCTCAATGACTCAATGACTAACTTTTGGAGATATGCGTTATGAAAAGTCTCATTACTGTGTACAAATTGTGCTACTTAAATGTAATTTATCAAAGAACATGTATAACTCCAAGTCTTTACGTCTGTGGTAAGGATCTGGAGCAGGTTCTGTAATGTTTATAATTTGATATTTTATTATTTTGAATCATGTAAATGCAAAGGGGCAGAATTTTAAACAGAACACCATTCTTTGTGAGTATAACCAATGGTTTGCTTTGTTACAGGTCAAACAATGAGGTGGATTGATTTGATTCATTATTGTCACATGTAATAGTATACAGTGAAAAGTATTGCTTCTTGCAAGCTTTATAAATGATGCCTATTTTAAATCAGTTTTCTATATCCCTCCACTCCCATTCTGTTCATGTGCCCATCTGAGTATCTCTTAAATAACTCCAGAGTACCTGCCTCCAACACTTTACTTGGCAGCGCATTCCATACCCCTACCACTCTGTGTGAAAAATCTCCCTCCAGCATCCAAATTATACCTTATCCCCCTCACCCTAAGCCCGTGACCCCTTGTGCTATTCGAGTCCATCCTTGGAAAAAGCTTAACCCTGTTTACTCTATGTATACCCCTCATAATCTTGTACACCTCTATTAGATCTCCTCTGTGTCTACGTCTTTCGATGAAAAACAGCCCCAATTTGCCTAACTTCTCCTCGTAACTCAGACTTTCCATACCAGGCAGCATCCTGATAAATCTCCTCTGCACTCTCTCCAGACTCTCCACGTCCTTCCGGTAGTAAGGCGACCAGAACTGGATGCAGTATTCCAAATGAGGTCTAACCAATGTTTTATACAACTGCAACATTGAAGGCCAGCTCTTGTACTCTATACCCCTTTCTATAAAGGCTAGCAAACTGTATGCTTTCTTCACAACCTTCTCCACTTGCTCTGCCACTTTCAGAGACTTGTTCACCTGCATCCCCAGGTCCCTCTGCGTTTCTATTCTCTTAATAGGTCTATCCTTTATCATATACCTCCCCGCTACATTCCTTCTCCCAAAATGCATCACCTCACATTTATCAGGATTGAATTCCATCTGCCATCTATCTGCCCAAGCTACCAGCCTATCTATGTCCTGCTGCATCGCCTGACAATGCTCCTCACTATTCTCAAGTCCAGCAATCTTTGTGTCGTCTGCAAACTTGCTGATCACTCCACTTACTCCCTCTTCCAAGTAATTTACATATATTACAAATAGAAGAGGTAATATATCTTCTATTATTACCTCTAAGTAATAGAAGTAACTTATTACTTTGTATATAAGTAATATATACTACAAAGTGGCTATACATCCTATCTCTAAGACTCCCCTCCAACAGCTTCCATACCACTGACGTCAATCTCACCGGCCTATAATTCCCAGGGTTATCCCTACTACCCTTTTTAAACTACGGTACAACATTAGCTATTCTCCAGTCCTCTGGGACCTCACCTGTGTCCAAAAAAGAGACAAAGATTTGCGTCAGAGGCCCAGCAATTTCACCTCGCACCTCCCGAAGCAGCCTGGGATAAATGCCATCAGGCCCCGGAGATTTATCAGTTTTAATGCTACCTAGAAGCTCTAACACTTCCTCCCTCGGTATGGATATTTCCCTCAACTGGTCCACAGCTCCCTCAGAGACAGGAGCTGTCAACAAGCCCCTCTCCTTCGTGAATACCGACACAAAGTATTCATTCAGGATCTCTGCCACATAGAGTCGTAGAGGGTTACAGCATGAAAACAGTCCCTTCGGCCCAACTCGTACTTGCAACCCTTTTTTTTAAACTCCTAAACTCATCCCAGTTGCCCACATTTGGCCCGTATCCCTCTATACCCATCGTACCCATGTAACGACCTAATTACTTTTTAAAAGACAATATTGTACCAGCTTCTACTACTACCTCTGGCACCTCATCCCACACACTCACCACCCTCTGTGTAAAATAATTGCCCCTCCCCTTTCACCTTAAACCTGTGCCCTCTAGTTTTAGACTCCACTACTTTTGAGAAAATATATTGACTATCTAGCTGATCGGTACCCCTCATTATTTTATAGACCTCTATAAGATCACCCCTCAGCCTCCTACGCTCCAGAGAAAAAAGCCCCAGTTTATCCAGCTCACCTTCTAATTCAAATCATCAAGTCCCGGTAGCATCTAGTAAATCTTTCCTGCACTCTTTCTAGTTTAATATTCTTGTCAGGTCAAACCAGCATAAGCAATAAAAGTTCCTGCCAATTACTATCTTTGCGCTTCTGGAGTCTGTGCGGGACCCGGATTCGAATCCCACCACAGCAGATGAAGCAATTTGAATTCAATAAAAATATTAAGAATCTACTGACGATCCTGAGACCATTGTCAATTGTGGGAAAAACTCACTGATGTCCTTTAGGGAAGGAAATCTCCAGAGTCACAGCAAGGTGGTCGAATCTCAACTTCCCTCTGAAATGGCTGAGTGAGTCATTCAGTTCAAGGGCAACTAGGGAAGGGCAATAAATACTGGACCAGCCAATCACACCCATTTCCATGAATGAATCAAAAAATGATTATGCCAGTGTGAGGGTAAAGTACATCCTACTAAAGCAGGATCTTGTTAATGACACCTGTAAGGCAGTCTGTGCCCAAGGTGTCACTGACCGCAGATGGGCACCAAGTGTATTGCCACACACACCCTCTGTAGAGGTCACCCAGGGATCCGCAAGATTGTGGAAGAGAAGTAGGCAGTCAGAGTGAGTCCACTCCCTCAATCCTCACCCCAACCCCATGAACCTAAGCTGTCCGAGATTGAGAAATTGCTGATTCCATTAGGACTGGTGGGTGTGTCGGAAGTTCCTTGGACTTTGCTCAAGGAACATGATTGGTCATTTTTGCTTCCCATGTGCTGCAGTTGTCTGCTCGATTCATCCAATCAGAATGTTCCCTGGTCCAAACGATCAGATCCATTGCATTCCATTCTTGATTGGTTCCCTCGAAGGAGCTTGTCATTCTGATTGGGCTCTGGGAATGATGCAGTATCAGTTGGGATGTGAGGCTGGGTATTTAAGATGAGTTGATCCCACTTGTATTAATGCTGAAGTCCAGTAAGTTAGGATGGCTTCTCAAGGACTGTGAGGATGCTCACAGATCAACCTGGTGCTCTATTCCTCCTATATTTACTTTTCTATGGTGAGCTTTGTTTTTTTAAACTTAGTGTTTTCAAATAATCTGTTGGTCTGTATGCTATGAATGCATTTTCATAGAAGTCCTAATGTAGTGGAACTTATTTTATGATCAGTAATAAACCCTTTTCTTGAACTGGCTGATAACACTTCATAATATCAAAGCTGTTAGTTCTGACTCTGGTGAAATATTTCTAATATTGCTATTAAATGTTATGATATTATGAAGATATATTATCATATTGTGTAGAAGGTAGCTATTTGGCCCACTGAGTCTGCACTAACTACAGCCCAAACCCTGTAACCCCATGTATCTATCTTACTAATCCCCCTGAAATTAAGAGGCAATTTAGCATAGCCAGTCCACCTAACTTGCACATCTTTGGACTTTGGGAGGAAGCTTCCCCAGACATAGGGAGGAGATCCAAACTCAGTGACCTAAGTTAGGAATGTAACCCAAGGCCTCTGGCTCTGGGGTGGCAGTGCTGGTTGGTGGTGCTCCAGTGATTAGTAACTGGTTTTACATGGCCAGCTTTTGTTACCTGTCTATAATGGGCTAATACATCTTTAAGAGTTTATAAAAGAAAACATTAACTAGAATCAGGAGGAGGCCATTTGGTTCTTCAGGCCTGTTCTGCCACTCATTTTGATCATGGCAGATAATTAAATTTAACATCCTGATCTTCTCTGGCCCTGAGAACGGAATCCAATAAGATTCCAGGAGATGGTTCCTCTGGTGTCTACTTTGCAGAACAGTATGATGGTCAGATAGTCTCCCTGTGATCCCAGATGTGAATTGCAGGCAGGTCCTGGGGTACAAAGAATCCCATTGTACACAATGGGAACCACTGCTTTGAAATGCATGAGATAGGGATAGAACATTACAGTGTAGAACAGGCCCTTTGGCCTTTGATGTTGCGCTGACCAATTGTGGGGGGAAAAAAAAGCAATGACCCTCCAAACTAAACCATTCCCTTCTCTTCCATAAACTTATCAACTAACCTCTTAAATGCCACCAAACTTGGTGCATCTACAACTGCCACAGGCAGGGCATTCCACTCCCTAACCACCGTCTGGGTAAAGAACCTACCTCTGATATCCGTCCTATTACTATCACCCCTTAATTTAAAGCTGTGTCCCCTCGTGCTAGCTTTCTCCATCCTAGGAAAAAGGCTATCACTATCCACCCTATCTAAACCTCTCATCATCTTACATCTTTCAATAAGATCCCCTCTTAGCTACCTCCTTTGTAACAAAAACAACGTCAAATCCCTCAGCCTCTCCTACATGCCCTCCATACCAGGCAACATCCTGGTAAACCTCCTCTGTACCCTCTCCAATGCCTCCACATCTTATAATGCGGGGACCAGAACAATTCACAATACTCTAACTGCGGCCGCAATAGAGTTTTGTACAGTTGCAACATGACGTTACGGCTCAAATTCAATCCCCCTACCAATAAAAGTTAAGACTCCGTATGCCTTAACAACCTTATCAACTTGACTGCCTACTTTCAGGGGTCTATACACATAATACACTAAGATCCTTCTGTTCATCACCACTGAGTTCTACCATTAGCCTTATACACTACACATTTTATTCTTGCCAAAGTGCATTACCTCACTTTTCCACATTAAACTCCATTTGCCACCTCTCGGCCCAGCTCTGCAACTTCTCCACGTCTCTCTGCAAACTATAACACCCCTCTTCACTATCTACCACTCCACTGACTTTGTCACCTGCAAATTTACTAATCCATCTTTCAATACCATCATCCAGATTGTTTATAAAAATTACAAACAAACAGCAGGGGCCCCAAAACAGACCCCTGAGGCACACCACTAGTAACCGAACTCCATGATGAATATCTCCCATCAACCACCACCCTCTGTCTTCTATCTGCTAGCCAATTTCTAATCCAAGTAGCTAAATCACCCTCAATCCCATACATCTGCATTTTCTGCAGAAGCCTTCCATGGGCCACCTTATCGAACGCCTTACTAAAGTCCATATATACCACATCAACTGCCTTATCCCCATCCACCTCTTTGGTCACTTTCTAAAAACTCAAGGTTAGTAAGGCACGACCTACCCTTCACGAAACCATGCTGACTGTCCCCAATCAATTCATTCCCCTCTAAATAACGATAAATACTAACCCTAATAATTCTTTCCAATACGTTGCCCACAGCAGAAGTAAGACTCACTGGCCTATAATTCCCTGGAAAGTCTCCCTTCCCCTTGAACAATGGGACCACATTTGCTATCCTCCAGTCTTCTGGAACTACACCCCTAACCAACGATGACCTGAAGATCAGAGCCAGAGGCTCTGCAATCACGTCTCTTGCCTCCCAGAGAATCCTAGGGTAAATCCTGTCCAGCCTAGGGGACTTATTTAACTTCAAACCCTCAAGAATATCTAGCACATCCTCACCATCTACTTCAATACTTTCCAGTTTGCAACCCTGTACCTCAGTGTTCTCCACAACTACATTTACATCTCCCTGCGTTAATACCGAAGAGAAATATTTGTTCAATGCCTCTCCAATCTCTTCAGGCTCCATGCACAACTGCTGTCTATGACTGGCCCTAATCTTGCCCTAATCGATCTTCTATTCTTAACATATCTAAAGAGGATCAAGGAGAATCCTAAAGCTATCAGCCAAAGTCTTCTCGTATCCCCTCTTAGCTCTCCTCAACTCACTCTTTCGCTCCCTGGCTAATCTATAGCTATCCATTGCACTAACTGAGCCTTCAAGCCTCATCCTGACATAAGCCTCTTTTTCCTTTTAACCAGCAAATTAACTTTTTTAGTATACCATGGCTCCCTTACTCGACCATTTCCTCCTTGTCTGACAGGGATATACTTATCTAGGACTCGCAGCAGCTGCTCCTTGAATAAGCTCCACATTTCAGATGTTCCCAGTCCCTGTAGTTTCCTAGTCCAACCTATGCACCCTAATTCTCTCCTGATTGCCTCATAATTACCATTACCCCAGCTATAACTACTGCCCCCAGCTTCATGCCTATCCCGATCCATCACTAAGATGAATGTAACTGAATTGTGGTCACTATCACCAAAATGTTCACCAACTTCCAAGCCTAACACCTGGTCTGGTTCATTGCCCAGCACCAAATCCAATGTAGCCTCACCTCTAGTTGGCCTATCAACATACTGAGTCAAAAAACCTTCCTGCACACCTTGTACAAAAACTGACCCCTCTAACGAGCTGGAGCTATAGCTATTCCAATCAATATTAGTAAAGTTAAAGTCCCCCATAACAATTACCCTGTTACTTTCACTCCTGTCCAGGATCAACTTTGCAATCCTTTCCTCTAGCTCTCTAGACCTTTTAGGAGGTCTGTAAAAGACTCCCAACAGGGTGACCTCTCCTCTCCTGTTCCTAATCTCAGCCCATTCTACCTCAACAGACAAGTCCTCATCAAACTTCCTTTCTGTCACTGTGATACACTCTTTAACTAATAATGCCACTCCTCCTTCCCCCCCTCCCCACCTCCTTCTCTAGTCTGACTGGATTGTCAATAAACTTAGTGTAAAAGGCCTTGGAATATAGGTTTTGTCTTTATTGGGCAAATGGGGTTTTTCTGATGGGAAAGAATTAGTGGGAAATGATTGGAGGAATATAGGTCTTGGGGCTTGGCTTTTATTTACTTGTGGACATGGATGTCACTGGCTGAGCATTTATTCCCCTTGGTGGGCAGTTGAATCAACCACTGGCTGTGGCTCTGGATTCACAGGCCAGACCAAGGAAGGATGGCAGATTTCCTGTTCTAAAGAACATTAGTGAACCAGATGGATTTTTCTGAATCAACTATGGTTTTCTGCTGATCAGTAGATTTTTTAATTCCAGATTATTGTAATTAAATTCAAATACCACAATCTGCTGTGGCAGGATTTGAACCCAAGTCCCCCCGATCATGAGCTGAGTTTCTGGATTAAGAGTCTAGCAATAATATCACTGGGCAATCACTTCCCCTGTAACTGCTGAAGCAGCAGTGTTTTACTCAGCATGTAAATAAGTCAGTGAAGGAAGACTGACCTGAGGTGATTACAAAATCATCAATTGAATATGAAATGCATTGGTACTAGTCTGTAGATTTTGCAATATGTTTTGAATCTGCAGTGCTGAGATAGTGAGTGGGTAACTTGTTTGTGAAGCTGTTTGTATTTTGGCTGCCAACCAGGTCAAACCTGACTCTTCCTTTTGTCTCTCTCCCTGCAGTCTGCTTACTTTGACTGGGATGATGTTGCCCTGAGTCACTTTGCTGAGTTCTTCAAGGAGCAGTCACATGAGGAACGGGAACATGCTGAGAAACTGATGGAATTCCTGAATAAACATGGAGGCAGAGTCATCCTGGAGGATGTCAAGGTTTGGCCTTTCTCATGGGAGGACTTAAGACACAACTTAGATTTCTGCACTAATTCCTTTTCGTTTCATATGATGATCTAATGTTGGTGCCAAGTGAGGATGGGGACAGGATAAATTGATACTGTGGATCTTTAAATTAGCTGATCAAATGAATGGAAGAACTATTTTCTGACCGATTAACCCAGACTCTGGTGCTGACCCAGACAACTGATGGTGACTGGAGCACAGCTATGAACATTGAGTAAATTCCTGTTTTGAGGAACTCTGGCTAATTAGGGATATTGTAATTAAATAGCAGATTTGATGAGCTGTTCATTGTCCAGTAATGGTCCTCCAATGTCACCCCAGTGATTCTAATACTCAGCATGCTGCTCAATATTCTAACTGCTACTAAATTGTCAGCTACCCCTCTCCAATAGAATAATGAAGCTGTCTTCACCCCCCCCACCTCTTCCAGAAGCCAGAGCAGGATGAGTGGGGCAATGGTCTGGAGGCAATGCAGAGAGCTCTGCAGCTGGAGAAGAATGTGAACCAGTCTCTGCTGGATCTGCACAAACTCTCCCCTGGGAACACTGACCCTCATGTAAGTTGTGTGAGGGGTTTTTCAGTGGTGTTGAGATATTGGAATTCTCTAGTTGTTGCCCACTTGTGGGCTTGCTTTGGAAAGGTCACCCACACTGAACTTGATCACTGAACAGATCCATTCTGAGACAGAGCAATGTTTCTGATCCGCTCAATCCCAGGTCAATGGAATTCTGACTCGCCACTTTGGGTTGGGTTAAATCTACACAGTGCCCATGTAATGTGGTGAAGGTTAGCACTGCTGCCTCATGGGTTTCCTCCTGCAGTCCAAAGATGTGCAGATCTGGTGGGCTGGCCATGCTAAATTGTCCCTCTGCATCCCAAGATGAGTAGATGATGACCTCTTTCTGGTAGGGGAGGAGACTTCATCTGGAAAGAATTCCCTAATTTCTGTCTTGCCTTCCTGTTTCCAGCTGTGTGACTTCCTGAAGACTCACTACTTGGATGAACAAGTGAAGATGATCAAGAAGCTTGGAGATCACATCACCAACCTGAAGAGACTGGGAGCCCCTGAGAATGGCATGGGAGAGCACCTGTTTGACAGGCTCACCCTCAACTGACTAGGTGGAGATGAAGTTTGATCCAATTCTGACTGGGTTTTTCTGCTCCCTTTCCTGTTCTGAGTTGTTGCTGTATTTCCAAATAAAAATATCTATTGGGCTGACTTTGTCTTAGTGTAATTCAGTTGTTGGGTTCAATGATTTCTTTCCTGATTCACTCACCGTGTCTTGTTCAGTGCAAATGATTTCTGTAACTGATCTGTTCACTCCTTCCCTGGCCCTTGGAGAATAACAGGGAACATGTACTTTTATTGCTTCCCCAATCAGGAAGGGAGCATGCAGTTAGTTACCTGTATTTGAGGTAACAGCAGATGATGATACAGGACTTTGACCTGGCTTCCTTTGACAAACTTTGTTAACAATCTGGCTGACAGGAAAGGCAAAAGTTGAGCTTCCCCAGCAAGGTTACAGGGTTGGTCACATTAAGTGTAGGGTGATGGCAAAGAGGGGCCTTGAGAGATGCTGTTAAGTGGTGTAAACATAATGGGCCAAATGGCCTCCTTCAGCACTTGGCAGGTTGAATAGATAGAAATGTCTTTGAAATGGAGTCTAGGTTACACAAGGTGGGTGTTTCAGTGCTGACCTGTTAGGATCAATGAATCCTGCATTACTTTACAGCTGGCCTGGAGGAACATCACTGAATGCTCCAGTGTGCAGAGTAAGTCCAGGATAAGATGTATTCACTTCCAGCTGTGGTCTGTGAAAGACCACTGGCTTCCTCAAACAGACGCTCTGTCTCTCCACAAAGCAGATTGGAGGAAAAAAAACATTTCTAAACAGATCTGTATTGATCCTTAGAAGTATTTTTGTTTGCAAAACTAATCTGAGAATTTGAGATGAATCATTTTCTGTGATTAGAATCTTCCTGACAGCTATTTGTACCCAGACTGGCTGACAGTGACTCTAGATCCATAGCATTGTCACTGACTCCTAACCAGTGAGCTGTGGCTAACAAATACTGGCCTTGCAAGCAACAACCATATCCCACCAACGACTATCTTACAAGGGGAGATTCAATATTTTCCCCCATGGAAGGGAGGAAGTACTGGTGTTTCCAGATCTGAGATTTGGGGATTAAACTTGACTTCACACTGAGCAAAACCATTTCACATTTCTTTCCTTCCCCATCCCCGCCTGCAAACTGGTCAGTTGGTTTGTAGATTCCCTGTGGCTTTGGCTGGTGCTCGTCAGCCTCTTCCAATTGACATCCAAGTCGAGGTGATGGCTCAGTGGTGTTATCACCAGTGGTATTAATCCAGAAACTCAGCTAATGTTCTGGGAGATCCAGGTTTGAATCCCACCCTGGCAGTTGGTTGAATTTGAATTCAATAAAATATCTGGAATTAAGAATCTACTGCTGTCAATGAAACCATTGTCAGGGTAAAAAACTCATCCGATTTATTAAAGTCCTTTAGGGAAGGAAATCTGCTGTCCTTACCCAAACTGCCCAAAATAATGTGGTTGACCCTCAGGCAACTGCAGATGGGCAATAAATGCTGGCCAACCAGTGACACTCATGTCCCATGAATAAATGAAATAAATATAACATTGCAGCTGTAAGGAAATTATTAAAAGTAGAGGATTGAAATGTCTTTTGAACTCTCTTCCTAAAAAGATGGTGAAAGCAGAGTTATTGAATGTTATTAAGACAGTGGTGAATAGATTCCTGGTAAATTCTTTGTAAGGTTATCAGGGGTCAACAGAATGCAAATTTGAGTTACTAAGAGGTCAACCGTGATCTTATTAAATGATGGAGCAGGCTCGAGGGGCTGAATGGCCTACTCCTGTTCCTTGTCCGTCTGTTTATATGACAGCGACAAAAGCAAACTTCAAAAGGCTGATAGAACTTTATTCTTCTCTCAAGGAGCTGGAAGAGAGAGGGGCAGAGACTCAAACAGCTGTATAAAAAAACAGCTTAGACCACATCTGGAACAGTTTGGGTAAATTCACTTTGGAGAGAATGGAGAACAGGTTCACCAGAACATAGAACCCTACAGTGCAGAAACAGGCCCTTCGGCCCATCGCGTCTGCATCGACCACAATCCCACCCAGCCCCCACCCCTAACCCCCTCATATCTCTTTGCATTTTACCCACTAATCCCTCGAAATTACACATACCAGGACACTAAGGGCAATTTTAGTTTGGCCAATCACCCTAACCCGTGCATCTTTGAATGATATCAATCTTTTTGACAAACAAATGAACTAATTCAAACTAACTCAGGGATAAATTGAAAGGGGCAGCTCCCAAAAAGGAGGGAACAGCCCAAAACAAAAGACAAAGCGAAAAGAAAACTCAAATCATCAAATCAACATGTGATTAAAGGGGTTGATAATGAACCCCTGCTCCTGCGGTGCCCAGCGGGCACAGAAGGTGTTGATAGTGCCCTCGGACACTGCCTGCACTAACTCCAGTCACGCCCAGCAGTGAATATAGCCAGGGTACTTTGACAGACAGTTGGTGCAGACAACTTCCTCGGTCACCCACTACCTGGACCCTATCGTTCCACGCTTTGCCAGGCCCAGGAGCAGGTTCACAATGAGGTTCTCCTCTTTCCCCATTTCCCCCCTCTCCACACCGGGTGCCCATAGATCAGGAGCGTGGGGCTGAAGAGCAAACAAAACATCAACAGAAGGTTTATGAGGAAAATAGAAAGGCTGTGCAGCCTATCACATTGAACGTAGACATGCTCCACAGACTCGACAAGCTTGCAAAAAGGGAAGGTCACTTGGACCTTCTGTTGTACGGGATTGCTGTATGCAGCATCCTCCACTCCAGCTCCCCAAGATAGTGGGGGAGGATCCCTCCGCACAGGGACCAGAACGATACCAGCACTAAAAGGATTAAATGATGTGGACAGTTTGAATGTTCCAATCACTGAATCATCATCCTCACTCTCCTGTCTTCCATAGCTCTGATTGGCTCAGGGCATCACACCCCTGCCCCACCCCCTCTCATTGATTCATTGGTGCCTCCATTCCTGATTGGCTGTCATGGGCTGTCAGTCATCATTGGTGATGTCATTCCCAGTTTGAATGCAGCTCCCAGTGGTATAAATAGAAGAGCTTCTGAGGACAGAGGTCAACTTATTGTTGAAGTGATTCTTATTCTCAGTGAGATGGCGTTTCAAGTGTGTCAAAACTATCACAAGGACTGTGAGGATGCTGTTAATAAGCAGATCAACTTGGAGCTTTATTCCTCCTATGTTTCCCTCTCCATGGTGAGCTTTACATTTCTGGGAGTACTAGTTTCAGTTGAACATGGTAACTGTTGTATTGTGAGCAGGAAGAATTTCTCTAGGTTGATGGGTTGGTTTTAGATATCTTCCCTTCCCCCAGACTGAATAGAATCAACACTCCCATCAGGAACTTCTTCCTGTTTTACAATTGCTGTGTCCAGTTCTGAATTCTTTAGGTCTAAAACTAACTCCAGGGTTCTATTTCTTTTCCAGTAGAAAGATCATGGGTAGGATTTTTATGTCCTTGCTGGTCCTGAAACTGTGAAAATCCTTCCTGAGGCCAATGGACCATCTCATTCTCTGCCCTTTGCCTGCTCCAATTCCTGTGGTGGGTGGGCTGGTAAAATTCTGGTCTATATTTCAGATACATAGGCCTACTCAACCCCTTCCCAATTAAGTTTAATTGGTTGACTGCTGAAATATTAGCTAACTAGCTGCATTCTGTTTCACTTCATCTCTCAGTGAATAAGTCCTGACCAATATTTCAGGTAATGGAAAAACTGTAAGTGAATGAGAGTTTTCTTTTAATTGAGACCATTATCATGGGAGCGACAGCAACTAGAAGCAGGTCTTTGAGTCTGTTCTGCCATTCAGGTTTGACCGTTGTATCTTGACCCTATCTCAATCCCCACCCAACATCCTAGTAGCTTGAAGTACTAATTTCTTCAAGTCTCTCAATATTTTGGCCTTGTCTTTAATTTTACAAGATCCAATTCAACATACTGATCCCACCTTACCTACCTTTAGCCCCAAAAACTGTATTTAATTTCTCCTCAATCTCTCATTTTGGTCTCACTACTTTGTGGTAGTGAATTCCACAGATTCACCATCGTCTGGGTGAAAATTTCTCCTTGCCACCTTCCTACAAAATTTACCCCTTATCTTCAAACTATGGCCCCTAGTTCTGGGCAGAATATTGGCAAGTTTTTTTCTGCATCTACTCTGTCTAATCCTGTTGGCATTTTATGCAATTGAAATCCACTCTTGCTCTTAACTCCAGAGTGTATAATCCTAAATGATTTAGTTCTCTCCTTGTATCATAGACCTGCCATTCCAGGATTCAGTTTGGTAACCCTCAGCTGTGCTTCTAATTTTTCCATGTTTCACCAACATGTAAAATGCATAAAGTGTTATTGCTCTTGGGTTTTTAGGGATGGACTGTCAACATAATGAGAACCACTATTTGGATTTCTAGCAAAAACTCAGACCCCAATACCTGCCCCTTAAGGAACTAAAAGGATGAGTTCACTACAGTGAAGTGATTGACATTTGGGTCAAACCTGACTCTTCCTTTTGTCTCTGTCTCTGTCTCCCTGCAGTTCTGTTACTTTGACCGGGATGGTGTTGCCCTGAGTCACTTTGCTGAGTTCTTCAAGGAGCAGTCACATGAGGAACAAGAACATGCTGAGAAACTGATGGCATTCCAGAATAAACGTGGAGGCAGAGTCATCCTGGAGGATGTCAAGGTCTGATCTTTCTCATGGGAGGATTTTCTAAGATGCAATTTAGATTTCTGAACCAGTTCCTTCTCTCCATCAATATTAGATCATAAATATTTGTAAAGTGGTGATGGTTTCTCTACTGGTGCTACATTCACATCCAGGTGTCCCTGGAGAGGGAGCATGTGGTATCTGTGGGTACATTCAATGCCTTTCATGCCTGCTGGGCACTGATCCTATCTTCCCTACCCAAGGTGCATTATAGACCCTGACAGTGACATTTTAATTTGTCTTAAGATTCCTTTGTACTTTTGTTTTTGTTGGAACTGCCCCTTTTACTTTGTCCTAATTTAATTTGAGTTTGTTTCTACATAAGTGGTATTGCTAGATCAGCTAGGCAAATAAATGAAGAGGCAATATTTTCTGGTCTATTAACCCAGACTCTGGTGCTAGCACAAGCAACTGGTGGTGAATGTGGGGCAAAACTATAAAAATGGAGTAAATGCCTGTTTTGAGGTATGGCTAATTGGGCATATTGTAATTAAATAGAAGAGTTACTGAGCTGATCTTTTTCCATGAATAGACCTCCAACGTTATTCCAGTGATTCTAATACTCAGCATGCTGCTCCATGGATTAATTGCTACTAAATTGTCATCTACCTCTCTCCAATAGAATAATGAAGCTGTCTTTCCCCTCTCTTCCAGAAGCCAGAGCAGGATGAATGAGGCAATGGTCTGGAGGCAATGCAGAGAGCTCTGCAGCTGGAGAAGAATGTGAACCAGAGTTTGCTGGATCTGCACAAACTCTTCTCTGGGAACACTGACTCTCATGTAAGCTGTGTGATGGGTCTTCCAGTGATGTTGATAATATTGGAATTCTCTAGTTGTTTCTCACTTGTGGGTTTGTTCTGGAAAAGTTGCCCACACAACCTGTTTACTGAACAGGTACATTCTGAGACAGCAATGTTTCCTAATCCATTTACTCCAGGTAAATGGAGTTGTGGGTGCTTTGGGTTAAATGTACACATTAACCAGAGGTTGGCACTGCAGCCTCATCTTCCCTCCCACTGTCCAAAGATGTGCAGATCTGGTGGATTGGCTATGCTATATTGCCCCCTTGCATCTAAAAATGACAACATCTTTCTGGTAGCCAAAGATTACTTCATCTGGATAGAATTCCCCTAATTTCTCTCCTGCCTTTCCTGTTCCAGCTGTGTGACTTCCTGGAGACTCACTACTTGGAGGAACAAGTGAAGATGATCAAGAAGCTTGGAGATCACATCACCAACCTGAAGAGACTGGGAGCCCCTGAGAATGGCATGGGAGAGTACCTGTTTGACAGGCTCACCCTCAACTGACTGGATGGAGATGAAGTTTGAAAAACTGACTCAGTTTTCCTGCTCCCTTTCCTCTTCTGAGCTGTTGCTGTATTTCAAAATAAAACTATCTATTGGACTGGTTGTTCTTGTTTTCTGTGTAATGCAGCAGCTAAGTTCAATGAGTTTTTTCCTGATTCACTCATGTCATGTTCAGTGCAAATGATTTCTGTAACTGTAATCTGTTCACTCCTTCCCTGGCCTTTAGAATAACAAGGAAGAAGTCCTTTTATTGCTCCCATAATCAGGAAGGGAGTGTGCAGTATCTATATTCTAGGTAATAGCAGATGGTGAATAGAAGTCTGTAACCAGGTTTCCTTTGACTAACTTTGTTAACAATCTGACTAGAAAGGCAAAAGTCATTCTTCCTGAGTAAGAGTATGGGATTAGCCCTAGTAAGTTAGTTATAGGGAGGAGGGGTCTTGGGAGATGCTGTTAACTTTAGTGCATATACTATGGCCTGAATAGCCTCCTTCAGCACTTGGCAGACTGAATAGAAAAGAACATCATTTGAAATGGAGTCCAGCTTGCACAAGGTGGGTGTCTCAGTGCTGAGTTGATAGGATAAATGAATCCTTCATTACTTTACAGCTGGCCTGGAGGAACATTACAGAATGCCCCAGTGTTCAGAGTAAGTCTGGATAAGATGTTTTCACTTCCAGCTGTGGACTGTGAAAGACCACTCGCTTCCTCAAACAGTCACTCCATCTTCACAAAGGAGAAAGAAAATCCATTTTCTAAACAGATCTAATGACCTGTATTCATCCTTTATGATTTTTTTTTTTTGTTTGCGAGACTGCTCTGAGAACTTGATGAATCACTTTCTATGATTAAAATCTTCCTGACGGCTATTTATACCCAGTCTGGCTGACACTTAACTACTGAGCTACGCTCAACAAATATTGGCCTTGCAAGCAACAACCCTATTTCATCAAAGAATATTCTTAAAGAAAAGAGGCAATTCAAACTTTGCTCATGGGAGAGGAAAGTACTAGTGTTTCCAGCTAAGAGTTGGGGATTAAACTCCATGTCACACTGACTGAGTTAATCCATTTCACATTTTGCTTTTCCAATTTGTCAGTTGGTTTGTAGATTGGAAGAGGATTCCAGCACCAGACAAAACCACAGGGAATCTATCTCCAAACAGAGGGGATGGCCTTGTGGCATTATCGCCAGACTATTAGTCCAGGAAACTCAACTAATGGTCTGGAGGACCAGGTTCAAATCCCATCTTGGCAGATGTGGAAATAGAATTCAATAACACATCTGGAATTAAAAATCTACTGATAATCATGAATGAATAAATGAAACTATTGTTGGAAAAAACCCAACTGATTCATTAATGTCCTTTAGGGAAGGAAGTCTGCTGTCCTTACCCAGTCTGCCCTACATGTGATTCTAGAGCCACAGCAATGTGGTTGACTCTCAACCAACTTCAGGCAACTAAAGATGGGTAATAAATGCTGGCCAGCCAGTGACACTCAGGTCTCATGAATAAATGAAATAAACATAGTGCAGTCAACACTGCAACTGTAAAGAAATTACTAAGAAGTAGACAATTAAAAAGTCTTTTATTTCTCTTCCTAAAAATGTGGTGGAAGTGGAATTGTTGTATATTCTTAATGTAGAGATCCCAGTGTTGGACTGGGATAAACATAGTAAGAAGTCTGATAACACCAGCTTTAAGTCTAGCCTACTTATTTGATAGTAAACTCACAAGCTTTCGAGGTTGTCCTCTTCGGTAGGTGAATGAGGTGTTCTGGTCTCTAACAGCACAGACTGTTTACAGATTACTGATTAGAATGTGAATCTTTACACCTAACCTGCTATTCAAGTCTTAAAGTGGCTAACAATGTGAGTGGAAGGAGCACTGAGCACAGGTTAGAGAGATGTGTATTGTCTCCAGACAGCACAGTAAGTGAGGTTTTTTGCTGACCCAGGCAAGTCATCGGGGTTACAGATAGTGTGACATGAACGCAAGATCCCTGGTAAGACCATCCTCATGTGTGCGGAACTTGGCCATCAGTCTCTGCTCAGTGGCTCTGCGCTGTCGTGTGTTAGAAAATAGAACATAGAACATTACAGCACAGAACAGGCCCTTCGGCCTTCGATGTTGTGCCGACCAAAATAAAAAGCAATGCCCCCCCAAAATAAACCATTCCCTTCTCTTCCATACACTTATCAATTAACCTCTTAAACGCCATCAAACTTGGCGCATCTACAACAGCTGCAGGCAGGGCATTCCACTCCCGAACCACTCTTTGAGTAAAGAACCTACCTCTGATATCCGTCCTATAACTCATACCCCTTAATTTAAAGCTGTGTCCCATCGTGCTAGCTTTCTCCATCCTAGGAAAAAGGCTATCACTGTCCACCCTATCTAAACCTCTAATCATCTTATATGCTTCAATAAGATCCCCTCTTAGCCGCCTCCTTTCTAACGAAAACAACCTCAAATCCTTCAACCTCTCTTCATAGGACCTGCCCTCCATACCAGGAAACATCCTGGTAAACCTCCTCTGTACCCTCTCCAAAGCCTCCACATCTTTCTTATAATGTGGGGACCAGAACTGCACACAATACTCCAAGTGCGGCCGCACTAGAGTTTGGTACAGTTGCAACATGACGTTGCGGCTCCGAAATTCAATCCCCCTACCAATAAAAGCTAAGACTCCATATGCCTTCTTAACAACTTTATCCACTTGACTGCCTACTTTCAGGGATCTATTGACACATACACCAAGATCCTTCTGTTCCTCAACACTATTAAGCGCCCTACCATGAGCCCTATACTCTACACATTTATTGTTCCTGCCAAAGTGCATTACCTCACACTTTTCCACATTAAACTCCATTTGCCACCTCTCGGCCCAGCTCTGCAACTTGTCCAAGTCACTCTGTAAACTAAAAAACCCCTCTTCACTATCTACCACACCACCAACTTTAGTATCATCTGCAAATTTACTGATCCATCCCTCAATAACCTCATCCAGATCATTTATAAAAATTACAAACAGCAGGGGCCCCAAAACAGACCCCTGAGGTACACCACGTGTCACCGAACTCCACGATGAATATCTCCCATCAACCACCACCCTCTGTCTTCTATCTGCCAGCCAATTCCTAATCCAATTAGCTAAATCACCCTCTATTCCACACATCTGCATTTTCTGTAGAAGTCTCCCATGGGCCACCTTATCAAACGCCTTACTAAAGTCCATATATACCACATCAACCGCCTTACCCCCATCCACCTCTTTGGTCACTTTTTCAAAAAACTCAATGAGTTTAGTAAGGCACGACCTACCCTTCACAAAACCATGCTGACTATACCCAATCAATTCATTTCTCTCTAAATAACTATAAATCCTATCCCTAATAATTCTCTCCAATACTTTGCCCACAACAGAAGTAAGACTCACTGGCCTATAATTCCCTGGAAGGTCTCTCTTCCCCTTCTTGAACAATGTGACCACATTCGCTATCCTCCAGTCCTCCGGAACCACACCCGTAACCAACGACGACCTGAAGATCAGATCCAGAGGCTCTGCAATCTCCTCTCTTGCCTCCCAGAGAATCCTAGGGTAAATCCCGTCCGGCCCAGGGGACTTATCCAACTTCAAATCCTCGAGAATTTCTAACACATCCTCCCTATCTACTACAATACTTCCCAATTTGCATCCCTGTACCTCAGTGTTCTCCATAACTACATTTCCAGCACTCTGCGTGAATACCGAAGAGAAATATTTATTCAGTGCCTCACCAATCTCTTCAGGCTCCACGCACAACTTCCCACTGCTGTCTATAACTGGCCCAGGATTCTCCTTGATCCTATCAGCCAACGTCTTCTCGTGTCCCCTTTTAGATCTCTTCAACTCACGTTTAGCTCCCTCCTGGCTAATCTGTAGCTATCCAGTGCACTAACTGAGCCTTCAAGCTTCATCCTGACATAAGTCTCCTTTTCCTTTTTAACCACAAATTAACTTTTTTAGTACACCATGGTTCCCTTACTCGACCATTTCCTCCTTGCCTGACAGGGACACACTTATCAAGGATTCGCAGCAGCTGCTACTTGAATGAGCTCCACATTTCAGATGTTCCCAGTCCCTGTAGTTTCCTAGTCCAACCTATGCACCCTAATTCCCTCCTTATGGCCTCATAATTACCATTCCCCCAGCTATAACTACTGCCCCCAGCATCATGCCTATCCCTGTCCATCACTAAGGTGAACGTAACTGAGTTGTGGTCACTATCACCAAAATGTTCACCAACTTATAGAACATAGAGCATAGAACATTACAGCACAGAACAGGCCCTTCGGCCTTCGATGTTGTGCCGACCAAAATAAGAAGCAATGCCCCTCCAAACTAAACCATTCCCTTCTCTTCCATATACTTATCAATTAACCTCTTAAACGCCACCAAACTTGGCGCATCTACAACAGCTGCAGGCAGGGCATTCCACTCCCTAACCACTCTTTGAGTAAAGAACCTACCTCTGATATCCGTCCTATAACTCATACCCCTTAATTTAAAGCTGTGTCCCCTCGTGCTAGCTTTCTCCATCCTAGGAAAAAGGCTATCACTGTCCACCCTATCTAAACCTCTAATCATCTTATATGCTTCAATAAGATCCCCTCTTAGCCGCCTCCTTTCTAACGAAAACAACCTCAAATCCTTCAACCTCTCTTCATAGGACCTGCCCTCCATACCAGGCAACATCCTGGTAAACCTCCTCTGTACCCTCTCCAATGCCTCCACATCTTTCTTATAATGTGGGGACCAGAACTGCACACAATACTCCAAGTGCGGCCGCACTAGAGTTTTGTACAGTTGCAACATGATGCTGCGGCTCGTAAATTCAATCCCCCTACCAATAAAAGCTAAGACTCCGTATGCCTTCTTAACAACCTTATCGACTTGATTGCCAACTTTCAGGGATCTATGCACATATACACCAAGATCCCTCTGTTCATCAATATTATGAAGAGTCCTACCATTAGCCCTATACTCTACACATTTGTTATTCCTGCCAAAGTGAATTACCTCACACTTTTCCACATTAAACGCCATTTGCCACCTCTCGGTTCAGCTCTGCAACTTGTCCAAGTCTCTCTACAAACGAGAACACCCTTCTTCACTATCTACCACTCCTCCGACTTTGGTGTCATCCGCAAATTTGCTAATCCATCCTTCAGTACCCTCATCCAGATCATTTATAAAAATTACAAACATCAGGGGCCCCAAAACAGACCCCTGAGGTACACCACTCGTAACCGAACTCCACGATGACTATCTCCCATCAACCACCACCTTCTGTCTTCTATCTCCTATCCAATTCCTAATCCAGATCAGATCAGATCAATCCAGGATTGACCTGATCCTAAGATCAGATCAATCCTGGGGCAGGAAAAGTTCATAGATCATCACAGTTATAAAAACTGCCTGGCTGAATTTCAGCTGAAGGGCTCTCAAAGCCTCGAGAGGGAAAGAGCTGCTCTCTCCATGTTCGAATATCCCTTCATAGAAATCTTCATCTATCTAAGGAAGCGTGCCAAATCAAAAAGAACTTACAGACAGTGGAATAGAAAAACAAACACCAAAAACTGTCCAAAGCCACAAAACTTGTTCATATATTTTTTGACAGTGACTAAATTATGTTTTTTTGTTAATGAATTGACCTTGTTCTTATTTGAACAACATTCCAGTACAATCTTACCTTTATCTGTGTGTTGCTTCTTTCATTGAAGTTCCTTGTTAGTTAAGTAAATAATTAAAGTGAGT
>JAGIQG010000037.1:1477722-1640358 GCA_024679065.1 Sphyrna mokarran
AGTAGTAGAAGCTGGTACAATATTGTCTTTTAAAAAGTAATTAGGTCGTTACATGGGTACGATGGGTATAGAGGGATACGGGCCAAATGTGGGCAACTGGGATGAGTTTAGGAGTTTAAAAAAAAGGGTTGCAAGTACGAGTTGGGCCGAAGGGACTGTTTTCATGCTGTAACCCTCTACGACTCTATGTGGCAGAGATCCTGAATGAATACTTTGTGTCGGTATTCACGAAGGAGAGGGGCTTGTTGACAGCTCCTGTCTCTGAGGGAGCTGTGGACCAGTTGAGGGAAATATCCATACCGAGGGAGGAAGTGTTAGAGCTTCTAGGTAGCATTAAAACTGATAAATCTCCGGGGCCTGATGGCATTTATCCCAGGCTGCTTCGGGAGGTGCGAGGTGAAATTGCTGGGCCTCTGACGCAAATCTTTGTCTCTTTTTTGGACACAGGTGAGGTCCCAGAGGACTGGAGAATAGCTAATGTTGTACCGTAGTTTAAAAAGGGTAGTAGGGATAACCCTGGGAATTATAGGCCGGTGAGTTTGACGTCAGTGGTATGGAAGCTGTTGGAGGGGATTCTTAGAGACAGGATGTATAGGCACTTTGTATTATATATTACTTATATACAAAGTAATAAGTTACTTCTATTACTTAGAGGTAATAATAGAAGATATATTACCTCTTCTATTTGTAATATATGTAAATGACTTGGAAGAGGGAGTAAGTGGAGTGATCAGCAAGTTTGCAGACGACACAAAGATTGCTGGACTTGAGGATAGTGAGGAGCATTGTCAGGCGATGCAGCAGGACATAGATAGGCTGGTAGCTTGGGCAGATAGATGGCAGATGGAATTCAATCCTGATAAATGTGAGGTGATGCATTTTGGGAGAAGGAATGTAGCGGGGAGGTATATGATAAAGGATAGACCTATTAAGAGAATAGAAACGCAGAGGGACCTGGGGATGCAGGTGAACAAGTCTCTGAAAGTGGCAGAGCAAGTGGAGAAGGTTGTGAAGAAAGCATACAGTTTGCTAGCCTTTATAGAAAGGGGTATAGAGTACAAGAGCTGGCCTTCAATGTTGCAGTTGTATAAAACATTGGTTAGACCTCATTTGGAATACTGCATCCAGTTCTGGTCGCCTTACTACCGGAAGGACGTGGAGAGTCTGGAGAGAGTGCAGAGGAGATTTATCAGGATGCTGCCTGGTATGGAAAGTCTGAGTTACGAGGAGAAGTTAGGCAAATTGGGGCTGTTTTTCATCGAAAGACGTAGACACAGAGGAGATCTAATAGAGGTGTACAAGATTATGAGGGGTATACATAGAGTAAACAGGGTTAAGCTTTTTCCAAGGATGGACTCGAATAGCACAAGGGGTCACGGGCTTAGGGTGAGGGGGATAAGGTATAATTTGGATGCTGGAGGGAGATTTTTCACACAGAGTGGTAGGGGTATGGAATGCGCTGCCAAGTAAAGTGTTGGAGGCAGGTACTCTGGAGTTATTTAAGAGATACTCAGATGGGCACATGAACAGAATGGGAGTGGAGGGATATAGAAAACTGATTTAAAATAGGCATCATTTATAAAGCTTGCAAGAAGCAATACTTTTCACTGTATACTATTACATGTGACAATAATGAATCAAATCAATCCACCTCATTGTTTGACCTGTAACAAAGCAAACCATTGGTTATACTCACAAAGAATGGTGTTCTGTTTAAAATTCTGCCCCTTTGCATTTACATGATTCAAAATAATAAAATATCAAATTATAAACATTACAGAACCTGCTCCAGATCCTTACCACAGACGTAAAGACTTGGAGTTATACATGTTCTTTGATAAATTACATTTAAGTAGCACAATTTGTACACAGTAATGAGACTTTTCATAACGCATATCTCCAAAAGTTAGTCATTGAGTCATTGAGGTTTACAGCTTGAAAACAGGCATTTGGGCTCAAATTGCCATTTTTTTTCTAACCATTAAGCCAGTTCCAATTGCCGTGTTTAGCCCATATCCCTCTAAACCCATCTTATCCATGGAACTCAAAATGCTTTTTAGAAGACAAAATTGCACCCATCTCCATGTTGCCTCTGGCAGCTTGTCCCAGATACTCACCACACACTGAAAAAATACCTTTCTTATCATTTTGTATCTCACCTGTCTCATCATGTACCTGGTCCTCTACAATCATAGAACCCTACAGTGCAGAAAGTCTGCACCCATCACAATCCCACCCAGCCCCTATCCCAACATCCTTACACACTTTACCTGCTAATCCCTCTAACCTAAATATCTCAGGATACTAAGGGGCAATTTTAACGTGGCCAATCAATCTAACCTGCACATCTTTGGACTGTGGGAGGAAACCGGAGCACCCAGGGGAAACCCCCGCAGACACGAGGAGAACATGCAAACTCCACACAGACAGTGACCCGAGCTGGGAATCGAACCCAAGTCGTTGAAGCTGTGAAGCAGCAGTGTTAACACTGTGCTACCGTATCACTCATAAGTTATAGACTCTCGTAACTTTGGGAAAAGATGTTGACTATCTAGCGAATAAAAGTCCCAGGGAGCAATTCCTCCAACCAAATTCTAAATGTTGAATGGGCTGGAATACTGGTGTAAATCAGTCTGAGCAAAGCAGAGAGCACAAAGCGAATATCATTAAAAGCTCTGGAGCGGGGCCTGTTTATGGAGTCTGACAGTTCCACAACTGTGTGCATGTTCAGTGATTCTGAACGATCAGACTGCACTTTTCAGGCCAGCTCGATAGCTGGCAAGCCCATTGCCGAAGAGTCAGGTCTGGCCAATTCCCCCATTGGTGATGAGCCCGGTGTGTGTGATTCCCCCATTGGTGATCAGCCGAGTCTGTGTGATTCCCCCCATTGTTGAATAGCCGGGTCAGTGTGATTGCCCCAATTGATGATGAGCCGTGTTTGTCTAATTCCCCCCATTGATGATGAGCTGGGTCTGTGTGATTCCCTCCGTTGATGATGAGTCATGTCTCTGTGATTCCCTCCGTTGATGATGAACCGGGTCTGACTATTTCCCCCATTGGTGATGAGCTCGTTCTGTGTGATTCCCCCAGTAGTTTTGAGCTGAGTATTTAATTTAGGCATTTTTTCTGTATTTCATTCATCATTATTCTCTTTTTCTTCTTCCCAGAAATTTGATTTTGAAGACCGAAATGTGACTCAGAATGTTTGGACCAGAGCTTTTCTCCAGCGGAGGGTGATGGACTGGGACATACTCCACAGCCCACACTCACGTGTGTATTTGTCTCTTCATTGTCCCGGATGAAGTGGGGGGGAAGAATAATTGGGTGGTCATGGTTTAGTGGAGACTGGAGTTTGAAGACCAGCACTTGAAATTGCCAAAATTTCCAATTCATCACAAATACATTAATCCTTTGCTGGATGAAAAGAGAAAATCAATTTTGTAACATGTAACAGTCTATTCATTTGTCTATATCCAAAATAACAGGAGTGTGAGACAGAGCAATGAACCTCATGATTATATAAAATGCACTGAGGTCTATACAATTCAGTTTTAGAAATTCAGGCTTTGGTCACTCTAATTCTTGGGAGGAGATGGTATTCACGATCTCTAACCCTCTCTCTCTGTCTCTCTCTCTCTCATTCTGCCTGTCTCTCTGCCTCTCTGTCTCTCTGTCTCTCTCTGCTTGTCTCTCTCTCTCTCTCTCATTCTGCCTCTCTCTCTGCCTCCCTATCTCTCTGTCTTTCTCTACCTGTTTGTCTCTCTCTCTCTCTCTCTTTCTCTCTCTCTCTCTCTGTCATTCTGCTTCCCTCTCTCTCTCTCTCTATGCGTGTCTATATCTCCCTCTCTCTGCCTAACTCTCTCTCTTTCTGTGGATCCATGACATTTCTTTGAGGTGATGGATTATGCTTCAAATTGATAAAAGCAAATTATCTGCTGGTGTCTGAAACCAAAAGAGAGAATATTGGCAATTCTCAGAGTGTTTGGCAGCATCTGTGAGGAGAGAAAAGAGCTGATGTTTCAAGTCTCCGCCGTCTGTCTGTCTCTCTCTCTCTTTCTCTCTGTCTGCCTTTCTGTCTGTCCGCCTGCCTGCCTCTCTCTCTGCTGTCTGTCCCCCTCTCACTCTCTCTCTCTTTGTCAAAGATTTGAGCTTTAACAAAGAGTCATCTGGAATTGAAATCTCACCTCTTTTCTCGACTTGCACATGCTGCCAGGTTTTTAAAAGGGTTCAGCTTAGCCTCAAGAGGGAGGTTAACCCCTCAGAGGACTGGAGGGAAATCTCCAGATTTGAGAGAACAAACACACATACACACCCACACACATGGGAATATTCAGACACACACACAGAAACACACACTCAAGGATATAACTCTCCACTCTATGATTGGTTGAGATACTTTGTTAGTGATTTCTGCTCTCTGATTGGCTGAGACAGTCAGTTGCATATGGCTTCTGATTATCTAAGGCTGTCAGTTAGTGATTCCGCTTTGTGATTGGCTGTTGGTCACTTTTGTTTCTTCATTAATTTAATAATTGACATAACTGGATATGTCACCACGATTCTGATCTGCTCCCTGAATTTGGATTGAGTCACCACGTAAATAAATGTGTTTGTGCAGCAGCTTAAATCCTGCAGCATATATCCTACATGTTGAAATGTGCATTCAGCAATAGTGACATAAATAAGTCCTTTCGCTTTGAAATAAATGAAAAATATAACAGTCACTGACCAGAGGAGAATGAAAGTCCCGGATATGCTGAAGAGTAAAATCATTGACTTCCTTCTGCTCTCTATCTCAGGGTCTCTGTGATTCTCTCTCTGATTCTGAGCGCTCAGTCTCTTGCGGACTCGACTGGTCATCAAAATGTGCCTGACTATCAGAGCGTTAATCAACAGGATTAAACTGAATGGGAGCAATGGGGTTAAAACCTGATCAAACCAAGAAAATATAATCCAGCCAGAATCAATCCAGTAGCTTGTTTTTGTCAGACAGAACCAATGGACATTGTTGACTTTCCATTGAGATTCTTTTGTAAAGTACCGTGGGATATTTTTCACACAGAGCAGGATGCCAGTTGTCGCCAGAACCGCAGCCACAGTTTTCCCGGTGCAATATTTAGTTTTCAGTTTCTGGCAGCGAATGGCAACAAATCGATCAAAGGAGAAAGTGACAGTGAACCAGACAGAACAGTCCCGAATTGCCATCCCCAGAACAGAATGAACACGACACACAGAGGTGAGGTACAGGAAATTCAGGGGGAAATAATAGCGATTTATGTAGTCAAGAATGGGATTAATGATGATGAACAGTAGATCCGCTGCTGCCATGGCCACCAGGTAGCGAGTGGTGCAGGTGGAGAGGCCACACTTTCCCAGACTCAGAATCACAATTCCCAGTGAATTAACTGTCAGAGAGAAAGGGAAAGGGAAATCAGTCAGCAAGCATTCTCCATGTCTGAATCGATAGAAAGGAGAGGATGTTAGCATCAATCCAGTAGGATTCCCTGGGTGGTGGCATTGTTGGAGGAACTGTGTTAGAGATTAACATTGCAGATTGGAATGCAGCCAATATAAACCACTGGCTAAGTAGGGATAGAGAAAAGGAAGCTCTGAATTACTATCTCTCACTTTGATGGAGGAAATCTGCAAATTCTAATCATTCAACTATTTGAACAGATTGGGTTTCTCAACTGATCTGTTTTAATTGGGTTTCCCAGTTAGACATAAATAGACAGAGATATACCAGAGATAGCCAATATCAACTGCCATACCTTCCAGAAACCAATTAATAGCACTGAGGTCAGATTAAAAATTAATTTCATCACGTAAATAATACTGGATGGCCTCGAATGAAGGTTGTTTAACTTGAAGCGGTTATATTTGCAAAATAAAAATGTGTCTGAGGCAGAGAGATAAATGTGAGGGTGAAATGAAATTCACAAGGTTCCATTTGAATACACTTTGCTATGGTGGTGATTATCAGCAACTCTTGCTCTACATCTATTGCTGCCAAGCTGAATTTGTGAAGTGTGGTCCCTTTAAAGGGACAGAATACCGGCTTTTAAAGCTGGACTTGTGTCAATGCTGAGAGTTTGAAAATGCAGGCACAGATAGAGTGCATTGACTGCAATATTTGTTGCAAAGACCAACCATCAATGCTGACTTGGTAGATGGCTTTGCAGGCTTTTGAATTTTGACTTCAGCCTGTCAGTCTGAAGAAGACACTCACCTATCAGGAAACTATCAAATATTAATTTGTGATTGTTGACAAGATCAGATCAATCCTGGGGCAGGAAAAATTCATAAATCATCACAGTTATAAAAACTGCCAGGCTGAATTTCAGCTGAAGGGCTCTCAAAGCCGAGAGAGGGAAAGAGCTGCCCTCTCCATGTTCAAATATCTCTTCATAGAAATCTTCATCTATCTAAGGAAGGGTGCCAAATCAAAAAAAAAACTTACAGAGAGTGGAATAGAAAAACAAACACCAAAAACTGTCCAAAGCCACAAAACTTGTTTATATATTTTTTGGCAGTGACTAAATTATTTTTTTTTTGTAATGAATTGACCTTGTTCTTCTTTGAACAACATTCCAGTACAATCTTACTTTTATCTGTATGTTGCTTTTTTAATTGAAGTTCCTTGTTCGTTAAGTAAATAATTAAAGTGAGTGTCAGATGTTTTTGTTAGTTAACCACACCCTGAACATTAATTGGGTAACAGTTCATACCTTTCCACACACCTTTCACACATTCCAAGGCAAGGTGTTCCTCTTTGGGGAATTTGATGTCACTTGATAAAAGGACATCAACCTCTGTCTCATGCCACTCTTTCTGTTTCTCCATATCTCCATTTTGTGGCTTGTGAGAGAGAGCAGGAGTAAGAGAATTGGGAGAGAATGGGATGTGGAAGGGCTGATGTTACAGAATGTGGGAGTGGGAGGGAAAAGGGAGGATCAGGTCGAACAGGAGGAGATAGCTGAACATTGTGGAGTTGGGGTGGAGGGAAAATGGCACAGGATTTGGGAGTAGAGTTTTTCCTGTGTTCAGTCACTGCTAATGTCCCTGTCACATCTTTCCAGGAAGTGTGATTTTCAAACAGTCCAATCTTGAGACAGTGTGTTTTGAAATGAACATTTTCTTGCCAGTTGAGGTTTTTGCCACTTGACTACAAGAGTGGGTGGTGTGGAAACATTGCTGCCCATGGGATCCTGCTGTGCATCAATGACCTGCAGCACATAGAGAACATCAAATGTTAACTACACAACTTAAAAGGTAAATTAGCTCCTTAATAATACAGCGCATGGAAGGGAGGAGATAATTGAAATCAAACCCTGGCCTTCACAAAGCCTTGTTCTCAATCCCTGCGTCCTGTTTGTGTTTTTAGACAGGGTGGTGCGATTTGGATGATTTTTTGTGGTGAAATGGATAGGAAAGGTGATTCAATATCTTGGCCTCTGTCACCACAGCTTCTCCTCTTTCTCTCCATCTATTTGTTTCATTGTCGCATCTTGTAATTAATGTAAAATAAAATCCCATTGTGACTTGCTGTCTTTTTTTTTATTGTTCTGGGGTGTACGAGGTGTATGAGGAAGGGACAGATCGTGGGGAACAGTGTGCGGGATATTCTGGGGGTAGAAATGATAGATCTGTTTCACTGGGGTGGGGAGAATCCTGTTTTTTTTCTGTCCCCAAGGTTTATTGCATCCTCTGCAACTCAATTCAGGGGTTAATCTCAGGGCCCTCAGGATGGCTCTTCAATTTGTTTCATTCCCACCAGTTCCTCTTGTTTCAATTGGATGAGATCAATAAAGCTGCAGCAGGCAATTTAATTAATTTCGCTGATGGAATTGTCAGTTTTCCAATGTTCTTGTTAGATTGTGAGGGGCAGAGATATTAAAAAAAAACAGGGAGGGTGGAAGAGAGCAAGAAAGAGAGAAAGAGAGAGAGAGAGGAAGTGAAGCCAGAGAGGCAGGGAGAAATGAGAAGAGAATTTATCATGGTTAGGGGGTTCTCCATTGTGTGGTACCAGCTTAGCTTCCCGGTCTCAGAAACATATAAACTGGAAGTAGATGCCTGCTCTGCCATTCATTTTTTATCGTGGCTAATCATCCAATTTATATCTTGATCACCCCATTCCTTAATCCCTTTAGTCCCGAGAGCTATTTCTATTCTTCTTCTTCCAATCTCAACGTGTTTGTGAAATGCATACATTCACCAGCTCTCAGTGAAGAGATTTCTCCTCACCTCAGTTCTAAAAATTTCCCCCTTATCCCCGAATGATAAAAAGATTTAAAAGTTTGTCATTCATAAGTAACAGTTACATTAACACTGCAATCAAGTTACAGTAAAATTCCCCCAGTTGTAACACGTCGGCGTTTGAATGTTCTCTTCATCCTCCTCACTGTTCACCCTCCCACCCAACTTTGTATCGACTGCAAATTTGTGTATAATACTTTCAGTTCCCTATTCTGAAAGACAAAATAAGCCACATCCACGGGTTCCGCTCAATCAAGTCTATAATTCCATCCTCAAACCTAGAGTTTAATGTGGAAAAGTGTGAGGTAATTCACTTTGGCAGGAATAACAAATGTGTAGGGTATAGGGCTAACGGTAGAACTCGGAATAGTGTTGATGAACAGAGGGATCTTGGTGTATATGTGCATAGATCCCTGAAAGTTGGCAATCAAGTCGATAAGGTTGTTAAGAAGGCAACGGAGTCTTAGCTTTTCTTGTTAGGGGGATTGAATTTCGGAGCCGCAACATCATGTTGCAACTGTACAAAACACTATTGCGGCCGCCTTGGAGTATACAGTTCTGGTCCCCACATTATAAGAAAGATGTGGAGACATTGGAGAGGGTACAGAGGAGGTTTACCAGGATGTTGCCTGGTATACAGGGCAGGTCTTATGAAGAGAGGCTGACGGATTTTGAGGTTGTTTTCCTTTGAGAGAAGGTGGCTAAGAGGAGACCTTATTGTAACATATAAGATGATTTGAGGTTTAGATAGGGTGGACAGTGATAGCCTTTTTCCTAGGATGGAGAAAGCTGGCACGAGGGGACATAGCTTTAAATTAAGGGGTGGTAGTTATAGGACGGACGTCAGAGGTAGGTTCTTTACCCAGAGGGTGGTAAGGGTATGGAATGCCCTGCCTGCTGCAGTTGTAGATGCGCCATGTTTGGTGGCGTTTATGAGGTTCGTAGATAAGTTTATGGTTGAAAAGGGAATGGTTTAGGTTCGAAGGTCATTGCTTTTTCTTAATTGGTCGGCACAACTTCGAAGGCCAAAGGGCCTGTTCTGCGCTGTAATGTTCTATGTTCTCTGTTCAAACAATTCCAAAATATTCCAATCATGATTTCATTTATGTAAATCAATTTTGGCATTGTCTGATAATGCCATTGCTCTCCAATTGCCGAATTTGGTGGTGGAGCAGGTGGAAAAGATTGTGAACAAAGCATATAGTATGCTAGCCTTTATAGGAGGGGGTATAGAGTACAAGAGCTGGCCTTTAATGTTGCAGTTGTATAAAACGCTGGTTAGACCTCGTATGGAATACTGTGTCCAGTTCTTGTCGCCTTACTACCGGAAGGACATGGAGACTCTGGAGAGAGTGCACAGGAGGTTTACAAGGATGCTTCCTGGTATGGAAGGACTGAGTTATGAGGAAAGGTTAGGCAAATTGGGACTGTTTTCCATAGAAAGACACAGACTTAGAGGAGATCAAATGGAGGTGTACAAGGTTATGAGGGGTATAAATAGAATAAACAGGGTTAAGCTTTTTCCTAGGATGGACTTAAATAACACGAGGGGTCACGGGCTTAGGGTGAGGGGGGTGAGGTATAATTTGGATGCCAGAAGGAGTTTTTTCACACAGAGGGTGGTGGGGGTACGGAATGCGTTGCCAAGTAAAGTGGTGGAGGCAGGTACTCTGGAGTTATTTAAGAGATACTTAGATGGGCACATGAACAGAATGGGAGTGGAGGGATATAGAAAACTGATTTAAAATAGGCATCATGAGCCTTGGGAGTTCCCTGGGAAGTGTGTAAATTGTCGATGATATTGATGTATTTGTTTTATCCGACAGGTACTTAGGCCCGTCTTGTCTAATGAGGGTCTTACACGCGATTGGTCATGAGAGGGCTGCTCTTGGATTTGTTTCGAGAGTATCCTCGTGCTTCATATCGTTAGTGTACGCTTAACCTGGACCATTTAATGGGCAACACGACAGCTCAGTGACTATCGCTGTGCTGTGCAGATACATGGATTTGGGCCTGTATCTATGGGAGTTTGTGCATTCTCCCCGTGCTTGTGTGGGTTTTCTCCAGGTGCTCAGGTTTACTCCCATGTCCCAAAGATGTCCTCTTCGGCTGATTGGCAGAACAAATTTTCCCTAAATTGTCCCGCAAATTTGCTTCTAATGCATTGATCTATAAACATAGACAGGGATGACAGGGATCATGGGTAGAAGTGGGAACATCCGGGTGGCGGCACGGGCTCGTTGGGCCGAAGGGCCTGTTTCTAGTCCTGTTTT
The DNA here is from genome assembly GCA_024679065.1 of Sphyrna mokarran. Taxonomy (NCBI): domain Eukaryota; kingdom Metazoa; phylum Chordata; class Chondrichthyes; order Carcharhiniformes; family Carcharhinidae; genus Sphyrna; species Sphyrna mokarran. Next base: position 1,488,252 of record JAGIQG010000037.1, read on the forward strand.
GTTTTTTGTTCTTTGAATTATGAACCCGTTAGTCTGTTGTAACTCCGCAGTACCAACGTTAGGCTCACCAGGCTATAGTTCCTGTTTTCTCTCTTCCTCCCTGTCTGAATAGGGGGCTTATATTAGCAAATCTCCAATCTATAGGAGTCATTCTAGAATCCAAAAACGTTTGAAAATAATCATAGCTGGATCTACCATTCCCAGGGCCATTTCCTTAAGATGTCTGGGATAAAGATTATCAGGATCTGGAGCTTTATCCACATTCAATCCCATCAATTTCCCCAAAACCATTTCTGTCCAAATGCAAATTTCCTTCAGAAAGCTCTTCCTTTCAGAATTTCTGATATTTTACTCATGTTTTCCCTTGTGAAGTTCGAAGCAAAATTAATTCCTCAGCATCACTTTATTACCTGTTATTGGATCTCCCATTTCTGATTATAAAGGTCTACTTTTGTCAATCTTTTTCTTTCTTTAGACGCCGATAGACATCTTTTATTCAGATGTAGCCAACTTGCATGATCTTGTTTTACTTTCTTGATCAATCCCTCCATCATCCTCTGTTGAATTTGCAGAAGAAAGAAACTTCACTCACATCCTCCCAAAAAGCTCCCAAAACAGTCACGGTGTAACTGAGGGTAAATCTGTGTTGTTATTTTGTACCCATTCATTAACTCTCATATACAGTTTTGCTTTCTATCCGGCTACTATCATTTTGCAAATAATATGTGTGATCTTGCTATGCAGGATGAACAGAATGATTTCTGAAATAATCTAGCAACTCTCTAACCTTCCTGCGGCTGACCTTGATGTATGTATCTTGCATATTGTCCCTTATGCTATGGAGAAGAAGTTTCTTCTTAACTATTCGATCTGTGTCCCTCGTAATTTTGTACATCTCAGTGCTACCGTGCTCTGCACACACTGTTCGGTGGAAATCAACTGCAGCCTAACCATCCTGTCTTCAATGCAGAAAACAAAGCGGCCCAGTCAATATCCTGGTGAATCTCCTTTGCGTTCCTTCCAAAGCAATCATATTCTCCTTCGAGAGAGGCCACCAGAACTACACACAATGCTATAGCTGAGGTCAAACGAGCGTTGTATACAACCTTATCAAAACCTCACTGCTTCGATACCTCAACTAATTCAGACAAGTATTATGTCTGCCTTCTTAACCACCTGATCATCAACAGTTACCCACAATATTGGAAAACAACAGGAGCTTCATGTTATTCTTGTGTTTAAACAGAAAATATTAAAAAAAAAATCCAAAGAACAATCATCAGTCTATGACTTTCATCACAGAATCAACTTTGATGAATATCATCCAGTTTACTTTGGAAAGGTTGGTATGAGACATTACCATCTAAGGAAGAATCAATTGCTCTGTCCGACCATCAATCTGGATAGAGTGTGGACACTGGTCAGTGAGCAGAGCAGATTGAACTGTGCCAAGGAACATTTATTGACATTCGTTGGTTACTATGAAGTTCATGGCAAAGGAAGACTGCCAAAATTGCCAGTCATTGTCTAAGAAAAGTTCTTCAACAGGAAAGCTGAAGAAATGAGAAAAAAAGTTGATAGAGCCTGTGTATTGATGGTATAAATTTTATAAATGGATGTGTAATTAATATTACTGTCAGTTTAAAAAAAACCTTAACAGCAGGAACATAAATAAATGAAAAAAATCAAAACTTTAAAAAATACTTTAAGTAACACAGACTATGATAAAGAGAAGTCAGCACAAATTCCAAAATTAAGACACTCCTTGACCGAGTGCATTGAATTAGTTTAGCAATTATCAGGAATGAAAGAGGAGGTTAATATGATTGATGTCAGGCACTTGGAGTTTCTGAAATTAAGTTAACACTGAACAAATTTTGGGTAAGATCAGAGCAAGTGGAGTTAGACAACCAGCAGCAGAATGGACAACAAACTGGCTACAAAGACTGAACACAGGCAGTAGGAGTTTAAGGGATTGCTGGGGAGTGGTTATCCACAAGGATCAGCACTGGGATCACTGAACTTCACCATTTAGGTTAACAACATGGAATTGGGAAGCAAAGTTATAGTTTCAAAATTAACTAACCAATCCAAACTGAGGAAGAGAATAAGCAGAGTGGAATAAAACTTATCATATTAATATGCTAACAATGAATTACAAACTTATAAATTGGATTTTCAAATTGGAAATTAATTTCGCCACAGCTCAGTGGCAAGTTCTTCATTCTGATCGGAACAATATGTTTCCCAATCACTCTTTGGAATTCAAGTAGCTGAACGTTTTCGAAGAGTTTAAGCATTGAGGTTATCAGATCCACAAATTGCTTAAACAAGCAACACAACATTCAAGTTCATTTGAAGATTAATAAAAATGTGAACAAACCACAACTTTTTTCAAATACAAATTACTGCTCCTTTGTTATTGGGTTGTTTAAAAATCAGAAACTAGCTGACACCTGTTTCTTTTCAATATATAACTCAGCTATGGAGAAATTTCACATCACACACTGACCACCAAACATCATGAGAAGAAAACCAATCTCTTCCTACTTTCAATCTATTCCAATCTATTAAAGACAGAGATAACTCTATGGAATGGAAATTTCACTTGCCCATATATACATACATACATATATATCATATATACATACAGATAAATTTGAAATTAAGTCAATTTATTTTATTCCAGTATTTTGTTCCAAACACAAAGCAATGCGACACAGATAGGTAGTACCAGAAATAGGTGGATACTTAAATCAGATATCCCACTCTGGTGAACAAAAAGACTCAATTCTACACTGACAACAACACGTGTTAACTTGTGTTAGATATTCCACTCTGGCTATTGATTTACAAACAAAGGTTAATTTCATTCTTACTCCCCAAATGTTATTTCGGACCGATTGCTGTCATTGAAATCCGATCTAACAATTCATAAGACTCCACTAAATACAATAACTTCATTGATTATTGAGTCTATGAATTACATGCAGCGTTTTGTCAGGTAATGAAAAGGATTAAAACCACAGAGATATTTCAAGTGTTTTGATTTAAGGAAATAACATTGTTCACCTGCTATCTGTATAACAGTGACAATGAGACCAACTTGGAGCATTTTCACTTCGAGTTTAAAATCAAAGAGCTGCACACACACAGGTTTACACACCCTGAATGGTTAGAGTCACTTACCAGGAACACCAATAATGGCAATGATTGGGTAGAATATTTTCTCAGCTCTGTGAACTGGAAGATACATCTTCAATGTGAAGTAATGCAACCTCTTTGCACTCCTGGCAGTCTCTCTGTCTTAAACTCTGAATCTATTTATTCCCAAAGTCTTTAATTTATACACTGCAGAATCACCTCAGGGACATTGAGGTAGCAACGTAGTGTGTTATTTTAAAATAATTTGAACAAACAGATTGCGACATTGAGTTCAGTATTTTTAGATCGAGCTTTCTCTTTCCAAACACTGGATTCTGTTGATCACATTTATCAACTAATAACAAGTGAACAGATAATGTCCACTCAAACACCATCAGTCCCACCTCTAGATTTCTCATTGTTTCAGTGATATCCGTCACTGGACTGTGTCATTTCAATAATTAAGTTTCAATTGTTACCGTGTCTCTCTGTGTGATATTTAACTGTGGACATTCAGTGATGTGAATTAAGTGGGTTATGGGTGAGCATAAATTGCAAAATCCTTTCAATCAACAAACTGGAACTATTTGACCTGCAGGGAAAATTGTTTTATCCCTGAACATAATGTAGCCCCTCAAACTGAAAAAAAAGTTCAAGGTTCTTAATTCCGGTTTTTTGTTCTACCGAATTCAAATTCCACCATCTGTCATGGCGGGATTTGATTCCTGGTCCCCAGAACGTTAGCTGAATTTCTGAATTATAAATTTAGTTAATAATATCATTAGGCCATCGCCTCCCCTAAAAAAACAATTCTCAATGACTGAATCTTCTGAGGTTGTGAATTCCAAAGATTCACAATATTTGAGTGGTAAAAAATTTTTGTCTTGGTCTTAAATGGCCAACCCTTACCCTGAGACACGGACCACATGTTGACGATTCCCCAGACAGAAGAAACATTTGCTTCCTTTTCTAATTACAAAGTCTGTTATTCTACAGGTACTTTGATCTGCCTTGTTGTCTAACAAGGGGCATACACGCGTTGGGTCATGAGAGGACTGCTCTTGGATTTTTTTTCGAGAGTTTACCAGTGCTTCACGTCGATAGTGTACGCTTGACCTGGACCATTTGATGGGCAACACGACAGCTCAGTGACTATCGCTGTGCTGTGCAGATACATGGATTTGGGCCTGTGTCTGTGGGAGTTTGCACATTCTCCCCGTGCTTGCGTGGGTTTTCTCCAGGTGCTCCAGTTTCCTCCTACATCCCAAAGATGTGCTCTTAGGCTGATTGGCAGAACAAATTCTCCCTAAATTGTCTCAAATTTGGTTTCAATGTATAGATCGATAAACATAAACCGGGGTCGTGGGTAGAAGTGAGAACATCGGGGTGGCGGCGCGGGCTCGTTGGGCCAAAGGGCCTGTTTCCCGTGCTGTTTTAATCTTTGTTCTTTGTTCTAAACAATGGAAGCTGTGACAGATGAAGATGTGGGGGAGGAGGGCGGAAATTTGGGACAGATGCGGAATGTAGAAAAGGGGAAGTGTGGGCTGGAGAAAGGGAAGGGGAGAGGAACAAGGTAGGAGGAAAGAGTGGGGTGTGAAGTAAAATGAGGAGAAAAAAATAAAGAAATTGACGGTAGAGAACATAGAACAGGTGCTTTGCTGAGCACCTTCAGTGCGCACATAATCAGGTCCCTGACCTTGCCATTTCTTGCCATTTTAATACACAATTCTGCTCCCAAGCTCACGTGTCTCTCCTTGGCCCTGCTGCAATGTTCCACTCAAGACAAACTGGAGAAACAGCATCTCATCTTCCAATAGGCACGTTATAATCTTCCAGTCTCAATATCAAATTCAACCACTTCAGATGATTTTCTTCTACCCCACCTCAGCCCCACTTTGTTTCCATTTCTTTTACTGTTCTCTACTTTTTATTCCTTCATTGTCTTTCTTCATTTTTATTCCCCCTCCCCTTTTCCCCTAATTCATCCCCTTCCCTTACTTTTTCTCTCCCCACTTCCCCTTTTCTACACTCTATCTCCGTCCCATTTCTGCCCCCAACACTCCCAATGTTTTCATCTGCCGTAGTTTACAGCTTCTCTGACATTTAGCCATTCATAACCTTTATTCTCTCTCTGGACTGCCATTAGCAGCCTTTCCCCTTGTTTTTTGTGGCTATGACTCATCTTTCATTCCCTCACCCTACAGTATAAATACTCCCAAATTCTGTGCTTTTTAGCTTTGTAAGAAGTCTCACAACACCAGGTTAAAGTTTATTTAGTAGCAAAAGCCACTAGCTTCCGGACTTCTGACCCTAAGTCAGGTGAGTGGAGAGTTTTGATCATAAACAGGTGATGTAAAGACACACACTCAGTTTATAGAATTACTGATGAGAGACACAGGATCATCTGAACTTAAACATCAGCTCTTTTCTCTCCTTACAGATGCTGCCAGGCCTGCTGAGATTTTCCAGTGTTTTGTCTTTTGGGCACAGATATACATGCTCGAGAGGTGGGCCAAAGGTCATGCATCTGACCCCCGAACAGAAGGCTGTGACTTCAACTCACATCAAAGTCACTTTACCGACAGTGAGCCACATGCCAAGTTATTGGAGAGAAAAAAAAAATCAGTTAATGTCAGGAGTCAGATTTGAACACACACTTCCAGAGGGGATTGCAATCTGAACTCAGTGCCTTCGACCACTTGGCAATTCTAACTGCATCACAGCCGGTCGCTCCCACACTTTGGAAGTTGCGGGGACTGCTGGCTCACACTGGGGCTGTTTATTGGGCACTACAGAAAGGAAACTCTTTGCGGTCTGGCTGGCTGTATGGGTGGAGCGGGGAACTCACACTCGCTACTCCTGGTTCAATCTGAAATACTGGGCAGATGTTTGCTGTTCGAGCAACTGCTTCCTTTTCCTGGGGTCAACTCCGGATCCGATAGTCCGTGATATTTGATTGAATGGGACCCAAAATCCCACTCTCTGAGTGAAGTTTACTGCATCTTTTTGTGGGACGATCTAGCCCTGGCTTCAATTTGTAACTGGGATTTGATCTGATTTGGTTTGATCTGATGTGATTTGAGTAGTTTGTTTTCATTTGATTCAGTTCGTCCTGATTCGATTTAGTTTGATTTTAACTGTTTTTGATTTGATTTGATTCATTATTGTCACATATATATTGGCATCCAGTGACAATTATTGTTCCATGTGCGCTACACAAAGCATACCATTCACAGAGTACATAGGGAGAAGGAGTTGATTTAATTTATTATTGCCACATGTATTGAGATACAGTGAAATGTATTGTCTCTTGTGCGTTATACAGACAAGCATACCATTCTTAGAGTACAAAGGGGGGAAGGAAAGGAGAGGGTGCAAAATGTAGTGTTCCAGTCAAAGCTAGAGTGTGGAGAAAGATCAACTTAATGCAAGGTAGGTCCATTCAAAAATCTGACAGCAGCAGGGAGGTTGTGCGGGTTAGGTTGATTGGCCGTGCTAAATTGACCTGACTGTCAGGGAGACTAGTTAGGGTAAATACATTGGGTTACAATGATACAGCCTGGGTGGAATGCTGGACATTACAGACTCGATGGGCAGAATGGCCTCTTTCAGCATCTTAGAATTCCATGATTATGCCTGAGAAGCTGCTCTTGAGGCGGTTGGTACATGATCTCAGACCAGTGGGTGAAGTCCACCACCCCCCACACCCAGACCAGTCCCAGATGGATAAAGTCCACACCCTCCCACCGCCAGCCATCGCCAGTATGTGGGAGAATGAAAGCGATTCTGACTGCCAGCTGTGAGTGCTGGAGTATTTTTTGTGTGGTTGGCGTGTGGTAAAGTGTTCCTCACCTCTGATCCTTTGCACCCTGTATTTTAGGAAACTTAATTAAAATGTTGTTGTGCTGGGGAGAGCAGGAATGTGGGGCAGGTTCAGTGAAATGTTCCAGGAATCATCCCGAGCGGGGCTTTTCCTGAGAGACAAAGAGAAACATTTACAGACAGGAGGAGTTGGTGATGAAGATGGGTGTCAGTGGCTGGAGTTCCCATAGTGTAGCAGTTAGCACGTTCGCGAAAGGTCCCCAGTTCGATCCTGGCTGGGAACATTTTGTGACAGGATTCATTTCCTCACTCCAATCGCCCCCTTCAATGTTTTGATGCTGCGCCAACCGCCTCTTCAATCCGGCTTCCCGGGAAAGACAGCGAGTGAAATGGGATCGGGAGCGAGAGGACACCGCGCACAAACCACAGGAATAACATCCGCAGGAGAACAAGGCTGGATGTGGAGGCAGCTCCGCTCAACCGGAGGAAGAGAGCGGCGAGAGGAGAAACTGGAGCCCAGGCTCTGGAGCCTGTCACTTACCCCAGGAGGCAGCTGGAGAGGGCTGGGTGCAGGAGCCCCGGGAAGCAGAGAAATTGAGGTCCTGGTTCGAGTCCTATCACTTTCCTTCTGCAGTTCCGGCAACAACTCTTTACTTTAACACTCCAGCTCCCCTCGGGATAAAATCCGATGTTCCGTTCACTCCGAGACCGGGGGAAGAGCTCCAGTTTAAATGAGGGAAAAGGTGCCGGTGATATCCCGGGAGAGCACTGAGCTGTTTGGATGGTGAGGATCACAGCCGTGTTCCCCCTTCTCGGGGGTTGGAGACAGAGTGGAAGCAGCTGAGAGTTTAACAAGGTCAACATTATTGAGCCAAGTATTCAGGCAGCGTTTACTGGGGAGGTTCAGTTTGGATAAGCGCTCGGATGGGATGCAGCGTCTGGGGGAGACACCAGTTTCGACCCAGGGACAAATTATTATTATCTCCGATTCTCTGCTCTGTCACCCAAACTATCAACAGATCCCACCCTGGGGTGGGGGCAAATCAAACAGTCTGGCTGTCCTAAGTGACAGGAATAAGCAATCCTGTTCAATCTGGCTGGCTCAGTCATAGAGCAGAAAGACTCTTCATCTGAGCTTTGTGAGTTCAAGCCCCACGTTGGGTGAATGTTTGCTTTTTTGTTTAAACATTCTTGTGACCGTACAGATCTGAATTCCCCTGACCTTTAACCGCACTTTCACCACATTCCTGCTCTCCACAAAGTAAATAGGGAAGTAGGATTTGATTTATTATTGTCACATATTGAAATACAGTGAAAAGTATTGTTTCTTCCATGCTATACAGAACTATTCTAGTTCATGCTATTCCATGAACATACTGTTCATTGAGTAGGATGCGGAGATGCCAGAATTGGACTGGGGTGGGGAATAGGAAGAAATCTCAGAAGATCAGGTTAAAGTCCAACAGGTTTATTTGAAAGCAAGATCTTTCAGAATGCTGCTCCTTCCTCAGGTGAGTAGAGAGTCGGGTTCAGAAGAGCAAGATAATAGTTGGAATGTGAGTCTTTATGGATAATCAATCTTGACAGGTACAGACAATGTGAGTGGAGAGAGGGGGTAATCACAGGTTAAAGAGGTGTGAATTGTTTCAGGCCAGGACAATTCGTGAGATTTTGCAAGTCCAGGCAATTTGTGGGATTTTCAGATAGTGTGACATGAACCCAAGATCCCAGTTGAGTCTGTTCTCATATGCCGAGTTTCTGCTCAGCAATTCTTATTGTCATGTGTCTTGGAAGCTGTCTTGGAGTAGAGTAAATAGGGAAGAAGGAAAGGTGAGTGTGCAGAATGTAGCGTTACAATTATAGTTAGGGTGTAAAGAAAGATTAACTTAATGCTAGGTAGATCCATCCAGAAGACTGATGGCAGCAAGGAAGAAGCTATTCTTGAGTCGGGTGGTTTGCGACCTCAGACTTCTATTTCTTTTTACTGATGGAGGAAGGTAGAAGGGAGAATGTCCAGGGTGCATGGAGTCCTTAATTATGCTGGCTGCTTTGCCGAGACAAAGGGACATATAGATAGAGTCAATGGATGGCAGGCTGGTTTGCATGATGGACTGGGCTCTGTTAATGACCCTCTGTGGTTGTAAAAGCTGCCGGTGATATCTCAGGAAAGCAATGAGCTGTTTGGATGGTGAATATCGCAGCCGTGTTCCCCCTTCTCAGGCGTTTGAGGCTGAGTCAAAGCAGCTGAGAGTTTAGCAAGGTGAATACTATTGGGCCACGTAGTCAGGCAGTGTTTATTGAGGTGATCCAGTTCCAATAAGCACTTGGATCTATGGGAGACACCAGTTTAGCCAGACAGCAGATGTCCCACTTTCTCATCTTGTGAACAGGTTGGGATGTGTTTGGGGGTGGGGTGTCCTAGTTCCCTAGTCGGCATGCTCAGTGTGAACAGGGTGAGATAACTTTGGAGACAGGATGTTGCAGTTCCACACCCTGGGATTCTCAGTGTGAACACAGTGGGATGTGTTTGTACAAAGAACAAAGAAAATTACAGCACAGGAACAGGCCCTTCGGCCCTCCAAGCCTGCACTGACCATGCTGCCCAACTGAACTCAATCCCTCTCCCCTTCTGAGGGTCATATCCCTCTATTCCAATCCTATTCATGTAATTGTCACATCTTAAAGTCACAATCATGCTTCCATTGTCTCTGCTGGTAATAAGTTCCAATTACCAACTACTCGCTGTGTAAAAAACATCTGCCTTATACATCTCCTTTAAACCTTGCCCCTAACAGCTTAAATCTATGCCTTCAAGTAATTGTCTATTCCACTCTGGGAAAAAGCTTCTGACTATCCACTCTATCTTCACCTCTCATAATAGTGTAGACTTCTATTTGGACTCCCCTCAACTTCCGTCACTCCAGTGAGAACGAACCAAGTACCTCCAACCTCTCCTCACAGCTAATGCTCTTCTTACCAGGCAACATCCTTGGAAATCTTTTCTATACTTCTCCGAAGACTCCACATCATTTTGGTAGTATGGTGACCAGAGTTGAACACTGTATTCAAAGTGTGGCCGAGGTAAGGTTATATAAATGTGTAACATGGCTTGTCAATTTTTAAACTCAATACCCCGGCCAATGAAGGCAAGCATGCTGTATGCCTTCTTGACTACCTTTTCCACCTGCATTGCCATTTCCAGCGACCTGTTTACCTGTACACCCAGATCTCTGCCTATCAATACTCATTAGTGTTCTGCCAGTTACTGTACAGTTCCTATTTGTAATAGGCCTTCCAAAATGCATTACCTCACATTTGTCGAGATTAAACTCTATCTGCCATCTCTCCACCCATGTTTCCAACTGATCTACATCCAGTTGTATCCTCTGACGGTCCTCATCATGATCCGCAAATTCACCAACCTTTACGTTGTCTGCAAACGTACTCATCAATCCAGTTACACTTTCCTCCAAATCATTTATATATATTATAAACAGCAAAGGTCCCAGCGATGATCCCTGAGGAACACCACTTGTCACAGCCCTCCATTCAGAAACACACGCTTCCATTGCTATCCTCTGTCTTCTTTGACCAAGCCAGTTTTGTATCCACCTTGCTAGCTCACTTCTGATATCATGTAACTTCACCTTCTCCATGAGAGACCTTGTCAAAGGCCTTACTGAAGTCCATGTAGACAATATCCACTGCCCTACCTTCATCAATCATCTTTATCACCTCCTCGAAAAATTCAATCAGATTCGTGAGACACAACCTCCCCTTCGCAAAAGCATGTTACCTGTCAATAATATTTCCACTCATTTCCAAGTGGGAATAAATCCAGTTTGGATATAGATGGCCCAGTTCCACTGTTGGGTTTCTCAATCTGAACATGGTGCGGTGGGTTTGGAGGCAGGGTATCCCAGCTCCCCACCCTGGGATTCTCAGTGTGAACAGAGCAGGATGTGTTTTGGGGAAAGATGGCGCAGATCCCCACCCTGGGATTCTCAGTGTAAACAGGGCGGGATTCTGTTTGGAGGCAGGATATCCCAGCTCCCCACCCTGGGATTCTCATTGTGAACAGAGCAGGATGTGTTTTGGGGAAAGATGGCACAGATCCCCACCATGGGATTTTCAGTGTGTACAGGGTGGTATGTGTTTGGGGCAGGATGTCCCAGTTCCCCACCCTGGGATTCTGAGTGTGATAAGAAGTCTCACAACATCAGTTAAAGTCCAACCAGTTTATCTGATAATCATCCCTCAAGTTTTCAGAAATACTGTTTCTTCGTCAAGTGTGTGGAAGGTTGTATGAGAACCACACTGTGTTTACCCCTTTCCAACACTGGCATCTCTACATTATTCTCAGTGTGAACAGGGTGGGATATGTTTTGAGGAAGGATGTCCCAATTCTCCATCCTGAGATTTGCAGTTTGAACAGAGTAGGACGTGTTTGGGGGCAGGATGTCCCAGCTCCCCACCCTGTGGTTCTCAGTATGAACAGGATGGGATATGATTTGAGGGCCAGGATATCCAAGCTCCCCACTCTGGGAATCTTCGTGTCAATCGGCTGGAATTAGTTTTGGGGATAGAATGTTCCAGTTCCCCAGCCTGGGATTCTCAGTGTGAACAGGGTGGGGTGTGTTTTGGGGCAGGATGTCCCAGTTCCCCACCTTTAAAGGGACAGGTAGATGAACAGCTGGGTAGAACAGCACTGCTTACCAATAGCACTGTGGCCATCAGTAATGGTCACCATCCTCCCTGCTCAGTTTATATTTCTGAACAAAGTTTGAAAAATTGTTGAGGCTGGAATCTTGAACCTACTATTTAATAAATGTTAACCAGAATCATCCATCTCTTTGTTGTTCTGCAAGTTATAAGCCCCCTACTTAGTTGATATTTACAAAGAACACAGCACAGGAAACCCTTTTGACTGATGAGCTTCACTATCTGATACATAGAACATAGTATAAAACATAGAACATTACAATGCAGAACAGGCCCTTCGGCCCTCGATGTTGCGTCGACCAATGAAGAAAAAGCGATGACCCTCTAACCTAAAGCATTCCTTTTCACCCATAAACTTATCTACTAATCTCTTAAACGCCACCAAACTTGGCGCATCTACAACTGCAACATTCCATACCCTTACCACCCTTTGGGTAAAGACGCTGCCTCTGATACTGACCTATAATTACCACCCCTTAATTTAAAGCTATGTCCCCTCGTGCTAGCATTCTCCATCCGAGGAAAAAGGCTATCACTGTCCACCCTATCTAAACCTCTAATCATCTTATATGTTTCAATAAGGTCTCCTCTTAGCCGCCTTCTTTCTAACGAAAACAACCTCAAATCTCTCAGCCTCTCTTCATAAGACCTGCCTTCCATACCAGGCAACATCCTGGTAAACCTCCTCTGTACCCTCTCCAATGCCTCCACATCTTTCTTATAATGTGGGGACCAGAACTGCACACAATACTCCAAGTGCGGCCGCACTAGAGTTTTGTACAGTTGCAACATGATGCTGCGGCTCCAAAATTCAATCCCCCTACCAATAAAAGCTAAGACTCCATATGCCTTCTTAACAACCTTATCGACTTGATTGCCAACTTTCAGGGATCAATGCACATATACACCAAGATCCCTCTGTTCATCAACACTATTAAGAGTCCTACCATTAGCCCTATACTCTACACATTTGTTATTCCTGCCAAAGTGAATTACCTCACACTTTTCCGCATTTGCCACCTCTCGGCCCAGCTCTGCAACTTGTCCAAGTCTCTCTGCAAACTATAACACCCCTCTTCACTATCTACCACTCCTCCGACTTTGGTGTCATCCGCAAATTTACTAATCCATCCTTCAATACCCTCATCCAGATCATTTATGAAAATTACAAACAGCAGGGGCCCCAAAACAGATCCCTGAGGTACACCACTTGTAACCGAACTCCACAATGAATAATTTCCATCAACCACCACCCTCTGTCTTCTATCAGCTAGCCAATTCCTAATCCAATTAGCTAAATCACCCTCAATCCCATACATCTGCATTTTCTGCAGAAGCCTTCCATGGGCTACCTTATCGAATGCCTTACTAAAGTCCATATATACCACATCAACTGCCTTACCCCCATCCACCTCTTTGGTCACTTTTTCAAAATCTCAATAAGGTTAGTAAGGCACGACCTACCCTAGTCTCTGAGAGTCCACCCTATCGATTCTTCTCAACGTTTTATAAACTTCTATCAGGTCGCCTCTCAACCTACTTCTCTCCAGTGAGAAGAGTCCCAGCTCCTTCAACCTATCTTCACAAGGCCTCCTTCCCAATCTAGGCAGCATCGTTGTAAACCTCCTCTGAACGCTCTCAATAGCCTCTACATCCTTCCGATAATGAGGCGACCAGAACTGTACATAATAGTCCAACTGGGGTCTGACAAGACTCCTTTCGAGTTCCATCATTACCTCCTGACTCCTAAACTCTATTCCTCGATTAATGAAGGCCAGTACACCATCCGCTTTCTTGACCACTTCCTCCACCTGCGAGGCCGATTTAAGATTCCTACGGACCCGGACCCCGAGATCCTTCTGCTCTACAACACAGCTAAGACTCCTACCCCTTATATTGTATTCCTGGGAAGGGGCTGGCCCTAGCGAGATGTTCATCGTCATCAATGATATGTTGAAGATTCTGGAGAAGATATCGTAGCTTCTCCGCTCCGGGAAAGTACTGGACAACAAAGAGTACTCTATCCACCCTGTCCCATGTTTGTCTTCTGAGGAGGTCAGTGCGGTTTATCGCTGTGGCACATCGGAACTGTCAATCGATGAGTCGAGTACCATATCCTGTTCTCACGAGGGCATCCTTCAGCGTCTGGGGGTGTCTGTCACGATCCTCCTCATCTAAGCAAATTCTGTGTATACAGAGGGCTTGTCCATAGGGAATGGCTTCTTTAACGTGTCTAGGGTGGAAGCTGGAGAAGTGGAGCATTGTGAGGTTGTCTGTCGGTTTGCGGTACAGTGAGGTGCTGAGGTGACCGTCCTTGATGGAGATGCGCGTGTCCAAGAATGCAACTGATTCTGGAGAATAGTCCATGGTGAGTCTGATGGTGGGATGGAACTTGTTGATATCATCATACAGTTATTTCAGTGATTGTTCACCATGAGTCCAAAGGAAAAAGATGTCATCAATGTATCTATTATATAACCTTGGTTGAAGATCTCGTGTGGTGAATAAGTCTTATTCGAACCTGTGCATGAAGATGTTGGCATACTGAGGAGCGAATTTGGTCCCCATGGCTGTTCCATGTGTCTGGATGAAAAGCTGATTGTTGAAGGTGAAGACATTGTGGTCCAAGATGAAGCGGATGAGTTGTAAAATTGCATCCGGAAACTGGTAGTTGTTGGCATTGAGTACTGAGGCAGTTGCAGCAATACCATCGTCGTGGGGGATGTTGGTGTAGAGCGCCGAGACATCCATTGTGACAAAGAGTGTCCCTGGTTCAACTGCTCCATGTGTGCTGAGTACCACAATACCACACAACCCTGCCACAGCAACCTCTGCAAGACATGCCAGATCATAGACGTGGACGACATCATCAAACGTGAGGATACCATTCACCAGGTACTCGGAACATACTATTAAAACTCGGCCAACGTTGTCTACCTAATACGTTGTAAGAAGGAATGTCCCGAAGCATGGTTCATTGGGAAGACCATGCAGACACTACGACAGCGGATGAATGAGCATCGCTCAACAATCACCAGGCAAAACAGTTCCCTTCCTGTGGGTGAACACTTCAGCAGTCATGGGCATTCAGCCTCGATCTGCGGATAAATGTTCTTCAAGAGGGCCTTCGTGACACATGACAGCGCAGAGTTGCTGAGCAGAGACTGATAGCCAAGTTCCGCACACACGAGGACGGTCTTAATCGGGATCTTGGCTTCATGTCACACTATCTGTAACCCCCGTAACTTGTCTGGGTCCGCAAAAAACCTCACTTACTGTGCTGTCTGGAGAAAATATACAATTCTCTAACCAATGCTCAGGATTCCCTTCATACACATTGTTAGCCACTTTAACACTTGAATTGCAGGTTAGATGTAAGGATTCACATTCTAATCAGCAATCTGTGACTGTCTGTGCTGATGTGTGCTATTGTAGACCAGAACACTGCATTTTCCTGACAAAGACACAGAGTGTCGAAAGCTCGCAATTTTACTATCAAATAAATCAGTTGGATTTAAAATTAGTGTTGCTAAATTCTTACTGAGTAAGTTTTTTCACTCAGAGGGTGGTGAGTGAATGGAATTGGCTGCCGTCGGAGGTGGTTGAGGCAAATTTGCTGGGGTCTTTTAAAAGAAACGAATGGGATAGGGGATTATAGTTAGGTCTGTGGATTAGTAGATGTGATCGGCGCAACTCATGAGCCAAAGGGCCTGTTTGTGCTATATTGTTCTATGTTTTATGTTCAATGTGATAGGCTGCACAGCCTTTCTATTTTCCTCACAAACCTTCTGTTGATGTTTTGTTTGCTCTTCAGCCCCACGCTCCTGATCTATGGGCACCCGGTGTGGAGAGGGGGATGCGGAAAGAGGAGAACATCATCGTGAACCTACTCCTGGGCCTGGCAAAGCGTGGCACCGATAGGGTGCAGGCAATGGGTGACCGAGGGGGTTGTCTGACTCGACTGTCTGTCCGTGTACCCTGGCTAAATTCGCTGCAGGGCGTGACTGGAGTGGGTGCAGGCAGTGTCTGAGGGCATTAACAACACTCCCTCTCTGCTTGCTGAACGCTGCAGAGGCTGGGGTTCATTATCAACCCCTTTAATCACGGTTGATTTGATGATTTGAGTTTTCTTTCCGCGTTGTCTTTTGTTTCGGGCAGTTCCCTCCTTTTTGGGAGCTGCCCCTTTTAATTTATCCCTGAGTTAGTTTGAGTTAGTTCATTTATTTTGTCAAAGAAGATTGATATCGTTTAAAGATGTGCGGGTTAGTTTTATTGGCCGTGCTAAAATTGCCCCTTAGTGTCCTGGGATGTGTAATTTAGAGGGATTAGTGTAAAGAGATACGGAAGGGGAGCATTGAGGGCTGGGTGGGATTGTGGTCGGTGCAGATGCGATGGGCCGAAGGGCCTGTTTCTGCACTGTAGGGTTCTATGTTCCATGTTCTGTTGAACCTGTTCTGCATTCTCTCCAATGTGAATTTACCCAAACTGAACACACTGTTCCAGATGTGGTCTCAGCTGTTTTTTATACAGCTGTTTCAGAATCTCTGCCCCTCTCTCTTCCAGCTCCTTGAGATGAAGAATAAAGTTCTATCGGCCTTTTGAAGTTTTCTTTTGTCGCTGTCATATAAACAGACGGACAAGGAACAGGAGTAGGCCATTCAGCCCCTCGAGCCTGCTCCATCATTTAATAAGATCACGGTTGACCTCTAAGTCACTCAAATTTGCATTCTGTTGACCCCGATAATCTTACAAAGAATTTACCAAGAATCTATCCACCACTGTCTTAAGAATATTCAACAACTCTGTTTCCACCATCTTTTTAGGAAGTGTTCAAAAGACATTTCAATTGTTTACTTTTCTGGTAATTTCCTTCCAGTTGCAGTGTTGACTGCACTGTTATGTTTATTTCATTTATTTGTGGGACAGGGGTGTCACTGGCTGACCAGCATTTATTGCCCATCTTTAGTTGCCTGAGAGTCAACCACATTGCTGTGGTTCCGGGTAAGGACAGCAGATTTCCTTCCCTATAGGACTTTAATAAATCAGATGGGTTTTTTTCTGACTGTGGTTTCACGATTATTAGTAAATTCTTAATTCCACATGTATTATTGAATTGAAATTCCACCATCTGCCAGGATGGGATTCGAACCTGAGTCGCCCAGAACATTTGCTGAGTTTCTGGATTAATAGTCTGGTGATAATACCACTGGGCCATCGCCTTTGCTTGGAGGTCGATTGGAAGAGGCTGACCAGCACCAGCTACAGGGAATCTACAAACCCAACTGACCAGTTTGCAGGCAGGAGTGGGGAAGGAAAATGTGAAATGGATTTGCTCAGTGTGAAGTCAAGTTTAATCCCCAAATCTCAGAGCTGGAAACACCAGTACTTCCTCCCTTCCATGGGAAACATCGAATCTCCTCTTGGAAGATATTCTTTGGTGGGAATTGGTTGTTGCTTGCAAGGCCAGTATTTGTTAGCCACAGCTCCCTGGTTAGGAGTCAGCCACAGTGCTGTGCACTAGAGTCACTGTCAGACAGACTGGGTACAAATAGCTGTCAGGAAGATTCTAATCACAGAAAATGATTCATCCTCAAATTCACAGATTAGTCTTGCAAACAAAAATAGTTTTACTAAGGATCAATGCCGATCTGTTTAGAAATGTTTTTTTGCCATCTGCTTTGTGGAGAGATTGAGTGGCTGTTGGAGGAAGCCAGTGGTCTTTCACAGTCCACAGCTGGAAGTGAATACATCTTATCCTAGACTTAACTCTTTGTTGATGGAAGTTATTCATTGTGGAGTTCGGTTACAAGTGGTGTACCTCAGGGATCTGTTTTGGGGCCCCTGCTGTTTGTAATTTTTATAAATGATCTGGATGAGGGTATTGAAGGATGGATTAGTAAATTTACAGATGACACTAAAGTCGGTGGAGTGGTAGATAGTGAAGAGGGGTGTTATAGTTTGCAGAGAGACTTTGACAAGTTGCAGAGCTGGGCCGAGAGGTGGCAAATGGAGTTTAATGTGGAAAAGTGTGAGGTAATTCACTTTGGCAGGAATAACAAATGTGTAGAGTATAGGGCTAATGGTAGGACTCTTAATAGTGTTGATGAACAGAGGGATCTTGGTGTATATGTGCATAGATCCCTGAAAGTTGGCAATCAAGTCGATAAGGTTGTTAAGAAGGCATACGGAGTCTTAGCTTTTATTGGTAGGGGATTGAATTTCGGAGCCGCAACGTCATGTTGCAACTGTACAAAACTCTAGTGCGGCCGCACTTGGAGTATTGTGTGCAGTTCTGGTCTCCGCATTATAAGAAAGATGTGGAGGCATTGGAGAGGGTACAGAGGAGGTTTACCAGGATGTTGCCAGGTATGGAGGGCAGGTCTTATGAGGAGAGGCTGAGGGATTTGAGGTGGTTTTCGTTAGAAAGAAGGCAGCTGAGAGGAGACCCTATTGAAACATATAAGTGATTAGAGGTTTAGATAGGGTGGACAGTGATAGCCTTTTTCCTAGGATGGAGAAAGCTAGCACGAGGGGACATAGCTTTAAATTAAGGGGTGATAGTTATAGGACGGATGTCTGAGGTAGGTTCTTTACCCAGAGGGTGGTTAGGGTATGGAATACCCTGCCTGCGGCAGTTATAGATGCGCCAAGTTTGGTGACGTTTAAGAGGTTCGTAGAAAAGTTTATGGACGAAAAGGGAATGGTTTAGTTTGGAGGGTCATGGCTTTTTCCTAGTTGGTCGGCGCAACATTGAAGGCCGAAGGGCCTGTTCTACGCTGTAATGTTCTATGGTCTATGTACTCTGCACACTGGAGCATTCTGTAAATGTTCCTTCAGACCAGCTATAAAGTAATGAAGGATTCATTTATCCCAACAGGTCAGAACTGAGACACCCACCTTGTGTAACCCAGACTCCATTGCAAAGATGTTTCTATCTATTCAATCTGCCAAGTGCTGAAAGAGGCTGTTCAGCCCATTGTGTTTGCACCAACGTTAACAGCATCTGCCTCTCCTCCCCATAACCCTACACTTACTGTGACTAATCCTGTACCTTGCTGGGGAAGCCTGATTTTTGCCTTTCTAGTCAGATTGTCAAAGAAAGCCTGGTTAAAGTCTTGTATTCATCATCTGCTGCTACCAAAAACACAGGTAACTAACCACACACTCCCTTCCTGATTATGGAAGCAATAAAAAGATATCTTCCCTGTTATTCTCCAAGGGCCAGGGAAGGAGTGAACAGATCACAGTTACAGAAATCATTTGCACTGAACAAGACATAGCAAGTGAATCAGGAAAGAAATCATTGAACCCAGCTACTGAATTACACTAAGACAAATCAGCCCAATAGATATTTTTATTTTGAAATACAGCAACAGCTCAGAAGAGGAATGAGAGCATAAAAACCCAGTCAGGATTGGATCAAACTACATTAACACCCAGTCAGTTGAGGGTGAGCCTGTCAAACAGATACTCTCCCATGCCAGTGTCAGGGGCTCCCAGTCTCTTCAGGTTGGTGATGTGATCTCCAAGCTTCTTGGTCATCTTCACTTGTTCATCCAAGTAGTGAGTCTCCAGGAAGTCACACACAGCTGGAAAGGAAAGACAGCAGAGAAATTAGGGAATTCTATCCAAAAAAAATCTCCCTTCCCTACCAAAAGGAAGTCATCATCTGCTCATCTTGGGGTGAGAACGGAAAATTTAGCATGGCCAACCCACCAGATCTGCACATCTTTGGACTGCAGAGGGAAACCCATGAGGCAGCAGTGCTAACCTTCACCACATTACATGGACACTGTGCCCACGTAACCCAAAGTGGTGAGTCACAATTCCAATGACCTGGGATTGAGTGGATCAGGAAACATTGCTGTCTCAGAATGGATCTGTTCAGTGATCAAGTTCAATGTGGGTGACCTTTCCAGAAGAAGCCCACAAGTGGGAAACAACTAGAGAAATCAAATTCCAGTATCAACACCACTGAAAAAGCCATTACACAACTTACATGAGTGTCAGTGTTCCCAGAGGAGAGTTTGTGCAGATCCAGCAGACTCTGGTTCACATTCTTCTCCAACTGCAGAGCTCTCTGCATTGCCTCCAGACCATTGCCCCATTCATCCTGCTCTGGCTTCTGGAAGAGAGGGGAAAGACAACTTTATTATTCAATTGGTGAGGGGGAGGTGACAGTTTAGTAGTAATTAGTCCATGGAGCAGCATGCCGAGTATTAGAATCACTGGGATAACATTGGAGGATCACTGGACAAAGATCAGCTCATTTACTCTGCTATTTAGTTACAACTTCCCCAATTAGCCACAATGGCTCAAAACAGGCATTTACTCCATATTTAAATCTTTGCCCAACATTAGAACATAGAAAATTACAGTGCAGAACAGGCCCTTCGGCCTTCGATGTTGCGCTGACCAATTATGAAAAAAGCAATGACCTTCCAAACTAAACCATTCCCTTCTCTTCCATAAACTTATCAACTAACCTCTTAAACGCCACCAAACTTGGCGCATCTACAACTGCCGCAGGCAGAGCATTCCACTCCCTAACCACCCTCTGGGTAAAGAACCTACCTCTGATATCCGTGCTATAACTATCACCCTTAATTTAAAGCTGTGTTCCCTCGTGCTAGCTTTCTCCATCCTAGGAAAAAGGCTATCACTGTCCACCCTATCTAAACCTCTAATCATCTTATACGTTTCGATAAGGTCTCCTCTTAGCTGCCTTCTTTCTAATGAAAACAATCTTAAATCCCTCAGCCTCTCCTCATAAGACCTGCCCTCCATACCAGGCAACATCCTGGTAAACCTCCTCTTTACCCTCTCCAATGCCTCCACATATTTCTTATAATGTGGAGACCAGAACTGCACACAATATTCCAAGTGCGGCCACACTAGAGTTTTGTACAGTTGCAACATGACGTTGCAGCTCCGAAATTCAATCCCCCTGCCAATAAAAGCTAAGACTCCGTATACTTTCTTAACAACCTTATCGACTTGATTGCCAACTTTCAGGGATCTATGCACATATACACCAAGATCCCTCTGCTCATCAACACTATTAAGAATCCTACCATTAGCCCTATACTCTACACATTTTGAATGCAGGTCATTTACCGCCAGTTGCTTGTGCTAGCACCAGAGTCTGGGTAATAGACCAGAAAATAATTCCTCTTCATTTATTTTTGCCTATCTGAACTAAATATACCACTTATCTTGTCCTCTTTAAAGGACACCAAAGAAACAAGCTCAAATTAAATTAGGACAAATTTAAAAAAGTACAAAGGAATCTTAAGGCATCAAATTAAAATGTCACTGTCAGATCTGTAATGCACCTTGTGTAGGAAAGATCAGTGCCCAGCAGGCATGAAAGGCATTGACTGTGCCCACAGATACCACATGCTCCCACTCCAGGGACAACTGGCTGTGAATGTAGCACCAATAGAGGAACCATCACCACTTTACAAGTATTTATGATCTAATATTGATGCAGGAAGAAGAAACTGGTTCAGAAATCTAAATTGCATCTTAGAAAATCCTCCCATGAGAAAGATCCAACCTTGATATTCTCCAGGATGACTCTGCCTCCACGTTTATTCTGGAATTCCATCAGTTTCTCGGCATGTTCCCAATCTTCATGTGACTGCTCCTTGAAGAACTCAGTGAAGTGACTCAGGGCAACATCATCCCGGTCAAAGTAAGCAGACCGCAGGGAGAGAGACAAAAGGAAGAGACAGGTTTGACCTGGTTGACAGACAAAATGCAAACACATATTGGGAGATTTGAAGAAATTAATACTTCAAGCTACTCGGATGTTGAGTGGGGATTGTGATAGGGTCAGGATATGATGATCACACCTGAATGGCAGAACAGGCTCAAAGACCTGCTTCTAGTTCCTGTCACCCCCATGATAATAATGGTCTCAATTAAGGTAGAAAATCCTCATTAAATTCTGAAGTGTTTCCACTCCCTGAAACATTGGTCAGGATTTACTAAAGGAAGGATAAATTGAGTTGAGCTAGTTAGTTACTATTTCACCAGACAACCAATTAAATTTAATTGGGAAGGGTTGAGTAGGCCTATGTATCTGAAATTTAGACAAAAACAAAAGTACAAAAGGAATCTTAAGACACAAATTAAAACGTCATTGTCAGGGTCTATAATGCACCTTGGGTAGGGACGATGGGATCAGTGCCCAGCAGGCATTCTGTGTGTGTGTGTCTGTCTTTGTGCATCTGTCTGGGTGTGTGAGTGTGTGTGTATCTGTGAATAAAGTTTTATTCAAATCACCACCTGTGATATTATAGCCCATGAATATCTTGGTATCACCAGCAGATGGAAGCAGTGAGTCTCTGGGTGCATTGACACGGCATCACCAGCAGATGGAGGCAGGGTGGTCTCTGAGTGCAGTGTGTATTATTGCAATATTTAAACTTTCTGCTGCAGTGTATATTATTGCAATATTTAATCTTTCTGTTGCAGTGTGTATTATTGCAATATTTAAACGTTCTGCTGCAGTGTGTATTATTGCAATATTTAAACTATCTGTTGCAGTGTGTATTGTTGCAATATTTATTTTTCTGCTGCAGTGTGTATTATTGCAATATTTAAACTTTCTGCTGCAGTGTATATTATTGCAATATTTAAACGTTCTGCTGCAGTGTGTATTATTGCAATATTTAAACTTTCTGCTGCAGTGTGTATTGTTGCAATATTTAAACGTTCTGCTGCAGTGTGTATTATTGCAATATTTAAACGTTCTGCTTCAGTGTGTATTATTGCAATATCTAAACGTTCTGCTGCAGTGTGTATTATTGCAATATTTAAACGTTCTGTTGCAGTGTGACTGCACATTCTCCCAGTGTCTGTGTGGGTTTCCTGTGGGTGTCCTCCCACAGTTTGAAAGACGTGCTGGTTAGGGTGCACTGGCTGTGCTAAATTCTCCCTTAGTGTCACCGGAATAAGTGTCGGAGTGTGGCAACTAGGGGATTTTCACAGTAACTTCATTGCAACCTTATTTATATCCTTCCTGTAACTAGGTGACCAAAACTGTACACAATACTCTAAAATTCGGCCTCACCAATGCCTTATACAACCTTACCATAACACTCCAACTTTTATACTCGATACTCCGATTTATAAAGGCCAATGTCCCAAAAGCATTCTTTACAACCGTATCCACATATCTTTAAGACTCAATATGTGAGTCTTCACATTCTCCCTGTGTCTGTGTGGGTTTCCTCTGGGTGCTCCAGTTTCCTCCCATACTCCAAAGACATGTAATTGATTGGCTATGCTAAGTTGCCCCTTAATGCAGGGTATATACATGGGGCAATGGGGATAGGTGGGATTGTTGTTGGTGTGGGCTTTGAGGGCCAAATGGCCTCCTTCGGCACTGTAGAGATTCTTTGATTGACTGAGGCTAAGGGGGATGTTACTGAGATTGAAATAGTTAATTTTGGTGATGATGCGGGTGTGTGGTGTAAAAATCTGAATTTCTATCCTGTACTGACAGTAATGACTTTTTCAAACCCGTTTACAGGAGGTGAGAATTTTCAGAATGAAAATCAGAAGAAATGTCACCTTAACGTCTGACAGAGTCACTCAGTATCATCAATCGTTGACTGTAGAAGAAGAAATATTTCTCTGCTCTTTTCATTCATTCTGTCTCTGGAGTTGATGATAAAAAAAGGCAGCTGTCATTACAGGGAGCGGCCGCTGGATGGTGCAGTGAGTCCGTCACTGAAGGCTCTTTGAGTTCAGACAGTCTGGGGGTAAAATCCCCTGTCTGGGGAAAGGAGGAGACTGGGTCAAAGGGGAAATACAGCGATGGGCTTTACAGAAAGGAGCTCAGCAGAGTCACAACTAGTTTCCTTTGCGTTCAGACAGTCTGGGGGTAAAATCCCTGTTTAGGAAAAGGGGGAGACTGGGTCAAAGGGAAAATACAGCAATGGGCTTTACAGAAAAGGCTCAGCAGAATCACAATTAGTTTCCTTTCATTCAAGATTTATTTTAAACATTCAGAGAATATTGAGCAGAAACTGTTTTTTTGAAAGTGACAAGACTGAATTTAGTTTCACATTGAGGATAAAACATACCTGCTGTGAACTATCCAATATACACAGCACTGTAACAAAGACAAGATAGATTCAACAGGAGAGAAGCAGATCGGAAAATGAACAATTGTGAATAAAGAACGCGAAAAATCATTGATGTATACATGAAATTTAAACTGCACCAACTGTTAATTAGAGTTTACATTCCAGCAACAAAAACTCCACATTGAAAACTGAAATACAGACCACGTTTGTCTCCCTTACAGCTGTGGAAATGATAAACTAAGAACATTTTGCTGATAGTTCACCGAGAGTAGATATTGGATTTGTGTTAGTCAAATCTATTAATAACCAGCTGGAGGAAATCGCCGAAATTCAACCCATCATTTGATCTGTAAAAGAGAGATCCAATAATGAAGCAGATATTTCTGATGCGGGACATTACAGTTTTTAATCAGTGGAAGATTGAGAGATTTTCCCAATCCATTCTGCCAGTTTGAAATGTGAGTGAACTGAACCATCTCACCTTCACCAGAGTGACTGCAGTGCTGGAGAAAATGCTCAGGAAGAACAGGACCATGAATGGGGTTGTCCAGATGTTGCTGTGTCCTCATTGTAGTCAATCCAGACGTGGACTGTAAAAATCTGGTTGTCAGAGCCGAGGGAAATATAATTAGATTGCATCATTTCTCCAGCATATCGAAATGTTGCTTTGTATATTCTCATTTCTCCTTCCTAGGCTGTTAATTCATTCTCGAATTGAATTTTCATATATATCTACCATTGAGTTCCTGACGCTCAGTAACAGATCTGTGGAACTGTTTTCATCCGTGTTCTTTCCTACATTCCTCATCCAGTCATTATTCAAAAATATGAACAAATTTTCTTGAGCATCAGTTCATTTTCTGACAATTTTATTATTGAAGATACTATGATTTGAGGGGGATTTGCTGATCTGTTTCTTTGTAAACTATGAATGCTGTTATTTAAGAACTCGAATGCGAGTTCCCATCTTGTTTGTTTATTTGTGTTGGAAACACTTGTCACATTATTCACTTCAATCAGTTTCTCATTCAGAATATTGCTCAGTGTATTTGTTGAGTTATTTTGTTATTGAACTAATTGTTAGAGAATATGGCTTTTAAAAAAATAGCTTGAATTGTAGTTCCGTCAATAGCCTGATCCTTGTGCTTGTTTTGAGTTTGTTTCTGTGCACATCTCCGCTTTGTATCTTCATTTGTTTATGTGTTTATGTGTATTTTGTGTAAATGTGCAACCGTGAGCCTGTGTGTTTTAATACAGCTCCCAGAGAGTTTAAAATTCTGCATCTGTCTCTCTCTCTGCAGAGCTGCTGGTTAAAGACACATTTACAGCCCTTATCAGACAGAAACTTCACTCTCATTCTTTCCATCCACTCCCCCTTCTAATGTTTAAAAAAAGTCTAAAGGCTTGTTTTGGCAGCTCTGGTGTCTGGTGAGTCATTAAGCACAGGGCGCACACACACACACTCAGATACCCAGACAGACAATAACAGACAGATTCCATTGTAAATCAGAAATGGGATTTCTAAATGAGACAACAAATAACTTTGGAAGAAATTGTTTCAGTTCAAGCAACTTAAGGAAAACGGAAATTTGCAAGAATCAGCAAAGGGAGCAAACCTGTAGCCGATGGTGAACAAGTTGTACAATCCACTTTCAGAGCTGGTCTCTGCAGAACTGCAGAGTCAGGTTTGACCTGGTTGACAACCAAAATACAAACACATATTGAGAGATTTGAAGAAATTAGTACTTCAAGCTACTTGGATGTTGGGTGGGGATTGAGAGTGGGTCAGGATGAGTTATCAAACCTGAATTGCAGAACAGGCTCAAAGGCCTGCTTCTAGTTCCTGTCACTCCCATGATAATGGTCCCATTAAGGAAGAAAACACTTCATTAACTTGTGAAGTGTTTCCACTACCTGAAACATCAGAGAGGAGGATAAACTGAGATGAGCTGGTTAACTAATATTTCACCAGACAGCCAATTAAATTTAATTGGGAAGGGGTTGAGTAGGCCTATGTATCTGAAATATAGACCAGAATTTTACCAGCCCACCCACCACAGGACAGAGCATGGGATGGTCCATTGGTCCATTGACAAAGGAGGCGCCACCGTCATACTGAACAGAACGGACTACTGTGAAGAAGTGTACTGACAACTAAACAATGAGAAACACTACAGACAGTTACCAGCGGATCCGACCAAAGAACACACTCGTCAACTCAACACTCTGATCAAAACCTTTGATCCGGACCTTCAGAACACCTTCCAGACTCTCATTCCACGTACTCCCCGCATTGGAGATCTCTACTGCCTCCCAAAGATACACAAGGCAAACAAACCCGGCCGTCCCATCGTATCGGGCAATGGGACCCTGTGTGAGAACCTCTCCGGCTATATCGAGGGCATCCTGAAACCCATTGTACAAAGAACCCCCAGCTTTTGTCTTGACACTACGGACTTCCTACAGAAACTCAGCACACATGGAGCAGTAGAACCAGGGACACTCCTTGTCACAATGCATGTCTCGGCGCTCTACACCAACATCCCCCACGACGATGGTATTGCTGCAACTGCCTCAGTACTCAATGCCAACAACTGCCAGTTTCCAGATGCAATTTTACAACTATCCGCTTCATCTTGGACCACAATGTCTTCACTTTTAACAATCAGCTTTTCATACAGACACATGGAACAGCCATGGGGACCAAATTCGCACCTCAGTATGCCAACATCTTCATGCACAGGTTCGAACAAGACTTCTTCACCACACGAGATCTTCAACCAAGGTTATATACTAGATACATTGATGACATCTTTTTCCTTTGGACTCATGGTGAACAATCATTGAAACAACTGTATGATGATATCAACAAGTTCCATCCCACCATCAGACTCACCATGGACTATTCTCCAGAATCAGTTGCATTCTTGGACACACGCATCTCCATCAAGGACGGTCACCTCAGCACCTCACTGTACCGCAAGCCGACAGACAACCTCACAATGCTCCACTTCTCCAGCTTCCACCCTAGACACGTTAAAGAAGCCTTTCCCTATGGACAAGCCCTCCGTATACACAGAATTTGCTCACATGAGGAGGATCGTGACAGACACCTCCAGACGCTGAAGGATGCACTCGTGAGAACAGGATATGGCACTCGACTCATCAATCGACAGTTCCGACGTGCCACAGCGATAAACCGCACCGACCTCCTCAGGAGACGAACACGGGACAAGGTGGACAGAGTACCCTTTGTTGTCCAGTACTTCCCCGGAGCGGAGAAGCTACGACATCTTCTCCAGAGTCTTCAACATGTCATTGACGACGATGAACATCTCTCTAGGGCCATCCCCATCCCCCCTCTTCTTGCTTTCAGACCACCGCACAACCTCAAACAGATCATTGTTCGCAGCAAACTACCCAACCTTCAGGAGAACAGGGACCATTATACCACACAACCCTGCCACAGCAACCTCTGCAAGACATGCCAGATCATAGACATGGATGACATCATCAAACGTGAGGATACCATTCACCAGGTACACGGTACATACTCTTGCAACTCAGCCAACGTTGTCTACCTAATACGTTGCAAGAAAGGATGTCCCGAAGCATAGTACATTGGGGAGACCATGCAGACACTACGACAGCGGATGAATGAGCATCGCTCAACAATCACCAGGCAAAACAGTTCCCTTCCTGTGGGCGAACACTTCAGCAGTCATGGGCATTCGGCCTCCGACCTGCGGGTAAATGTTCTTCAAGGGGGCCTTCGTGACACACGACAGCGCAGAGTTGCTGAGCAGAGACTGATAGCCAAGTTCCGCACACATGAGGACGGTCTTAACAGGGATCTTGGCTTCATGACACACTATCTGTAACCCCCGTAACTTGCCTGGGTTAGCAAAAAACCTCACTTACTGTGCTGTCTGGAGAAAATACACAATTCTCTAACCAATGCTCAGGATTCATTCACACACATTGTCAGCCACTTTAAGACTTGAATAGCAGGTTAGATGTAAGGATTCGCATTCTAATCAGCAATCTCTGACTGTCTTGGTTGGTATGAGTGCCTCTGCAGATCAGAACACTGCATTTGCCTGACAAAGGTGCATATAGCATCGAAAGCTCGCGAATTTACCATCAAATAAATTGGTTG
Organism: Sphyrna mokarran; assembly: GCA_024679065.1. NCBI lineage: Eukaryota > Metazoa > Chordata > Chondrichthyes > Carcharhiniformes > Carcharhinidae > Sphyrna > Sphyrna mokarran. The sequence goes on from JAGIQG010000037.1 coordinate 1,516,200, forward strand.
GATTTTAAATTTGGTGTTGTAAAACCTTACTGAGTTTACCCCAGTCCAACGCCGGCATCTCTACATCATCACTCAATGACTGCATCTCTCTGTCTCTCTCAATGCTTCTTTCTGTCTCTGTCTCTGTCTCTCTCTCTCTTTCCCTATCATGCATAGTCTCACCCTCTGTCCTCTTTCTCTGTCACTATCGTGACATTCTCACAAGGTCCTCTCTCATTCATTTTCGTGCTCTTTCTATCTTTCTCTTTCTCAATCAGCTTGCTCCACCGCACATATGTCCCTTTCTCAGGCTGTTACTTTGGCTTTGTCTTTTTCATTTTTTAACTCTCTGTGTCTCCTCTTTCTGTCTTCTCTCTCTCTCTCTCTCTCTCAATGCTTCTCTCTCTCTCTGTCTGTCTGCCTGTCTCTCTTTCCCTTAAACACATTGCCTCACTCACTGTCCTCTTTCTCTGTCTTTCTTCGTCATTATCGTGACATTCTGACAAAGTCCTCTCTCATTCTCTTCTGCACTCTTTCTATCTTTCTCTTTCTCAATCAGCTTGTTCCACCCCACGTATCTCTCTTTCTCAGGCTTTGGCTTTGTTTTTCATTCTTTAACTCTCTCTGTCTCCTCTTTCTGTCTTCTCTCTCTGTCTCCTCTTTCTCTCTCTCCTCTCTCTCCGTCTTCTCTCTGTCTCCTCTCCCCCTCTCTCACCCTCTCTATCTCTGTCCCCTCACCACCTCTCACTCTCTGTCTGTCTTTGCTCTGTCTTTGCTCTCTTTGTCTCCTCTCTGTCTCATCTCTCTGTCTCCTCTTATTCTGCCTCCTCTCTCTTTGTTTCCTATTTGTCTCCTCTCTCTGTTTCCTCTCTCTCTGCCCTTTTTCTGTCTCCTCTCTCTCTGTCTCCTTTCACTCTGTCTCCTCTGCCTCCTTTTTGTGTCCTCTCTGTCTCTTCTCTCTCTGCCTTCTCTCTCTCTCCATCTCCTGTTCTTCTGTTTCTTTGTATCTTCTGTCTGTGTCTCCTCTCTCCTCTCTCTGTCTCATCTTTTGGTCTCATCTCTCTCTCTTTGTCTCCTTTCTGTCTCTCTTTGTCTCTGCTTCCTGTCTTCCTCCTCCCTTGCTTTCACTGTTTCTCTTGCTCTCTGTCTCAGTTGCTCTCATTCTTAGTTTCATTATCTCTATCTGTCTCCCATTGATTGCGCCTCTGCCATGTTTCCATTTTCATAATTCCGGTCAGGAACTCCAAATTGTTTCATGAAGTCTGCATGGATGATACATTTAGCTTTGGGAAACATGAGATGCTTCCCTTCAGCTATCATTCAACTGACTCATGAAGGAGCTATTATCATACAAAGTTGATTTAAAATACAGTTAACACATAAAAACTAAAAAAAAACAATAATGCTTACCAATTACAATCAAGAAAAAAGTATAATGTTGTATGAACTTTAAGATCTAAACGGCATTTGAACAAAACAAATCCCAGAAACCAAACACTTTCCACAGGTTTAGTGCAGGAAAGACTAATGTTTTCATCATATTGGAATTTTCACCTTTGATTTATTGTTGCAGTTCTATAGAGGCTCACACAAATTTGGAGTCAGAAGATCTTCACAATCACAGAGCCTCTTGTCAAATGAACCATCGGGAACAGATTTTGTTCTCCAGTATGGCCAGGCAACTTATTTCTGTCCAGCAGCAGAATTTCCAGAAACCAGGGAGATGGAGGGAGAGAGGGAGGGGAGCTGGGAGACAGAGAGAGAGAGAGAGAGAGAGAGACAAAGGGAGAGAGAGAGAGAGAGAGAGAAGAGGGAGTGTGAGAGAGAGAGAGAGGAAGAACACTACTTTCCAGGTTTACATCCACCTCCTTCAGAATGAACACTGACATTAATCCTTACATGCTTCCTGGGAGTAACCTCCTGACTTCGCCTATCAAGCTTCCCTCTCACCATGCAAGCTCAAAAAGATCACGCAGTAAAATAAAACAATGCCCCATTTAAGCCATTAATGTAGCAATCAAATACTTAATGTAGCAATCAATTACTTAAAGAACTAAGAAAAATACCTAAATGTAGAGGTAACCAAAACATTAAATGTAAAGGTATAAAATAAATGTCAGCTTATTCTTCACTTGCTGTCTGAAGCAGGAAAAAGGAAAAATTCATAAGCACTTAGTGTTTTAGTTCCCCCCATGATTTAATGAAAGAAAGAATTGGAATGAGGAGAGAATTCAGCACAACTTGCAATTGTTTTCTGAACTGAGTTTGTGTCACAGCATAAATTGCTGTATTTGTGCTGCAGCTCAGGAGCTGCAGCATGAAGCCCAATTCAAGAACAAAACGATCTAACCATATGGCATGATAACCCAAGCCATACATCCGGATCCATATAGAATAAAACATTGACATTGACCATAATAGGATGAAATTAGTGGTGATAACAAACAGTAAAATGATTGATTTCCTTCGACTCTCCATCTCTGGATCTCTGGCATTCTCCTCACTGCTGTGAGCCCGGAGTCTCCGGCGGGCTCTGCTGCTCACTAAAATATGTTTGATGGTGAAAGCATTGAACAGCAGCATCAGGATGAATCGGACACACGGTGTTAGCACTTGGTGAAGGAACTCGATGGTTTTCCAAACAGAAGATAATTGGACTTCCAGACTGACATCACAAAACCAGGGGTCGTTCCACAGCCAATAACTACCACTTAGCATAAAATACCAGAAAATGTTTTCTAAGCAGCTCAGCACTGTCACTGTTCCCAGGACAACAGCTGCTGATTTCTCAGTGCAATATTTATGTTTCAACTTGGAGCAGCAAATGGCCACAAAACGATCAAAGGTGAAAGTGACAGTGAACCAGACAGAACAGTCAGTGGCTGCATAAAGCAGGACGGCGTGGATGTTACACACAGGGATGGACCGCAGGAATTCAAACTGATCTCGGTAAACAATGGGAATGTGTCTCAATATCAGGTCGAGGATAATGACCAGCAGATCCCCCACTGACATGGCTGCCAGGTAATGAGTGACACATTTGGACAAACCACAGTTTCTTCTCTTCAGGGTCACAATGGTGATTATGTTTGCTGTCAGGAAGGGAAGTAAGCAATCACATTGCTATTTTGAATTTTGTTTTATTGATGTTTCCAAAATGTTACAGCATCCTGTGAATATATTGGGAATCAATGAAACTGAGATGCCAGCTGGGAAGGTCTGTAATGCGGTGGAATAAATGGGAAAATAATGACAAAAGTGGGATTGAGGAGTAAGGGGAAATAGAAATTGATGATTTAATTTGATTTATTATTGTAAGAAGCATTGTCCATTATGTGCTATTGTTGTGAAGTTAGTGTTTGTAGAATTATAAAATGATTGCAAAAATGCTAAGAGTAACAAAATTGTGTGTTTAAAAGGTTTTTCTTTTAGTACTTAGGTTTGAAAAAGAGATGTATGTGTAAATGCAAGTACAGAAAGAGAGACCTGAAATGAAAAAAAATGTTTCAGGGGCAAAAAAACAACATGGCTGCATTGGCAACAATCTTTCAGCATTTGAATCATAACATGTTTTGAATTTTAATCAATCAATTTAAAATTAGATTTGAATAGCAGCTGCTATTATTGGATTTGAATTTGATGCTTTGATAACCTGCAAACCAATCCAGTTGTGGCGGGATTTGGTAGGTCATTGAGGGTATAGAACCAGCTCCCAGCTCCAGAGAATTGCCAGAAGACTGTCTGTCAATGACTGTAAGAAGTCTAACAACACCAGGTTTATGTCCAACCGATTTAATTGATAGTAAGCACACAAGCTTTCGAGGTTCTCCTCTTCGTCAGGTGAATGAAGTGTTCTGGTCTCAGACAGCACATATACCAGACCAGAACACCTCATTCACCTGATGAAGAGGAGAACCTCAAAAGCTTGCGAGTTTAATATCAGATAAATTGGTTCAACTTAAACCTGGTGTTGTTAGACATCCAATGCCAGCATCTCTATATCATATCAATGACTGTGTCAGATCTCAGCGAGAGAGACACAGACGCACACACAGACTACAACTGTCAGTGTAAAAGCAACTTTTATATTTTAAAACAAGACCTCAACTCAAACATAAATGTACCAACAAGAAGCAAAGAAGACAAAACACATAACAAAGAAAGAAGATCACAGAACATATCACCAGATTGTATTTCAAGTGTGATTAAAGATTATATTGTTTGTATTAAATGGTAATAGTAATTATCTAAACAGATTTCCATTAGAATGGTATTTTATTTAGTTTGTACATGGTTCAGTTAACCTGTTTACTGTTAGTTCGATAAATAACAACTTACTTGCTTTTTTGGATGGTGGGGAAATTCAGTTAGTTATTTTGATTTAACCACTAATAGCTGTCGTAGTGCAGATGCCCTGCATTTGCCCCTTCTCATACACTTCTTAGCAGCTGACTAAGTGAGGTACTTATATTTAAGTGGTTGAGTGTTAACTCTCAGATAAGAGGTGAAGCTTCACTTTGGAATAGATTTGGGGACTCAGATCCAGAAATTTCACTAGTCTTAGATCTTGAAATAAACTTTAAGTGAAAAGTGGAAGATCTGATAAAGGACAAGATGCTGGTTTAATCAACAGTGAAGAAATGGCTCTTAACATTCCTAAAACACCTTCGGGAATTGAAAATGCATCCCAAATTTGCCAAAAAAATGTTTAGAAAGACTGAAAATGTTACACTTGTAGAATTGGCAAACAAGATAAAACTGGGTGTAAGAGGGAAGCTGAAATTGTGACGGAGATAGTCAAGCACTGAGGAGTATCAAGAGTCAAGTACCATGGAGTTACAGAGTCATGGTGTATATAGAGATTTACAGCTTGGAAACAGGCATTTTGGCCCATACTGTTCATGCCACCTCTTTGTTCTTAACCAGTAAGCTGGCCCCAACTGCCCGTGTTGGGCTCTTATCCCTCTTTAGCCATCTTATTCATGTAAGTCTCTAAATTCTTTTTGAAAGACAAAATTATACCCGACTCTACGACTTCCTCTAGCAATTTGTTCCTGAAACTCACCATAGTCTGTGTGAAAAAAATGTCCCACTGTACCCATTCGTATCTCTCCTCTCTCACCGTGAACATATGACACCCTTACCTTTGGGAAAATATATTGACTATCCAGCTGAATTATGCCCCTCATTATTTTATAGTCTGCTATATGATCAACCCTCAGCTTCCTACACTTAGAACATAGAACATTACAGCGAGTACAGGCCCTTCGGCCCTCGATGTTGTGCCACCAACTTTTTTCAGAGAAAAAAGTCCCGCCTTATAACTCAAATCATCAAGTCCCAATAGCATCCTAGTTATTTTTTTCTGCACTTTTTTTCAGTTTAATAATATCATAGAGTGACCGGAACTACACATAGGATTCCAAGTGTTGCCTTACCAATGTCCTATACAACTTCAACAAAACTTCCAACTCCTATATTCAATGTTCTGTCCAGTAAATCCAAGCATGTTTAATTCCCTCTTCACCACTTTGTTCATCTTTAACTCCACTTCCAAGGAGTTATAAACCTATACCCCTAGAATGTTTCATTCTATAATTCCCCCTGCGCCCTATCATTAATTGATAAGTTCTGCCCTGGTTTGATTGTCAAAACGCATCACCTTGCATTTATCTCAATTAAACTCCATCTGCCAGTCGTCAGCCCATTGGCCCAGTTGATCAAGATCACACTGCAATCCTTGATATCCTTCTTCACTGTACACACTGGTACCAATCTTGATGTCATCTGCAAACTTATAAACCATGTCTCCTAATTTATCATTGAAATCATTACTATAAATGTCAAATAACAGTAGATACGACACCAATCCCTGTGGCACACAGCGGGTCACAGGCTGTGAATAAATCTGATTCATACCCAATTCCAAGGCTAGAGGATTTTGTGGTAAAAGATGAACAAGCTACTTACAACACAACACTGAACACGCTGTGCAGTTACTAGGAAATATCTTTGTCAGGAACAACAACAAAATAACTTTCGTCCTCTGAAACCACAGATGGGATATACCAATTTCAAAAAAAATGCCTTTTGGGGTGAAAAATGCAAATAAAAGGCTTATGAATAGAGTTGTTGCAGGATTGACTGATTATGCTCTCCATGTAAATGTTTAGTGATCTTCAGCATTCATGGAAAGATCAATGGAGCACTGATGAAGCTCTTTGAGAGAATATGAAAGGCAAGTTGGTCATAAACTTAACAAAAACAGAATTTTGTGAAGTCAGAAGTAACAATCTCATGGCACAACATCAGATACAGGCAGGTGACACTAAGAAATGTGAAGATAAAGGTCAAGACCACCATTGAAGAAGGAAGTGGAAGAAAAAATTCTTGGGATCCAATGATTTCTACAGAAAAAAAAGTACCATCTTTAGTAGGTTTTCGGCTTATTAGAAAAGAACAGAACATTATGTTGGCCAGAATCATGCCAGGAAGCTTTTGAGAATTTGAAAGCAAGTGTTAACAACAAAATTTGAAACACATTAAAGTCACCATCTCCTCTAGTGGTGTAGATGTTGGAATTGTGTTGTTACAGGAAGATTAATGTGAAATTGAAAGGCTGATCGGTTGATTTTCAAAAATCAACCAGCAGACAAATTATTCCACAAGTGGAAAGGAATTATTGAGTTTAGTAATGACCTTACAACAATTTAATGTTTACATTTTAAACAATGTAATAAATTCAATTTTGTATATTGATCACAATCTTTTGACAATTTTTTAAGAAATCAAAGGAAAAAAACACCAGACTATTGCCTTGGAAATTTTAAAAGCATTTAACTTGCAGATTGTACATGTTGTGGGTCACAAAAATGTTATTGAGACCTGGCTTGACCTGGACCATTATATATAATGGTCCAAGTCAAGCCCTCTCAGGATTTTTCGAGAGTAGCCTAGTGCTTCACGTCGTGAGTGTATGCTTGACCTGGACCATTTGATGGGCAACACAACGGCTCAGTGACTATCGCTGTGCTGTGCAGATACATGGATTTGGGCCTGTGTCTGTGGGAGTTTGCGCATTCTCCCTGTGCTTGCGTGAGTTTTCTCCAGGTGCTCCGGTTTCTTCCCATATCCCAAAGATGTGCTCTTAGGCTGATTGGCAGAACAAATTCTCTCTAAATTGTTTCAAATTTGGTTCTAATGCATAGATCTATAAACATAGACAGGGATTTCAGGGATCATGGGTAGAAGTGGGAATATCGGGGTGGCAGCATGGGCTTGTTGGGCCGAAGGGCCTGTTTCCCGTGCTGTTTTGTTCATTGTTCTTTGTTCTAAGTTTATATGAGAGAAAGAAATGTAGAAATATTTTCAAAATGAGGATTTTTTTCTTAATTTGAAGGTGTTTTGAGGAGATTGTTTGTAAAATCATATTAAAATATTAAAAAAATACTATGAGTTTCCCTTCATACCCATTTTATCCATGTAACTGCCCAAATGCTTTTAAAAATACAAAAGTGGCTCCATCCTTATTACTGCCTATAGCAGCTCATATTAGTCACCCACCACCCTCAGAATTAAACAATTGCCCCTTTTGACCCATTTGTATCTTCCTTTCTCATCTTTAATCTATGCCCTCTACTATTAGATCACCCCTCAGCCTCCTCACTCCAAGGGAAAAAAGTCCCAGTCTATCCAGCATTTCTTCATAACTCAATCGATCAGTAGCTTCCTAATAAATAGATTCTGCGTTCTTGTATTTATATTATTCTTTCTACAATCGGGTGACCAGAACTGTACTCATTATTCCAAGTGTGGCCTAACCAATGCTTTGTGCAAGTTCAACGAGATGTCTCAACTCAGTGTTCTGACCAATGAAACAAAGGACACCGAATGCCTTCTTCGCCACTCTGGCCATCTGTGACTCCACTTTCAAAGAGTTATGTTTTGTCCCACTAGATCGAATTGTTCTATAACTCTCACCACTGCCCTACCATTAACTGCCCTGGTTTGATCTGCCAAAATGCATTATCTCACATTGATCCAAAATAAACACCATCTGCAATTCATCAGCCCATTGCCCCAATTGACCAATATTCTGTTGTGATCCGAGATAACGTTCTTCTCTGTCCACATGCCACCATTCTTGATCTCATCTGCAAGCTTCCTTAACCATGCCAAATAAATTCTCATCCAGATTATTGATACAAATAACAGTCGTCCCGGCACTGATCTCTGAAGCACACCACTGGCCAGAGGCCGCCAGTTTGAAAAGCCACATTCTGGCCACCACACCTCTGATATTTAACAAGCTACCATGTGATATCTTATCAAAGGCGTTGTGAAAATCTAACGTCAACTGCACTATCATCAGCTACTTGCTTGGTTACACCTTCAAAATGGTGGGAGCAGAACCTTTTGAATATTTTTGAATAGGGTGGAAAGGTTATAAAACGTTGGCAGGAATGTGGGATTACAATCAGATTAGCCATGAATAGCAGAGCAGACATGACGTGCTGAATGACCATTTCCCGCTTGTAATATCAATGTGTATATACAGTACAAGGGATCTTCAAATTTCTAGATTGCCAGTTCGCCGACAAGATTTTCTGATACCTTCATGTTGACTCTCTTGTTCAGAAAGCGCACCAATTCCTTGGTCACCAATCTGTCTATTTGTGACTCCACTTTCAAGGGGAGTCACAAGTAGACACACTTTCAAACTGTGTCCCTTTCACAGGAGGTTAATGAAATTTGACATGTACAAATCAACTTTCATAACATAGGAAACATTCTTTCTGATGGTATTACAGATTGTTATGACTCTTGCTTTGCCCAAGATCGCAATTACTACACAACTGGTGAAAGTAGCCTTGTCCATCACAGAAATTAGACGCCTATCCTTTAACTCTGAATACACTTGCCACTGCTCTGAGAAGCAACCAGCATATTCAAGGACACCATTCACCCTGGACATATACTCTTCCATCTTCTTCCGTCAGGGAAAAAAAAATACAAGAAGTTTGGAGACCTGCAGCAACTGAGTCAAGAACATCTTGCACCTATCATATATTAAGTCTATCTTTGTCTAAATCCTAGTTATGACTGTCTCATTAGATTCTGCATCCCCTTTATAAAAGTTAATTACTGTGGATAGAACAAAGAACAAAGAACAAAACAGCACGGGAAACAGGCCCTTCGGCCCAACGAGCCCGCACCGCCACACCGAAGTTCCCACCTCTACCCGCGATCTTTGTCCATGTTCATAGATCTATGGATTAAAAACCAAATTTGAGACAATTTAGGGAGAATTTGTTTTGCCAATTAGCCTAAGAGCACATCTTTGAGATGTGGGAGGAAACCGGAGCACATGGAGAAAACCCACGCAAGCACGGGGAGAATGCACAAACTCCCACAGACACAGGCCCAAATCCATGTATCTGCACAGCACAGCGATAGTCACTGAGCTGTCGTGTTGCCCATCAAATGGTCCAGGTCAAGCGTACGCTAACGATGTGAAGCACTAGGATACTCTCGAAAAAAATCCAAGAGCAGCCCTCTCATGACCCATTGCGTGTATGCCCCTTGTAAGACAACAAGGTGGACCAAAGCACCTGTAAGTTAAAAACAAGAACATCAATATCATCATCTATTTACACACTTCCCAGGGACTCCCAAGGCTCATGATCCCTATTTTAAATCAGTTTTCTATGCCCCTCCATTCCCATTCTGTTCATGTGCCCGTCTAAGTATTTCTTAAAGAACTCCAGAGTACCTGCCTCCACACTTTACTTGGCAGTGCATTCCATACCCTCTGCGTGAAAAACTCCCTCTAGCATCCAAATTATGCCTTACCCCCCTCACACTAAGCCCTTGACCCCTTGTGCTATTTGAGTCCATCCTAGGAAAAAACTTAACCCTGTTTACTCTATCTACCCGCCTCATACTCTTGTACATCTCTATTAGATCTCCTCTAAGTCTACGTCTTTCTAAGGAAAACAGTCCCAATTTGCCTAATCTCCCCTCGTTACTCAGATCTTCCATACCAGGCAGCATCCTGATAAACCTCCTCTGCACTCTCTCCAGAGTCTCCACGTCTTTCCGGTAGTGAGGCGACCAGAACTGGATGCAGTATTCCAAATGAGGTCTAACCAGCGTTTTAGCAACTGCAACATTAAAGGCCAGCTCTTGTACTCTATACCCCTTCCTATAAAAGCTAGCATATTATATGCTTTCTTCGCAAACTTCTCCACTTGCTCTGCCACCTTAAATCTTAAGGTGGCAGCGTAAGTTGGAATCCTTAAAAAAAACAATCAACTTTGACAAAAGATCATCAGAGCTCGATGATCTGCTCTTTTCTCTCTTTCCTGATGCTTTTCGATTGTGTGCTCTAAGCTTTCCTTCTCCTTGAAGCTGTGTCTATATACTGTAAGAAACAATGCCATGCTAATACATGTGGGAATATTAGAACTATTCAAAAGTAGTTTATGGTAAACATCAATAAAAGTCGACTTTGATACCATATAGAAAACTGCGTCCAATACTGAGTTCAACATTTTGCGAAGGATGGAGCCACTTTAAGGAGGGTACTGAAGAGATTAACTAGAATTGTTCCACGGAGGACGGATTATGCAGTGACCTGGTGAGACGAGGGAAATTGGAATTATTCTACATAGAGTAGAGAAGAATATCAGAAGATTTGGTGGAGGTGTTCAACATTATAAAGAAAAAGAACAAAACAGCACGGGAAACAGGCCCTTCGGCCCAACGAGCCCGCACCGCCACACCGAAGTTCCCACCTCTACCCGTGATCTCTGTCCATGTTCATAGATCTATGGATTAAAAACCAAATTTGAGACAATTTAGGGAGAATTTGTTTTGCCAATTAGCCTAAGAGCACATCTTTGGGATGCGGGAGGAAACCGGAGCACCCGGAGAAAACCCACGCAAGCACGGGGAGAATGCGCAAACTCCCACAGACACAGGCCCAAATCCATGTATCTGCACAGCACAGCGATAGTCACTGAGCTGTCGTGTTGCCCATCAAATAGTCCAGGTCAAGCGTACACTAACGACGTGAAGCACTAGGATATTCTCGAAAAAAATCTCACGACCCATTGCGTGTATTCTCCTTGTTAGACAACAAGGCGGACCAAAGCACCTGTACGATAAAAGTAAATGCATCAAGATCATCGACTATTTACACACTTAAAAGGGACTCCCAAGGCTCATGATCCCTATTTTAAATCAGTTTTCTATATTCCCCTATTCCCATTCTGTTCATGTGCCCATCTAAGTATCTCTTAAATAATAATAATTCCAGAGTGCCTATCTCCACCACTTTACTTGGCTTTGCATTCCATACCCCAACCACCGTCTGTGTGAAAAAAACTCCCTCTGGCATCCAAATTGTACCTTACCCACACACTGCCCCCCCTTCGTTACCCTAAGCCCGTGACCCCTCACGCTATTTGAGTCCATCCTAGGATAAAAGCTTAACCCTGTTTACTCTATCTATACCCGTCATAATCTTGCACACCTCTATTAGATCTCCTCTAAGTCTACATCTTTCTAAGGAAAACAGTCCCAATTTGCCTAACCTCTTCTCATAACTCAGACTGTCCATACCAGGCAGCATCCTGGTAAACCTCCTCTGCACTCTCTCCTGGTAGCAGAGGTTAGAGGGATTAATGGGTATAATATATAGGGATAGAGATAGGCATGGGTGGGGTTGTGTTCGGTGCAGACTCAATGGGCCCGAGGTCTCTTTCTGCACTGTTGGATTCTATGATTCTATAGTGAAAAATATTGTGTCTTCTGCACTATACAGATAAAACATGCTTTCCATAGAGAATAAAAAAGGAAATAATGCGGAACATAATGGTACTGTCATAGCCAGGGTGTAGAGACGTATCAACTTAATGTGAGGCAACTCCATTCAAAAGTCTGACGCAACAGGGAAGAAGCTGTCCTTGAGTTGATTGGTATGCAACCTCAGACTTTTATAACTTTTTCCTGAAGGAAGAAGGTGGATGAGAGATTGTTGAGGATACAAGGAGACTGTGATAATGCTGGCTACTTTGTCGAGACAGAGGAAGTGTAGACAGAGTCAATGGATGGAAGGCTGGTTTGCAAGATGGATTGGGCTACATTTATGATACTTCGTAGTTGCTAGCGGTCCTGGACAGAGCAGGAGCCCTACCAGAAAAAATGTGATACACTGGAAAAAAATATTTTCGGTCGTGCATCTGTAAAACTTGATGAGAGCTGACGTGATTTTTTTTTAGCCTTCTGAGGAATAGAGGCTTTCTTAACTATTGTGTAATCATGGAAGGACCATGATGTTGTTATGGTCTGGATACCTGAAAATTTGAAGCTCTCAAACTTTTCTACTTTGTCCCCATTGATGAAGTTGCACATTACAGGAAAGACATAGAGATTTTGGATAGCATACAGAAGATATCTATCAGGATGTTGCCTGGATTAGACAGTCTAAGCTATAAGGAGAGGCTGGAGAAACTAGGGTTGTTTTCTCTGGAATGGCAGAGTCTGAGGGGAGATCTGATTGAAGGCCATAAATATATGAAAGCAGAGATAGGATTGAGAGTCAGAATCTTTTTCCCAGAATTGAAATGACTATCCTAAAACCCCTCTCATGCAGAAAGAGGCTATTCATCCAATTAAACCTGCACCAACAACAATGGAGGGTGTAATCAGTGTGGACCAGCTTCGGGTACAGGAATGGAGTAAATGGACAGGAAACAGAGATTAAATGTGAAATGGAAGTCAATGAATTTCATGTTCCCAAACCTGAAAGAAGAAGAATACAATAAAACATAGATGATAAGTAGATGGGTTTTGTGGAGTCAGGAGATGAGTTACATGCTGCAGTATTCTTCAGTTGAGTTTATGGTTAAAGAATTTGGCCCTGGTGAACTCTCTTTGCACTGCCTCCAAAGCTTACTCTTCCTTCAGGTAGTGTGGTGAACAACTTTGCACGCAATACCCGAAGTGTAGACGATCCACTGTTTTATATGGCTGCATTGGATATGCAGTATGTAATCAGTTCAAGGTCAAAGGGTTAATGCAGTTGTAGATGCGCCAAGTTTGGTGGCGTTTAAGAGGTTAGTAGATAAGTTTATGGTTGAAAAGAGAATGGTTTAGGTTAGAGGGTCATTGCTTTTTCTTAATTAGTCGGTGCAACATCGAAGGCCGAAGGCCCTGTTCTGCACTGTAATGTTCTATGTTCTATGTTCTATGGAGGGTGTAATCAGTATGGAACAGCTTTAGGTACAGGAAATGAAGCAAATGGACAGGGAGCGGAGATTTAGAGTGAAACTGAAGCCAATGGATTCCACGTTCCCAAAACTGAAATAAGAAAAAGAGTCATACAATGAAACATAGGTAAGTAGAATAAGTGGAAATAAAGACTTATCAGGAACACCAACAATAGCCAGGATTGGATAGTAAAACCCTTGAATAATCCAGAGCACAGTTTGGATGCGAATCATTAAGGGTAATGAACCAAACCAATCTTGAGATAAATAAAACAGACCCAGAGCGAAATTCCTGTTCAGTTTTGGAACATTCCAATCCATTGTTCCCATTTTCTGATCCATTATTGGAACATTTTGGTTCAAAGTTTCCAAATTCTGAGCCATTGTTGGAAGTTTCCAATCCAATGTTCTCAGATTCTGATCTCTCCTCTCCCTCCACAGCCACTGATCTTTATTAGTCTTGGAGTTATAAATCCTGTGACTCAATAGGACAACACATTGAACAGAATTTCTTATTAATAGAAGTGGGAACCTCCATCTCCAAGCCCCAGGCACACTTATTGAATCCATGGAGACTCACATCAATTACAGTCACTAAACAAACCTCACTTAACCCTGTTCAATCTAACACTTCTTGTATCACAATGGAATAGAACATGTATACAGCCTGGATAATAGTGGAATTTCACTGAGAGCAGGACAGGTGGAAAAGTGGAGACGGTGGCCATAAACTTTCAATCTTCCAATTTCTTTCAAAGTTCATTTTATGGGATGTGGGTATCGCTGAATAACCCCAGCATTTATTGCACACTTCTAAAAGGTGGTGGTGAGCTCCCTTTTTAAACGATGGTAGCCTGTCCAGCAGATACAACCACAGGGCTGTTAGGGAGGGCATTTCAGGATTGGGAACCAATGACAGCGAAGGAACAGACAATATATTTCCAAGTCAGGATGATGTGTGACTTGCCAACTGTAGTAGTGTGGCCATTAAGGGGGGCATTTCCTTTGGGTCATGTGCTTGATCTCGATCCTATGGCATATTGAGGTGGGGTGCTGAGCAAATCGACTGCGAGGGCGCACATTCCAAGCCAGGGCAGGTCTGCCTGACCATTTGATCAATATAGTTATTGGTTATTTGTCAATATAGCCTTTTCTCTGAAACTTGATTGGGCAACCTTCAACACTGGCACCAATGAAAAGAACATCCAAAACACAGATCACAGTGAAGGTGAAGAGACTGGAGCATCAAAAAAAAACAAGGTAGAAGCGCTCATTTGTTCAGCAAATGAAAACAATTCAATCCTGAAGTGGAACTAAGGTATTGAAGATTTGCATTACTTCTTTTCAGAATCCCTACAAATACAGAAGGAGGTCATTTGTTCCACTGATCAACAACAATCCTGATTATTTGCCATAATAGTCTCATTGTCAAAAAGGGGCAACTTAGCATGGCCAACCCAACAAACTGCAAATATTATGTCACAAAGCAGCAATTTATCTTCGTCAATCCACATTTTTGTAGTGTGTGAGGAAACCCATACAGACAAGGTGAAAATGTGCAAACTCCACACAGAAAACCATTGAAACTCTACAGAAAAGAAGAAGGCTTTTTGGCCCATCATGTCTGCATTGTCTGTCTGATAGAATATTTCACACAGATTCTATCCCCATCTTACCCATGTAAATGTCTAAAAGTTCTTTTTAAGACAAAATTGTACCGCCTCTACTACTAGTTCTGACAGCTTGGTCCAGGCACACTCTACTCTCTTTGTGAAACAAATTGTCCTCTGGACACTTTAGTATCTTGAACATGTACCCCAAATCACCTTGTTCTGTAATTGTCCCGAATGTAACGGAGTAAGTCCTGCCCTGGTTCAATCTACCAAACTTTTTGGAAAAGATATTCACAATCTAGCCGGCCTTGTACCTCTTATTATTCTAATCCAGAAGATCACTCCTCAGCCTTCCACCAAATGTATCTCCTCGCATTCATAATGCATCATTTTGAAGTTGGTCCGTTGCCTTCTCTGCTTTTCTCTGTCAGTCAGTGTCCCACGTTCAGTCAGTCAATTTTCTTCACCCTGGTCTTCACACCTGCCTGTGCATCCCCTTTGACCTCACATCCAAGAACACAATCACACACACACACACACACACACGCACACACAAAATGAATTGTTTACTCCTGCTCCTCTTCCTTATGTTACTATGATTAGGTTTTTACTTCCAAATTGTGTTCCTTATAGAACTCAAATCCCACCAGCTGCTGTGGTCGGATTCAGGTTGTGTCTCCTGAGAAATATCCTCTGTCTCTGGATTTCAAAGCTGGGGGATGCAAGAGAGAGATGAACAACAGAAACGAAGGCTGGAAATGTGCTGCAATGGGATTGTCACTGAACCAGTTATCCAGTGAGTCAGGGTAATGCTATGGGACATGGGATCGAACCTCATCATATTTGACGGTTGACGTGAAATCATGTTTCCGATTCACCTCATCCTTTTCACTTGTGATATATAAAAGTTTTTTTTTTCAGGCTTCTGCCTTCAGCCTTCACTGATCTCTAAAAAAATTTCCAAACATATCCAACCTTTCCTTGTAGCTCAGATGCTTGATAGCAGGTGAATCTCTTCTGTACACTTGCATGCACTCTATGGTAGCCAAGTAGGACAAATACACCTGAATAGCTGTTGACTGCCTAACTAGTGATGCCCATGCTCAAGGAACGAATAAAATGTTGCTCTAGGAAACCTGTAGACAAAGCTCCCATCGTTCTCAAGCTTTAAGTGTTCCTCCTCTCTGCAGTCCCTGTGCTGCTCATATTCCAGAGCCACACTCACCATAATTGCAGTCTTGTCACCTCGTTCAGAGTTCAGTCACCGAATCATCTGTCCTCTCTGAATGTCTGCAGCAGCTCACAACATAATCTGCAGAAACCCACTCACACAGATTTTTTGCCAGTAAACATAAATGTAGAAGGCAGCATTCTAGTCGGGAGAGACTGAATGAAACTGGGATTGTTCTCTCGGGAAAGACGGAGGTTGAATAGCCACCTGATAGAAGTGCATAATTTTCTCAGGGACATTGATGAGGTGAACAGCTGGAAGGCATTCCTGGACTAGTTTAAATAACATGAGAGTGGGTTCCTCTCCCGTTGAGCTGAGAGTGACTGAAACATGCGTTCAGCGGGCAAAGTCCTAGTTTCGCAAACATATATATTGAGAAGGTTCACAAGAATCTTGCCGGGACTTGAGAAGCTGAGTTACAGAGAGAGACTGAACAGATTAAACTTTATTCTCTGGAGCGTAGAAGAATGAGGAGAGATTTGATAGAGGTGTATAAGATTTTGATGGGTATAGATAGAGTGAATGCAAGCAGTTTTTTTCCACTGAGGCTAGAGGAGAAAAAAGAGAGCAGGGGTTAAGGGTGAAGGGAGAAAAATTTAAAGGGAATATTAGCGGGGTGGGAGGCTTCTTCACGCAGAGAGTGGTGGGAGTGTGGAATGAGCTGCCGGATAAACTGGTAAATGTGGGATCACTTTTAACATGTAAGAAAAACTTGGATGGGTTCATGGATGAGAGGGGTGTGGAGGGATATGGTTCAAGTGCAGGTCAGTGAGACTAAGCAAAAAATGGTTCAGCACAGACAAGAAGGGCCAAAAGGCCTGATTCTGAGCTGTAATTTTCTATGGTTCTATATCAGAGCTGCAGAACCCCCTTGTCCAACATGGATCTCCACACAGGAGGAACAATATCTACACTATTTCCTGTTTTCAGAACTCTGTCACACTGTCACCAGTGATTGTGTAGATTGCAAAATACAAGCTTGAGATACAGAGGAAACAAATTCACTTCAAGGAGGAAATCAGGCTAACACTCAGCCTCTAGCTTTTTTTTTATTTATTGGCTCTTGTATACAAAGATACAAAGAGCAACACAGCACGGGAAACAGGCCATTCGGCCCAACGAGCCCGCGCCTCCGTCATACCTCAGTGGCAAATTATTATTCCTATTCTAACAAGTAAATCCTAATGGAAGTATCCAAATATAGGGACAATTTGTTTCCCAATCAGCCTAAGAGCGAATTTTTGGGGTGTGGGAGGAAACCGGAGCGCCTGGAGAAAACCACGCATCCACGGGGAGAACTCTGCAACTGCACACCGCACCTTCTAGGGTCCAACTGCGAATGTTCCCCTGGCTCGGAATCTGCATGCTTACATCGAACATAGAACATAGAACACTACAGCACAAACAGGCCCTCCGGCCCACCTGTGTGCCAATCATATCAGTACCTACCAAGCCATAGAACTATCTGTAACTCCCAATCCCATTAAATCCCATGTACTCATCCAGAAGTCTCTTAAAAGACCCGAGCGAGTTCGCCTCTGCCACCACCAATGGCAACTGATTCCATTCACTCACCACCGTCTGAGTGAAAAGATACCTCTAACATGACTTCTGTACTTGCCCCCAACACCTTAAACCTGTGTCCTCTCGTAGCGATCATTTCAACCCTGGGAAATAGATTCCAAGATTCCACCCTATCTAATCGTCTCAACTTCTTATAAAGCTCTATAGGTTACCTCTCAACTGCCCATCTTCCTATCTTCATCTTCCCATCTCAAGCTCCACGGGTCAACATAGAACATAGAACAATACAGCACAAACAGGCCTTTCGGCCCACGAGTTGCGCCGATCACATCTGCCAATCCACAGACCTATCTATAACCCCCCATCCTATTCGTTTCCATATACTCATCCAGAAGTCATTTAAAAGACCCCAGTGAGTTTGCCTCAACAACCTCTGACTGCAGCCGATTCACTCACCAACCTCTGAGTGAAAAACTTACCCCTAATATCCCCTCTGTATTTGCTGCACCTTAAATCTGTGTCCTTTCGTAGTGACCATTTCAGCTCGGGGAAATAGTCTCTGAGAGTTCACCCTATCTATTCCTCTCAACATTTTATAGACCTCTATCAGGTCGCCTCTCAACCTACGTCTCTCCAATGAGAAGAGTCCCAGCTCCCTCAACCTATCTTCATAAGGCCTGCCTCCCAATCCAGGCAGCATCCTTGTAAATCTCCTCTGAACTCTCTCAATAGCCTCTGCATCCTTCCTATAGTGAGGCAACCAGAACTGCGCACAATACTCCAACTGTGGTCTGATCACATCTACCAATTACCTAAGTGGGGTCTGACAAGACTCTTATAGAGCTGCACCATTACCTCCTGACTCCTGAACTCTATTCCTCGATTAATGAAAGCCAGTACACCATACGCCTTCTTGACCACTTCCTCCACCTGCGAGGCCGATTTAAGATTCCTGTGGACCCGGACCCTGAGATCCTTCTGCTCTACAACACAGCTAAGACTCCTACCCCTTATATTGTACTCCTTCATCCCATTATTCCTGCCAAAATGGACCACTGCACATTTATCTGCATTGAAGTCCATCTGCCACTTCTCCGCCCAGTCTTGCATCCTGTCTCTGTCCCGCTGCAACTTTTGGCATCCCTCCAGACCATCCACAACACCACAGATCCTTTGTATCGTCGGTGAACTTGCTAACCCATCCCTCCACTTCCTCATCCAGGTCATTTATGGAAATGACAAACGGCAGGGGTCCCAGAACAGATCCCTGGGACACTCCATTGGTTACCGACCTCCATGCAGAACAAGACCCACTCATAACCACTCTCTGCCTTCTGCCATTTCCATGGATGACGCAAATATCATCGCCAGGGGCTCTGCAACCAATTCCCTCACCTCCCACAATAACCTGGGGTACATCCCATCCGGTCCCGGCGACTTGTCTATCTTGATAGAATTTAACAGGTCTAACACATACTCTTTCCTAACATCCATTCTATATGCCACAAACCTGCAGTGCAATCTAACAGTTCACCTTCCACCGTGAATACCGAGACAAAGGGAGACAGAGCCGGGGAGACAGAGCAAGGGAGAACAATTGGGAGAGACAGAGGTGTGGGGCAAAGCAGGGGAGACAGAGAGGGGGAGACAGAGAGGGGAGACAGAGAGGGGGAGACAGAACAGCAGAGACCGGCAAGCAAAGATATGCAGAGATATATAAGGCAAGTACACAAAATACTCAGAGAGAGACGGTGAGCAAGGAGACACAAGGAAAAATGGAGCCAAAGAGAGAGACAAATGGAGAGGAAGAGGGATAAAAAGAAGGAGAGAAAGAGAAATGGAGAAAGACAAATAATGAAACAGAAAGAGAGAGAGCCAGAGAAAGAAAGAAAGAAAGAGAGAGATAGATAGACAGATAGATAGACAGATAAAGAGAGAGAGAGAGAAAGAGAAAGAAAGAAAGAAAAAAAGAGATAGAGAGATAGACATATAAATCGATAGATAGATTGTTGACAGATAGATAGAAAATTCGAGCAGTAGAAAGAATGAGAGATGCAAAGTCATGTTTTTAGGGCATATTTAATTTGGGATCAGTGTTTTTTGGGAATTTGTAAACATTGCTGATATTCCCAACAAAGGCATGAGTTTCCAGCGTTTAAAAATGTTAAACTGTTCAAAGACAGGGAGAAAGTTATGAGGTTTCAGAGCTTCAATGCAGTGACCACCCCCCATACCGCACTCCACCCCACCTCACCAATACCTGCTTTTTTTGCATTGTTAGCTTCATGTATCTGAAGCATTGGAGATATCAATATTACTGGAACAATTCAATCTCTGGGAAAAGTCACTGCAATCAGATTTTGTTAATACATTGACACTTTAAATACAATGAAAAAATAATCTCCATTCAAACTCCTGCCTCTCCATCTCCCTGAAAATGTAATAACTCCCATTCCCATTGGTTACGGGTATAGTGCCGGAAGAATGGAGGATAGCGAATGTGGTCCCATTGTTCAAGAAGGGGAATAGAGACTTATCGGGGAATTATAGGCCGGTGATTCTTACTTCTGTTGTGGGCAAAATATTGGAGAGAATTATTAGGGATAGGATTTATAGTTATTTAGAGAGTAATGAATTGATTGGGGATAGTCAGCATGGTTTTGTGAAGGGTAGCTCGTGCCTTACTAATCTTATTGAGTTTTTTGAAAAAGTGACCAAAGAGGTAGATGGGGGTAAAGCAGTTGATGTGGTATGTATGGACTTTAGTAAGGCGTTCGATAAGGCGGCCCATGGAAGGCTTCTGCAGAAAATGCAGATGTATGGGATTGAGGGTGATTTAGCTAATTGTATTCGGAATTGGCTAGCTGATAGAAGACAGAGGGTGGTGGTTGATGGAAGTTATTCATCGTGGAGTTCGGTTACAAGTGGTGTACCTCAGGGATCTGTTTTGGGGCCCCTGCTGTTGGTAATTTTTATAAATGATCTGGATGAGGGTATTGAAGGATGGATTCGTAAATTTGCGGATGACACCAAAGTCGGAGGAGTGGTAGATAGTGAAGAGGGGTGTTATAGTTTACAGGGAGACTTGGACAGGATGCAGAGCTGGGCCGAGAGGTGGCAAATGGAGTTTAATGCGGAAAAGTGTGAGGTAATTCACTTTGGCAGGAGTAACAAATGTGTAGAGTACAGGGCTAATGGTAGGATTCTTAATAGTGTTGGAGAACAGAGGGATCTCGGTGTATATGTGCATAGATCCCTGAAAGTTGGCAATCAAGTCGATCAGGTTGTTAAGAAGGCATATGGAGTCTCAGCTTTTATTGTTAGGGGGATTGAATTTCGGAGCCGCAATGTCATGTTGCAACTGTAGTGCGGCCGCAATAGGAGTACTGTATGCAGTTCTGGTTCCCGCATTATAAGAAAGATGTGGAGACATTGGAGAGGGTACAGAGGAGGTTTACCAGGATGTTGCCTGGTATGGAAAGTAGGTCTTATGAAGAGAGGCTGAGGGATTTTAGGTTGTTTTCGTTAGAAAAAAGGCAGCTAAGAGGAGACCTTATTGAAACATATAAGATGATTAGAGGTTTAGATAGGGTGGACAGTGATAGCCTTTTTCCTAGGATGGAGAAAGCTAGCACGAGGGGACATAGCTTTAAATTAAGCGGTGGTAGTTATAGGACGGATATCAGATGTAGGTTCTTTACCCAGAGGGTGGTTAGGGTATGGAATGCCCTGCCTGCGGCAGTTGTAGATGCGACAAGTTTGGTGGCATTTAAGAGGTTAGTGGATAATTTTATGGATGATAAGGGAATGGTTTAGGTTGTAGGGTCATTGCTTTTTTCTAATTGGTCGGCGCAACATCGAAGGCCGAAGGGCCTGTTCTGTGCTGTAATGTTCCACGTTCTATGTCCTATTCCCAAAAAAAGCAGCAGAACATGAAATGGAAACATTTTCCAGCAGCTTTTTGGACACTGATCTTTCTACAACTCAAACATGTTTACAAACATTCTCTGAAATTGATTTAAACTTTGTATAAAATGCCTGCACATTCTGCTCTGCAAATGCATTCTGTTAAATACTGACCACACCACCACCACCACCCCCAAGCCCTGCCATTCCCAACACCTATTCATCTGGGACTGAACTTGTGTCTGAACTGAGTGAAGCAAAGACAGAGGCGGAATCAGTGAGTACGTGACTCCTTTTGTCTCCTTCTCTCTGCCTCTCTCTCTTTACTTCTTGCTCATTCTCTCCTCGTTCTCTCCCTTTTTCCTGCTTCTCTCTCCCTGTCTCCACCAGTCTCAAAGTTGTCATGTGCTAAGTTTCTTTTTCCCAATGCTGTTAGTTTGTGAAGCGGAGGGGGGAGTGGGAGTGAACAGTGTCCTGTAATGAAGGCAGAAGCTGCCCCCTTCTCTCCTCGATCCTGTTTCCCAACCCCACTGTGTGTGTGTGTGTGTGTGTGTGTGTGTGTGTGTGAAAATATCACAGCAAACTGCTTGTAATCATTGTAATCACACTTGACTGTGGAGAGCACAACCCCTCCCACAGACAGACTTCAAAATGATGTTTAAAATGAAGCAGCAGACAGAAAACTGAGAGACAGCGAGTTTTAAACTCTGACAGTGGAACATTTTAGCTATTGACTGGCTGTTATCGTACAGAAATGTGGATGCTGTGGGGTCAGAGTGTTTCACTAACATTGCAACATGGGTGGAATTCTGCTGAATTTGGGACAGTATTTGCAGAATGTCAGAGACATTGCTGTCTGCATTGTCAGAATGAAGTTGGGGAAATCTGTGGTCAATTTTAATTCCCACTGAGGCTACAATGAGGAGGGAAATCACAATCACTGCATGATCTCTCTCTGTAGCTCCAGGTTTCTTTGTGTCTCTTTAAAACTCAAATACAAACTCTCCGTTATTTAAAAAAAAACAGGCATACTGCAATATTGCACCACTCATTTCAATGAGAGAGAGAGAAAGAGAGAGAAAGATACAGGGATAGGGACATAGAGAAAAAAGGATGGAAAAAGAGAGGGGGACACCGATCTGGATAGGAATATCCATCATTACACTGAGTGAGAGAGAGGAGCAGAGGGAATAAAGTGTAGGAAATGGTGAAACAGAGATGGAGGGAAGCTGAGAGAAGTGGAGGGTCACACAGAGGTGGGAAAGATTTCTGATAAACGAGGGAATTAAGGATTATGGGGAGAATTCGGGAAAGTGGAACCGATCCACTTCAGATCAGCCATGATCTTATTGAAAGGCGGGGCAGGCTCCAAGGCAAGATGGCCCACTCCTGTTCCTATTTATGTTGTTATGAATGGAATGCGGGTGTATTGGGAGGGGAGTCAGGATGTGAGGGTTGCTGCTGACTGCAGGACCACTCACATCGTCTCAGAGCGTGTGGAAATTATTCCAGGGAGGGAGATTTTAAAAAGTGTCCAGAAGGAATCAGCAGCCTCTTCCCAGCTGAAAGAGGGAGATGAGCAGCTCCTGGAGTCTGACAAGGAAAAAGGGATGCACTGAGGATGAGGGGGTGGTAGATGTGAGTATTTGAATTGAATTAAAGATTATTTTGCAGATTTCTCTCTGTCTCTGTCACAATCTTTCTAACTGATTGGAAGAAATTGAGAGCGAAAGAGAGATTGAGGAGAACGAAGAGGGAAAGATAGTCTCCTCTGGGATCTTACTGTGCATGCACTGACCAGCAATGCAACAAGTAACACATTTTTAGAAAAACAAATCATCGACCGTGAGGCAATGAAAGACATTTCTGAATTAAAAGTACCCAGACTGGAATATAGGGGAAAATAGCGGTGTTAATTAACCCTTTCCCAGGTAACTGAGGGACGGGGGATATAGAGTTCTCAGCACACTGCTGCTGTGGGACAGAAAAGCTTTCAGAAGAGAAAAATAATCATTAATAATCATTAATAACAGTCCACATGTCTTTGTCATTCATTTCTAAACACAGATAAACTTGTAGGGTTCGCACATGGAGGGTTTGTGGTCCGTGTGTCAGGGAGAGGGGGTATTCCAAGTGATCCCTGCTCCAATGTATTCCCAGATTTTAATTCCTCTCTCTGATCTGTCTGTGCAACTGCCCCATCCTCGAATTCTTTCTCCACATCTTTCCATTCCCGGTCTCTCCACATCATTTACACAAGCCTCTCAAAATGTCAACATCTTTCCCCTCTTCTCTAACTTTCTCTCTCTGTGAAATATTGTCACTCTGTCTTGTAAAGGCCACCACCCTCCTTTCTATTCCTCTCAACATCTCAATTTGTATCTCAGCCTCTGTGCACGTCTCCCTGTCTCTATCTCAATCACACTAACCTTCTTTCTATCCTCTCTCCCTCTATCTTTTTCTGCTCCTCCCCCTCTATAGCGCTGGTTTCCCCTCCCATCCCTCTCTGTCTGTCTCTGCTCCCTGCCCTCTCTATTGCTTTTTCCCTATCACGGTGAATTATTCTGTCTGAACTACAGAAGCATCCTCCCTACCTCCATCTCTATGTCTCTGCTACTGTCTGCCTCTTATCTCCCAATCTATCTGTGTTTCCATCTCTCTCTCTCTATGTCACTCCCTCTCTCACTCGCTATCTACGTCTTTCTCTCTTTATCCCTCTGCTTCTCTATTTCGCTTATCTCTCTGTCACTTCTTTCTCTGCTCTCTGTGGAGAATGTGTCAAATCACGAGTTTGCTGGTCACAAGGAGTGGGATCGGGTTTGGAGGGTGGCAACATTCCTGAAAGGAGCGAGAGTGTATAATACAAATACTGGTTCAGAAACAAGGGTTATTAGAGAGTGAAGAGGCAGGGATGGTCTGTTATCCAAGACGACAGAATACTGGAACACAGACTGTCGAGAATCAGGAGAGATGGGCAGGAGATTTAGAGAGATTGCAGGGAGGGACGACAGATTTGGCAGGAATGGCGGGGACCTGAGAGGAATTAAAGGGGACAGTGTAGAGGTATTTAAAGAGAGATTTAACAAAAATGAAAAATGGTGGAAATGATGGTGAGATTACAGAGGTGGGGGTGCAGTTGGGAGTCACAGGGAAAATCAGAGGGAATATAGTGAGGAATTATAGGCATTCAGGGCGGAATTGGGGCAGTTCCTTGGGGGATTCAGCTTAGGAAACATCCAGCTTAGGGTGTTTTGGCAGTGTGTGTCTGAGAGAGATAGACAGGCAGAGGTGTGACTTCGAGTCAGATTTAAACAGATCAGGCAGAGGAGACTCATGGACTGCAGGGGAAGTAGAGGACAGGGGAGAAAAAAAGTGTATGAAGTCAAAAAAAAGAGGAAGAAGTATCACAACACCAGATTAAAGTCCAATAGGTTTATTTGATAGTAAATGTCACAAGCTTTTGAGATGAAGGAACAGTGTTCCAAAAGCTTGTCTCGTTTACTATCAAATAAACCTACTGGACTTTCACCTGGTGTTGTGAGACTTCTTATTATAAAATATTTGTCTTACACATTTCCTCAAAGCTTGCCCATCACACCTTAAACCTTTGCCCCCTAGTTATTGAGCCTTTCATCCGAGGATAAAGATTTTGACCATCAGTTCTGTCCATGCTACTCATCATCTTGTAGATTTCTAACAGGTCGACCCTCAACCTCCATCGTTCCAGTAAGAACAATCCATTTTACCCCACCCTTTCCTCAGAGCAAATACTCTCCAGACCAGGCAACACCCTGGTACAACTTTTCTGTACCCTTTCCAAAACCTCCTCATCTTTCAGTAATATGACAACCAGAATTGTATATCATATTCCAAGTATGTCCTAAAGTTCTATAAAGCTGCAATGTGATGTTTTAAACTCAATGCCTCAGCCTATGCAGGCAAGCATGCCGTATGCCTTCTTGACTACCTTCTCCACCTGAGTGACCTGTGTACCTGTGCACCCAGATCTCTCTGAGTATCAATACTCTATTGGGTTTTGCCATTTACTGTATATTTCCCATCTGTGTTTGACCATCCAAAATGCATTACCTCACATTTGTCCAGATTAACCTCAATCCAGCACCTCTCTACCCAAGTATCCAACCAACCTACATCTGCAGTATCCTCTGATGGTCATTATCATTATTTGCAAATCCACCAACCTTTGTGTCTGTCATCTGCAAATTTACGAATCAAAGCCATCCCATTTCCTTCATATATAACAGCCAAGATCCCAGCACTGATCCCTGCGGAATGCCATTAGTGACATCACCCCACTCAGAAATGTATCCTTCCACTGCTACCCTCTCTATTCTCTGAGTGATCCAGTTCTGTATCCACCTTGCCAGCACAAATTTGATCCCATTCGACTTCATTGGAACTTGTCAGATGTTTTATTAAAGTCCACGTGAACAACTTCATGTACCCTCATAACTAAGAAAAAAAATCTTTATTATCATCTCTTTCATTAGGAATACACAAAGTGTCTGTTAATCACAGTCAACTCAAGGCATTCACACTCGTGACTCGGTCTCCTAGTTCCTCTTCTTCAGAGGCCAATTAAGTGTCAATCCCATTGCTGTAGCCCTGGGGTTACATTCAGTCCTGACCATGTAAGGGCAACAGATTTCCTTCCGTGGGACATTAGTGAACCTGTGGATTTTATTTTCTTGTTCCAAAAATCTACAATGGTTTTATGTTCACCAACAGATTCTGAAATCCAAATATATTTATTCCAATTCCACCATCTGCCGTGATGTGATTGCAACCCGGTTGCCCAGAACGTTAGCTGAGTTTCTGTATTAATATTCCATGATAAAACTACTTGTCCATCACTTTCATATCCTGAGTGTACATACCCTGATTTCTGGAAGCATACACACTCTATATTGTATATGTCTACAGGGCTCCCTGATTGTGCAGCATTAACTCCTTGAATCAGGGAACTCATACTCAAACAAGTCCTCCTGATCATTATCGTTCAAGTCATTAAATATGTTCTCTCTCTCTCTTCCTACATCTATACTTATCTCTCTTCCTATATCTAGGAATAAAAGATTGATTAGGGCAAGATTGGGGCCAGTCAGGGTCAGTAGTGGGAAGTTTTGCGTGGAGCCTGAAGAGATAGGAGAGGCATTAAATAAGTATTTTTCATCTGTATTCAGATGAAAATGCAGTCAAGGAGAATTCTGAGATACTGGCTTTTAGACTAGATGGGATTCAGATACATAAGGAGGAGGTGTTGGCATTTCTTAAAAGTATGAAAACAGATAAGTCCCCTGGGCCGGATGGGATTTACAATAGGATTCTCTGGGAGGCTAGGAAGGAGGTTGCAGAGCCTTTGGCTTTGATCTTTATTTCACCATTGGCAACAGGTATAGTGCCGTAAGATTGGAGGGTAGCAAATGTTGTCCCTTTGTTCTACTCAGAAATAATTTGATTAGGGATAGTTAACACTCTTTTGTGAAGGGTAGGTTGTGCCTCACAAAAGTTATTGAGTTCACTGAGAAGGTGAACAAAGACCTGGATAAGTGTATAACAGTTGATGTGGTGTATATGGTTTTCTTTAAAGCATTTGATAAAGTTCCCCACGGTAAGTAATGCAGAAAATACAGAAGCATGGGATTGAGGGCGATTTAGTGGTTTGGATCAGGAATTGGCTAGCTGATAGAAGACAGAGGGTGGTGGTTGATGGGTGATATTCAAGCTGTATTTCTGTTACTAGTGGTGTACCGCAGGGATTCGTTTTGGGGCCACTGTTGTTTGTCATTTTCATAAATGACCAAGATGAGGGTGTCGAAGGGTGGGTTAGTAAATTTGTAGGTGACACTAAAGTCGGACGAGTTGTAGACAGGGTGGATGGATGTTACAGTTTGCAGAGAGACATAGATAAGCTGCAGAGCTGG
Organism: Sphyrna mokarran; assembly: GCA_024679065.1. Lineage (NCBI taxonomy): Eukaryota > Metazoa > Chordata > Chondrichthyes > Carcharhiniformes > Carcharhinidae > Sphyrna > Sphyrna mokarran. Next base: position 1,543,672 of record JAGIQG010000037.1, read on the forward strand.
GCTACGAGGTGACAAATGGAGTTTAATGCAGAAAAATGTTTGGTTATTCTCTTTGGAACGAGTAACAGGATCACAGAGTATTAGACTAATAGAAAGACTCTTGATAGTGTGGATGGACAGAGAGATAGACATGTGTGTAGATCCCTGACAGTTCACACCAAGTTTGATAGAATTGTTAAGAAGGTGTACAGTGTGTTAAGTTTTATTGGTAGAGGGATTGAATTTTGGAGCTGTGACATCATACTGCAGCTGTACAAAACTCTGATAAGGCCGCACTTGGAGGATTGTGTACAGTTCTGGTTACCACATTATAAGAAAGTTGTGGAGGCATTGTAAAGAGTGCAGGGGAGATTTCCCAGGATGTTGCCTGCTATGGTGGGAACGTCTTACGAGGAAAGGCTGAGAGACTTGCAGTTGTTTTCGTTACAGAATAGAAGGTTAAGAGGTGACTTAATTGAGGCATGTAAGATGATAGACGATTTGATAGGGTGGACAGTGAGAGCCTTTTTCCTCGGATTGTGATGGAAAACAAGAGGGGAAAAATTGAGGGGTGATAAATATAAGACAGATGCCAGAGGTAAGTTCTTTACTCAGATGGTAGGAAGGGCATGGAATGCCCTGCCTGCAGTAGTAGTGGACTCGTCAACTTTAAGGGCATTCAAATGGTCGTTGGATAATATTGGAATAGTTTTGAGGGTTGTTAGATTGGTTCCGCAGCTTGGCACAACATTGAGGGCCAAAGGGCCTGTACTGCACTGTAATGTCTTATGTTCTATGCTCCTCCCTCTGTCTCCCTTTCTCTCTGTTTCTCTGTGCCTCTGTCTTTATGTTTCTTTCCATCACTTTATGTCTCTCTGCCTCTCCCACAGTCTCCCTCTCTCTACCTTCTTCTTCTGTTTTTCCTGTCTCTTTCAGACACACTCTCCTTCTGCGTTCCTTCTCTATCACCCTTTTACTTATTTGTCTGGTTCTCTCTCTCTCTCTCGTCCTCTCTCTCTCTGTCACTCTCTCTTTCTCTCTCTCTATATATCTCGCTCTGTCCTTTGTACTTGCTGTGTTCACTGCACTCTTTCAGTCTCAACTTCCCATTTGCTCACACTCTCTGTTTCTTTATTTACCATTCTCTCAGTCTCTGACTATTTCCCAATTTTTGTTTCTTAGTTCCTTTTCATTTCATCCTCCCTCTTTTATTATGTCTTCCAATCTGGCTTCTGTCATGTTTTCTGACTCCCTGTATATCTCCCTTCCATTTTCCCCCACTCTCTATCCTTGTCTCTCTCACTCTTTGAGACTCCTCTTTGTCTCTGTCTTTTCCCTCTCTCTATCTCTCTTGTTCTCTGTTTTCGTTTTCTCTGTATCGATTAGAAAATCTTTCAAAATCTGTCGCTCTCCATGTCTTTATGCCCTTCCAAGCTTCTATCAATCCCTGTCTATCATTCACTCTCAATACTACAATCACTGCCACCTGTCTTTCTCTCTGTTTCTTTCTCTCTCTGTCTCTCTCTCTGTCTATCTCTCGCTATCTAGAACATAGAACATAGAACTGTCTCTTTCTGTCTCTGTGAGGCTGTTTATTATGAACAGTTTGAATGACCGATAGGAAGAGTCAGGGGCATTTTGGTTTTAGTTTCCTCTCAGGGCGTAATGAGTTGAAGAATTGCAGAAAAGGGATATTTCAGTAGATTTCGAAGATGCTGCCTGAAGCAAGTTTGTGTCACAGCATAAATGACTGTGTTTGTGCAGTAACTTGTAAGTTGCAGCATGAAACCCAGTTCTAGAAGATAATAATGTATCCATCCCTACATATAGCTGAAATAATACATTCGACTCCATGTATTATATAACATTAATAACGACCAAAGGAGGATGAAATTAGTAGAGATAACAAAAAATAAAATGATGGTTTTCCTGCAACTCACCATCTCTGGGTCTCTGGGATTCTTTCCATTGCTGTGGGCCCAAAGTCTCCTGCGTGCTCTGCTGCTTACTAAAATGTGTCTGACGGTGAGAGCATTCGACAGCAGAATCAGGGCAAATGGGACACACGGGGTTAGAATGTGGTGGAGGAACTCGATTGTTGTCCAGACGAGAGAGTACGCAACATCATTTGTGACATCACAAAACCAAGGGTTGTTGAACAGTTGGTATTTACCTGTAAACATAAAATACCAGGTAATATTCTTTAAACAGCTCAGCATCATCACTGTTCCCAGAACCGCAACTGCCGATTTCTCGCTGCAAAATTTATTTTTCAGCTTGGGACAGCAAATGGCCACAAATCGATCAAAGTTGAAAGTGACGGTGAACCAGACAGAACAGTCAGTGGCTGCATAAAGCAGGACAGCTTGGATGTTACACACAGAGAGCCACAGCACGAAACAAAACTGTTTCCAAAAAAGAATGGGAATGTGTCTCAATATCAGGTCGAGGGAAATGACCAGCAAATCTCCCACTGACATGGCCACCAGGTAATGAGTCACACATTTGGATAGACCGCAGTTTCTGCTCACCAGTGTCACAATTGTGAATATGTTCACTGTCAAAAAGAAAATAAGGAATACAATTGATTCAGAGGAAGAAATTAGCATTTAGACAGAAGACGGGATTTACCCTAGGATTCTCTGGGAGGCAAGAGAGGAGATTGCAGAGCCTCTGGCTCTGATCTTCAGGTCCTCGTCGGTTATGGGTGTGGTTCCGGAGGACTGGAGGATAGCGAATGTGGTCCCATTGTTTAAGAAGGGGGAGAGAGACCTTCCAGGGAATTATAGGCCAGTGAGTCTTACTTCTGTTAAGGGCAAGGTATTGGAGAGAATTATTAGGGATAGGATTTATAGTTATTTAGAGAGAAATGAATTGATTGGGGATAGTCAGCATGGTTTCATGAAGGGTAGGTCATGCCTTACTAACCTCATTGAGTTTTTTGAGAAAGTGACCAGAGAGGTGGATGGGGTTAAGGCGGTTGATGTAGTATATATGGACTTTAGTAAGGCGTTTGATAAGGTGGCCCATGGAAGACTTCTACAGAAAATGCCGATGTGTGGAATAGAGGGTGATTTAGCTAATTGGATTAGGAATTGGCTGGCAGATAGAAGACAGAGGGTGGTGATTGATGGGAGATATTCATCGTGGAGTTCGGTGACGAGTGGTGTGCCTCAGGGGTCTGTTTTTGGGGCCCCTGCTGTTTGTAATTTTTATAAATGATCTGGATGAGGGTATTGAGGGATGGATCAGTAAATTTGCAGATGATACTAAAGTTGGTGGTGTGGTAGATAGTGAAGAGGGGAGGTTTAGTTTACAGAGTGACTTGGACAAGTTGCAGAGCTGGGCCGAGAGGGGGCAAATGGAGTTTAATGTGGAAAAGTGTGAGGTAATGCACTTTGGCAGGAGCAATAAATGTGTAGAGTATAGGGCTAATGGTAGGGCTCTTAATAGTGTTGAGGAACAGAAGGATCTTGGTGTATGTGTCAATAGATCCTGAAAGTAGGCAGTCAAGTGGATAAAGTTGTTAAGAAGGCATATGGAGTCTTAGCTTTTATTGGTAGGGGGATTGAATTTAGGAGCCGCAGCATCATGTTGCAACTATACAGAACTCTAGTGCGGCCGCATTTGGAGTATTGTGTGCAGTTCTGGTCCCCACATTATAAGAAAGATGTGGAGGCATTGGTGAGGGTACAGAGGAGGTTTACCAGGATGTTGCCTGGTATGGAGGGCAGGTCCTATGAAGAGAGGTTGAAGGATTTGAGGTTGTTTTCGTTAGAAAGGAGGCGGCTAAGAGGGGATCTTATTTGAAGCATATAAGATGATTAGAGGTTTAGATAGGGTGGACAGTGATAGCCTTTTTCCTAGGATGGAGAACGCTAGCATGAGGGGACACAGCTTTAAATTAAGGGGTATGAGTTATAGGACGGATATCAGAGGTAGGTTCTTTACTCAAAGGGTGGTTAAGAGTACTTATTGATTGTATGGCCACAATTGTCCGTTGTTGTTTTAACGGGAAGTAGGCCCATATGCTGGTAATATTTGGCTTTGAATTGGTCATGGGCCATGCTTGGACCAGGCCCCGACCAAAAGGGAGAGTGAAGAAGAGAAAGGGTTAATGGATTGTGTACCTAGAATATTTCACAAACACAGCCTTCCTCATGGCTGATCTTCTCAAGCTTGTATTCATGTGTTCATATCGCACATTAATTAGCTCTTTTTTTTATAAGGACAGATAGTTAAATTTAAATGTTATTCTGTAGACATTGCAAATCTTACCTGCTAGCACAAGCTGATCATCGTTACACTGATGGTAGATTGTGATACCAGCCTTTTAACAAAAGAAAGAACAAAACAGTACAGGAAAGAGACCCTTTGGCCCAACAAGCCAGCGCTCCCACCTCGATGTTCCCCACTTCTACCCGCGATCCCTGTCTATGTTTATTTATCTATGGATTGAAAGCAAATTTGAGACAATTTAAGGAGAATTTCTTCTGCCATTTAGCCTAAGACAATATCTTTGGGATGTGGGAGAAAACCGGAGCACCAGGAGGAAACCCACACAAGCACGGGGAAAATGCGCTTACTCCCGCAGACACAGGCCCAAATCCATGTATCTGCACAGCACAGCGATAGTCACTGAGCTTTCGTGTTGCCCATCAAATGGTCCAGGTCATGCATACACTAATGATGTGAAGCACTAGGATACTCTGAAAAAAATAAATCCAAGAGCAGCCCTCCCACGACCCAAGGAGCCTGTATGCTCCTTGTTCGACAACAAGGTGGACCAAAGTACCTGTAGGATAAAAAACAAATACATCAATATCATCGACTATTTACACACTTCCCAGGGACTCCCCAGGCTCATGATGACTATTTTAAATCAGTTTTCTATTCCCATCCATTCCCATTCTGTTCATGTGCCCATCTAAGTATTTCTTAAATAACTCCAGAGTATCTGCCTCCACCACCTTATCTGGCAGCGCATTCCATACCCCCACCACCCTCTGTATGGACAATCTCCCTCTAGCATCCAAATTTTGACATGAAATGTCCTGCTGGAACAGCTGCAATCATCCAAGTAATTTCAAAGACAGAGATACAGCATGATTTGTGGGTTGTGATCGGATGAAAGATTATGTTACGACTGTACGTGCCAGATGGACTGTGAATCCTGGTCAACTCTGAGGCTGCATCGTACTGAGGAAGGAAGACCCAGAATTCTGACCAGAATTGGAAGTTTATGTTGTGATTGATACTGGAACTCACGATTTATAAATGCCCACTCCTATTTATGTTCGATGAACAATCCGCTATTCGAAATGAGTTTCGCTCAAAACTTTGAAATAAAAGGCATTACATTTTGACTCACTAAAAATGTCAGAGTTATTATTTTACCAAGAGCAGTCCTCCCCTCACACTCTCCTCATGGTGCTACTTGCCTATTCCATGTCCCAGAGTTCCCTTCCCATATACTCAATGTGTTCCTAACAACACAATGTGCTGCTTGTCTGTCACATATTCCAGTGCTCCCCTCCCATACTCTCCTCAAGGTGCTGCTTGTTTGCCTTGGTGTTGCAGTGTCCTCCTCTCACACCCTCCTCAAGTTGCTGCTGACTCTGTTTAGGTGTTTCGGTGTCCCTCTCCCACGCTTTCTACAAGGAGCTGCTTATCTATCCTGGTTTGCAGAGAGACTTGGACAAGTTGCAGAGCTGGGCCGAGAGGTGGCAAATGGAGTTTAATGTGGAAAAGTGTGAGGTAATGCACTTTGGCAGGAATAATAAATGTGTTGAGTATAGGGCTAATGGTAGGATTCTTAATAGTGTTGATGAACAGAGGGATCTTGGTGTATTTGTGCATAGATCCCTGAAAGTAGGCAGTCAAGTCGATAAGGTTGTTAAGAAGGCATATGGAGTCTTAGCTTTTATTGGTAGGGGGATTGAATTTCGGAGCCGCAACGTCATGTTGCAACTGTACAAAACTCTAGTGCGGCCGCACTTGGAGTATTGTGTGCAGTTCTGGTCCCCACATTATAAAAAGATGTGGAGGCATTGGAGAGGGTACAGAGGAGGTTTACCAGGATGTTGCCTGGTATGGAGGGCAGGTCTTATGAAGAGAGGCTGAGGGATTTGAGGTTGTTTTCGTTAGAAAGGAGGCGGCTAAGAGGGGACCTTATCGAAACATATAAGATGATTAGAGGTTTAGATAGGGTGGACAGTGATAGCCTTTTTCCTAGGATGGAGAAAGCTAGCACGAGGGGACACAGCTTTAAATTAAGGGGTGATAGTTATAGGACGGATATCAGAGGTAGGTTCTTTACCCAAAGAGTGGTTCGGGAGTGGAATGCCCTGCCTGCAGCAGTTGTAGATGCGCCAAGTTTGGTGGCGTTTAAGAGGTTAGTTGATAAGTATATGGAAGAGAAGGGAATGATTTAGTTTGGAGGGGCATTGCTTTTTATATTGGTCAGCGCAACATCGAAGGCCGAAGGGCCTGTTCTGTGCTGTAATGTTCTGTGTTCTATGTTCTATGGTGTCCCACTGTGCCCCACTCATACTCTTCCCAAGGTGTTGCTGACTCTGAGTAAGACCCAGAGTCCACAAATGTTCTTCATGCATCAAGTCATTCATCCCCCAGATCATTCTTGTGAGCCTCCTCTGGACCCTCTCCAAGGTCAGCACATCCTTCTTTTAGATAGAGGTCCCAAAATTGCTGACAATATTCTCACCAATCTGAAAAGTGTCTTACGAAGCCTTAGCAGTAAACTGCTGCTTTTGTATTCTAGTCATATAGAAATGAATACTAGCTGAGGAACCTTTGTTGTATCAAATGAATATTGAAAGATATGCAGTTTGTCTCTCCATTATTTCCAACTTTCCCAACCTCCCTGCCTCATCAGGTTGTAAATTTTCTACTTTGGGTACAAGAAGTATTGGTTTGAGCGTGGTTAAATGAAGCTGTTTGTATTGTGACTGTAGTTGATGTGAATCTCTATGGATCTATTTAGTACGCATGAAAGATTTTCCCTCTTCAATTCATAAGGGATTCTGTTCAATGTGTTGTTCCACTGTGTCAGGGGGAGCGACAACTCCGACACTAACAGAGATCGGCGGCTGTGGAGAGAGGGAGGGAGAGGAGAGATCAGAATCTGCGAACAATGGATTGAATTTTCCAACAATGAATCAGAATCTGGGAATATTGGAATGCAATGTTCGAACAATGGATCAGAATCTGGGAATATTGGAATGCAATGTTCCAACAATAGATCAGAATCTAGGAACCATGGATTTGAATGTCCCAACAATGGATTGGAACCTGGGAACAATGGTTTGGAATGTCCCAATCAAAGACAAGAATTTATTCTGGTGGATTTCTATGTTTACTGCAGATGATTGGTGGATAACATCAGCTGATCGGATTCAATATCTACTGCATGCAATTCAATACTTCTACTATCCCCTCCTGGCTATTGTTGGTGTTCCAGGTATGTTCCAGGGTGGAAATGTACCAGCCCAATCACCACAGAAATCGAAGCGAGTGAGGGGCGAAGGATGGGAAAATCTGTTGAACATGGATGGGATTTTGCAGCTTTGGGAAGATTGAAGTTCTATAGTTCCGTCCCTGTGTCCAGTTCCCACTTCTAGAAAGGTTGTTTAACTGTGTTGATCTCCTTGTCATTTACTGTACTCGATTTGCTGTTCTTGCTGTTTCTGATGAATCTTTGCATGCAGTTATTATTTCCTTCAGCCATTGCAATTGTCTGTGGGCTAGGACGCCTTTCATGAGCTGTGACTTTCCATAGGCATGTGACTTAAGAACAAAGAACAAAACAGCATGTGAAACAGGCTCTTCGGCCTAACGAGCCCGTGTTGCCACCTCGATGTTCCCACTTCTACCCATGATCCCTGTTGATGTTTATAGATCTATGCATTAGAACCAAATTTGAGACAATTTAGGGAGAATCTGTTCTGCCAATCAGCCTAAGAGCACGTCTTTGGGATGTGGGAGGAAACCGGAGTACCTGGAGAAAACTTGCGCAAGCACGGGGAGAATACGCAAACTCCCACGGACACAAGACCAAATCCATGTATCTGCACAGCACAGCGGTAGTCACTGAGCTGTCATGTTGCCCATCAAATGGTCCAGGTCAAGTGTACACTAAGGACGTGAAGCACTGGGATAATCTCGAAAAAATCCAAGAGTAGCCCTCTCACGATCTATCGTGTGTATGCCCCTTGTCAGACAGCAAGGCGGACCGAAGTACCTATAGGATAAAAACAAATACATTGTGCAATTGTGTTGTGTGTGTGTGTTTCTGTGTGTTTCTGTGTGTGTGTGTGTGTGTGTGTGTGTGCACGTGCAAGTGTATTTATGCAATGGAAAGGCTAATGGAAGGACCCTTAATAGTGTTGTCGAGCAGAGGGATCTTGGGGTACAAGTACATAGCTCTTTGAAAGTTGGCACCCAGGTTGATAAAGTTGTTAAGAAGGCGTACGGTGTGTTAGCTTTTATTGGTAACACAATAAAGGACTAGGATTTCTAACGCTGCTCCCTCGTGAGTAGAAGAGACAGATCATGTTTACATTCTATACAAAACACCAATTCACTGCTAATCATCCATCTACTCGGCAGGCTTCAGAATCCATATTGTTGGTCATATCTGCACAGCAAGATCTCACAGAGAGGGAGCATGATTTGTAATGTTGAACTTTATTCATTAGTCTTAGAAATATGAGAGCATTAATATTGCTATGAAGTTGTTGTAAAAACCCTGAGACACAATACTCCAGTGCCTGTTCGGGTTCAATGAGGGAGAATTTAACATGGCCAATGCACCTAAGCAGCACAAATTTCAGAGTGTGGGAGGAAACGCAGAGCACTGGGAGGAGTCCTGCGCAGACAAAGGGGGAATTTGCAGACAGTAGCCAAGCCTGGAATTGAACCAGGTCCTCCGGTGCTGTGAGGCAACAATAGTATCTTTGTGCCACTACAAACTCAAGGTCACAGGTATACAAACACCCAGGTACATCCAAACGCTCATATATAAATATACATAATTGCTGACAGAAGCAATCAGATTTAAATGCTTACTCCCACTTGCACACAAATTCAAGAGAAACCAAAATGCTGCAACTGTCCAGAATATCGCACACTTAGAAATATTCATGTAATGCTTTCTTTCGCACACCAACACAGAAACACCCACACACACCCATACACACAAAAACACACAAACACACTCACGTACATACACACACACACACACACACACACACACACACACACACACACACACACTTAACATAGAACATTACAGCGCAGTACAGGCCCTTCGGCCCTCCATGTTGCGCCAGCCAGTGGACCTTCTAACCTAAACCATTCCAATATCATCCATATGCCTATCCACCGAACATTTGAATGCCCCCAAAGTAGGCGAGTCCATAACTGCTGCAGGCAGGGCATTCCACACTCTCACCACCCTCTGTGTAACGAACCTGCCTCTGACATCCGTCCTATAACTACCACCTCTTAATTTAAAGTTATGTCCCCTCGTGTTGGTCATCCCCATCCGAGGAAAAAGGCTCTCACTATCCACCCTATCCAATCCTTTGATCATCTTATACGCCTCAATTAGGTCACCGCGTAACCTTCTTCTCTCTAATGAAAGTAAACTCAGGTCCCTCAGCCTTTCCTCATAAGGCCTTCCCACAATACCAGGCAGCCGAAGGGCCTGTTCTGTGCTGTATTGTTCTATGTTCTATGTTCTATATGTAAACCTCCTCTGCACCCTTTCCAATGCTTCCACATCTTTCTTATAATGTGGCGACCAGAACTGTACGCAATACTCGAAGTGCGGCCGCACCAGAGTTTTGTACAGTTGTAACATAACCTCACGGCTCCTAATTTCAATCCCTCTACCAATAAAAGCTAACACACCGTAAGCCTTCTTAACAACTTTATCAACTGGGTGCCAACTTTCAAAGAGCTATGTACTTGTACCCCAAGATCCCTCTGCTCAACAACACTATTAAGGGTCCTTCCATTAGCCCTTCCATTGCATAAACACATTTGCACACACACACACACACACACACACACACACACACACGCACACACACACATACACAGACACACACACACACACATAACACGCACACACACACCACACTTGCACAAACACACAAACACACACAAACACACTCTCACACACAAACACACACACACACATGCACACACTTACACACACACACATCTACACTTGCATACACACACATACACACACACACACACCACATTTGCACAAATACACAAACACACACAAACACACCTACACACACACACACACACCCTCACACACACACCCACACTTGCACACACACACACATACACACACACACACGCTAAACACATCAACACTTGCACAGACATGCACACGCACAATTTTGAATGCAATTTACCAAATTGCCCTGGATCCAATCGGTTCTATCTTCCTGGTTGAGTCTCCCATGTGAAATTTGTCAAAAGCTTTTCTGAAGTCCATGCAGGTTTGCATCGACTACACTTCCTTCATTGACACATCCAGTCACTTTCTAAATATATTCAAGGGAATTACTGGACATGACCCCCGCCCCTCCCCCGCCAACCAACCCCTGACAAAGCCATGCTAACGATTGTTCATAAATCCTTACCTCTTGAAGTCAGATTAATTGTTTTCCAATCATTTGTCAATCGTAGATATGATGATGATGATGGTGTCCTGGGCATGATATCCACGGAACCTTGTAGGATGGCACCACGGCACAGTGGTTAGCAAACTGCCTCATAGCACCAGGGACCCCGGTTCAATTCCCAAGTTCCATCATCACAATTGAATCTCTTTTTTTTAACTTTGAAACCAGTTCTATTCTCGCATAAAGCCTGTCAGGATTTCTCTTCTTACAAGAACATGTTGTGTCTCTCTGGAAAAAAAAAAATACTTTAAGCAAATCCAGCTACTCACAGCTCTCTCAATGTCCACATTGACCCTTTAATCACAGCCTCAATCACAGCCGTTCTGTCTACAACACCAATCTGCACAAGATCATCGATAAGCAAGGGCACATAGTGCTGATGTTTCAGACTGAAAAGTGAAAACTGACTTGAGTTGATTTGATTTATTATTATCTCATGTGACCACAATTCGGTTACGTTCACCTTAGTGATGGATAGGATAGGCATGAAGCTGGGGGCAGTAGTTATAGCTGGGGGAAGGATAATTATGAGGCCATCAGGAGAGATTTAGGGTGCATAGATTGGACAAGGAAACTACAGGGACTGGGAACATCTGGAATGTGGAGCTTATTCAAGGAACAGCTGCTGCAAGTCCTTGATAAGTATGTCCCTGTCAGGCAAGGAGGAAATGGTCGAGTAAGTGAGCCTTGGTGTATGAAAAAAGTTGATTTGCTGGTTAAGAAGAAAAAGGAGGCTTATGTCAGGATGAGGCTTGAAGGCTCAGTTAGTGCAATGGATAGCTATAGATTAGCCAGGAAGGAGCTAAAAAGTGAATTGAGGAGAGCTAAGAGGGGACACGAGAAGACGTTGGCTGATAGGATTAAGGAGAATCCTAAAGCTTTCTTTAGATATAGAATAGAACAGAATAGATATAGAAAAGAATAGAAGATTGGTTAGGGCAAGATTAGGGCCAGTCATAGACAGCAGTGGGAAGTTGTGCGTGGAGCCTGAAGAGACTGGAGAGGCACTGAATAAATATTTGTCTTCGGTATTCACGCAGGGTGCTGGAGGTTGATGGGAGATATTCATCCTGGAGTTCGGTGACAAGTGGTGTGCCTCAGGGGTCTGTTTTGGGACCCCTGCTGTTTGTAATTTTTATAAATGATCTGGATGAGGGTATTGAGGGATGGATTAGTAAATTTGCAGATGACACTAAAGTCGGTGGAGTGGTAGATAGTGAAGAGGGGGTGTTACAGTTTGCAGAGAGAATTGGACAAGTTGCAGAGCTGGGCCGAGAGGTGGCAAATGGAGTTTAATGTGGAAAAGTGTGAGGTAATGCACTTTGGCAGGAATAATAAATGTGTAGAGTTTACGGCTAATGGTAGGATTCTTAATAGTGTTGAGGAACAGAGGGATCTTGGTGTATATGTGCGTAGATCCTGAAAGTAGGCAGTCAAGTAGATAAGGTTGTTAAGAAGGCATATGGAGTCTTAGCTTTTATTGGTAGGGGGATTGAATTTAGGAGCCGCAACGTCATGTTGCAACTGTACAAAACTCTAGTGCGGCCGCATTTGGAGTATTGTGTGCAGGTCTGGTCCCCACATTATAAGAAAGATGTGGAGGCACTGGAGAGGGTACAGAGGAGGTTTACCAGGATGTTGCCTGGTATGGAGGGCAGGTCCTATGAAAAGAGGCTGAAGGATTTGAGGTTGTTGTCGTTAGAAAGGAGGCGGCTAAGAGGGGAACTTATCAAAGCATATACGATGATTAGAGGTTTAGATAGGGTGGACAGTGATAGCCTTTTTCCTAGGATGGAGAAAGCTAGTACGAGGGGTCACAGCTTTAAATTAAGGGGTGATAGTTATAGGACGGATATCAGAGGTAGGTTCTTTACCCAAAGAGTGGTTCGGGAGTGGTATGCCCTGCCTGCAGCAGTTGTAGATGCGCCAAGTTTGGTGGCGTTTAAAAGGTTAGTTGATAAGTATATGGAAGAAAAGGGAATGATTTAGTTTGGAGGGGCATTGCTTTTTATTATTGGTTGGCACAACATCGAAGGCCGAAGGGCCTGTTCTGTGCTGTAATGTTCTATGTTCTATGTTCTATTTCTTACAATGAAAAGTATTGTTTCTTGAGTACTGTATAGACAAAGCATATTGCACATAGAGAAAAAGAGAATGCAGAACGTCATGTTGAATTCATGAATAGGGTGTAGAAAAACAAATCTCACAATGATGTAGGTACATTCAAATGTCTGTCGGCAGCAGAGAAGAAGCTGTTCTTGAGTTGGCAGTCTGATGACACAATGGTTAGCATTGTTGTCTCACAGGATTTCCCAGCTTAGATCAGTGTGCAGAATTTTGTACATTCTTCATAGGTCTCTGTGGGTTTCCTCCGAATGCTCTGGTTTCCACCCACAGTCCCACGATGTGCAGGTTAGTTTGATGGCCCAAGCTAAATTGCTCTTCAGTGTACTGTGATATGTATGTCAGAGACATTACAAAGGTGCATATACGACTTAGAGGACAAGACATGGGTGGGATAGTTGTCAGTGCAGACTCAATGGACTGAATATCCTTCTTTTGCACTGTAATGTTTCTATCATTCTATGAGTCAGTTGGCACATGTCCTCAGACTTTTTCATCTTAGTATCTGACAGAACAAGTTGGAAGAGATAATCTCCGTGGTGCATTGGGTCCTTAATTAGTCTGGCTGTTTTTTTTCCCAATGTAGTGAGAAGTGTAGATGTATCAATCGGTTGTTTGAGTGATGTACTGTTCCATTCATAAAGTTTTGAAGTTTTGTGCAGTATTGGAGAGAACAGGAGCCATATCAAGCAGTGATATAAACAGAACATTTTCTCTGGTGCATCTCAAAATGTTGGAGAGAATTGGAGCTGACATGAAAGTTGACCTTAGGCTTTCAACGAAGTATAGAACAGTCTTTCTTAATTATAGGATTGTCATGGAGGGGCCATAACAGGTTGTTGGTAATCTGGACCATAAAAACTTGACGTGCTTGACCATTTCAACTTCATCCCATTGTTCAGACAGGAACATACGCTCTGCTCTGCTTCCTGAAGTTGATGACCATATTCTATGCTCTGTTGGCACTGAGGAAAAGATTAGTTTTGTCATACCAGTTGACCAGATTATCTGTCTCTTCCCTGTTCTTGATCTCATCGTTGTTTGAGATTTGTCCCCTGCAGTGGTGTCTTCAGCAAATTTGGAAATTGAGTTGGAGGGGAATTTCGGCACACAGCCATTGGCGTATAAGTTTAGTAAGGGGCTGGGCACACAGCCTTATGGGACACCGCTGTTGAGGATGATTGTGGAGGATGTGTTTTTGACTGCTCTTATTTATTGCTTTCTGTGCATCAGGAAGTTCAGCATCAAATTGCAGAGACAGGCACCGAACAACAGGACACAGAATTTGGACATAAGTTTCGTTGGAATAATGGTGTTAAAGGCTGAGCTGTAGTCGATAAACACAAGTCTGTATTCCAGTGTTGAATCTACGGCCAGGGAGATGGCGTCTGTGGGCCTCTTATGGAGATAGGTGAACTATAGTGGAACCAGGCAGTCTGGGGCTGGATTTGATTCATGCCACGACTAACCTTTTGGTGCATGTCAAAATATTGAGCATCAGAATCACCAGATGATAGTCATTATGGATTTTCTTTTGGCCTTGGTTTTGAGTTTTACTTACCTCGTGCAAAGATTAGCATCTTACGTGATGGGAGAGAACTCACTGAGGTGCATTGGCCCAGAAGACCATAGTGGGAGAGCAGCAAGTGCGCTGGGCACTATGGACTGAAACCTCAAGGTTTCTTCCATTATTAAAGCAAACCCTGGGAATTGTCTTCTGTGTCATTCTGTGAGATTGCTGTTTCTTTGTAACTTGTGCTAACGATGGCCACAATATTGTGGTCTCCTCTCCTGGGTACAGTTCTGTGTAAGTGTACTAGAGGTGAAACTGTTGAGACATCACAATCTCCCTCTACCAGCTGTTAGTATTGTCCAGAGGGAAGGGTGAAACCAGAACTGTTTGGTACTAACATGTCGCAGGGGTTGTCTGAGACACGACAGATTACCACCTACAGTAATCCACTCCGAATTTTCCATAGGGTTTACTCTTTCTGCCTTCTTACTCTCCAAGTGCTCAAGAAGGTACAGGAGCTATTTATCTGTAGCTAAGAGACGGTCAATGTTGAGGACTCTCCGGAAAACTCTCTTCCAAATGCATACCATTGTGTTCCTACCACGGAGTGGCATGATGACACAATGGTTTAGCACTGCTGACTCACAAGGACTGCTGTAGTGTTCCAGGCTTGGGTCATGTCTGTCTGGATAGAACATAGAACATAGAGCATTACAGCGCAGTACAGGCCCTTCGGCCCTCCATGTTGTGCCAGCCAGTGGACCCTCTAACCTAAATTATTCGAATATCATCCATATGCCTATCCACCGAACATTTGAATGCCCCCAAAGAAGGCGAGTCCACAACTGCTGCAGGCAGGGCATTCCACGCTCTCACCACCCTCTGTGTAAAAAACCTGCCTCTGACATCCGTCCTATAACTACCACCCCTTTATTTAAAGTTATGTCCCCTCATGTTGGTCATCACTATCCAAGGGAAAAGGCTCTCACTATCCACCCTATCCAGTCCTTTGATCATCTTATACGCCTCAATTAGGTTACTGCGTAACCTTCTTCTCTCTAATGAAAATAACCTCAGGTCCCTCAGCCTTTCCTCATAAGGCCTCCCCACCATACCAGGCAACATCCTGGTAAATAATGGTTTATTTACTTGTATATTCAACCTTTTCCTTATGTCTTTATGGGTTTCATCCAAATGTTCCACTTCCCTCTCATACTGCAAAAGACATGAAGGATTTAAATAAAATATTTAATTCTTTTATATGTGTGTACATGTTTTTTTTACTTTCATCCAGCCTTAGTCTAAATGTAATTTCTTCCCCTCAGCCATGTCTAATTTCATTCTTTATTTTCCTTTCTGACAGTGAACATGATTACAATTGTGACTCTGACGAAGAGAAACTGTGGTCTGTCCAAATGTGCCACTCGTTGCCTGGTGGCCATGTCAGTGGGGGATCTGCTGGTCGTTATCTTCGACCTGATGTTGAGACACCTTCCTATTGTTTATCAGGAACAGATTATATTCCTGAGCTCAGTCCCGGGTGTAACATCCACGCCGTCCTGCTTTATGCGGCCACTGACTGTTCTGTCTGGTTCACCGTCGCTTTCACCTTTGATCGATTTGTGGCCATTTGCTGTCCCAAGCTGAACATAGAACATAGAACGTATAGAACACTACAGCACAAACAGGCCCTTCGATCCACAATTTGTGCCGATCATATCTACACCTACCAGTCCATATAACTTTCTGTAACTCCCAATTCCATTAAATCCCATGTACACATCCAGAAGGCTTTCAAAAGACCCCAGCGAGATCACCTCTAGCACCACATTAAAAAAATAATTACCTGCAGGACTCCAATCCGGGTTTTCTGTCAGTTTTTACTCCCTCATCCTTCATACTCTACAAATCTAACACCAGGTCGAGGGGCTTTTTACCTGCAGCTGATTGAGCGACAATGTTGTGAATTCTCCGGAAAACTCTGTCCAAAATGAATACCATTGTGTCCCTACGATGGAGCGGCATGATGGCACAGTGACTAAAACTTCTGACTCTCAGCGTCATGGACATGGGTTCAGTTCCAGGTTTTGGGATTTGCCTGTGTTGATTTTGCACATCGCCCTGTGTCGGTGTGAGTTTCCTCCAGATGCTCCACTTTCCTCTCACAACTGCAAAAGTCATGCTGGATTAAAAAACAAATGGAGTTAATACTCTGTGAGTGTGCATATTTTTACCCTCAATATAAATGTTATTTATTCCCCTGTATCATATCTAATTTTATTCTTTTTTTTGTTCCTAACAGTGAACATAATCACAATTGTGACACTGGCGAGCAGAAATTGTGGTCTTTCCAAAAGTGTGACTCGTTACCTGGTGACCATGTCAGTGAGCGATCTGCTGGTCATTATCCTCGACCTAATATTGACACATATTCCCATTCTTTTTTGGGAACAGTTTTATTTCTTGTTGTTGCTCCTCTGTGTAACATCCACGCAGTCCTGCTTTACGCAGCTACTGACTGTTCGGTCTGGTTCACCGTCACTTTCACCTTTGATCAATTTGTGGCTATTTGTTGCCCCAAGCTGAAAATTAAATATTGCACTGAGAAATCAGCAGCTGTGGTTCTGGAAACAGTGACAGCGCTGAGCTGTATAAAGAACATTTTCTGGTATTTTATGTTATTAAATGGCTATTGGCAGGGGAACGACCCCTGGTTTTATGACCTCTCGATGACCCCTGGATTTCAATCCTGATAAATGTGAGGTGATGCATTCTGAGAAAAAGAATGTAGGGGGAAGGTATATGATAAATGGTATTAAGAGTATAGAATTCTATATTAAGAGTATAGAAATGCAGAGGGACCTGGGGGTGCAGGGGAACAAGTCACTGAAGGTGGCAGAGCAAGTGGAGAAGGTTGTGAAGAAGTATATAGTATGCTAGCCTTTATAGGAATGGGTATAGAGTACGAGAGCTGGCCTTTAATGTTGAAGTTGTATAAAACGTTGGTTAGACCTCATTTGGAATACTGTGTCCAGTTCTGGTGACCTTCCTACTGGAAGGATGTGGAGACCCTGGAGAGAGTGCAGAGGGGGTTTACCAGAATGCTGCCTTGTATGGAAGTTCTGAGCTACGAGAAGAGGTTAGGAAAATTGGGAGTGTTTTCCTGAGAAAGACGTAGACTTAGAGGAGATCTAATAGAGGTGTACAAGATTATGAGGGGGAAAGATAGAGTAAACAAGGTTAAGCTTTTTCCTAGGATGGACTCTAATCGCACGGGGGATCACGGACTTAGGGTGAGAATGGTAAGATGTGGTATATATGGACTTTAGTAAGGCGTTTGATAAGGTGGCCCATGGAAGACTTCTACAGAAAATGCAGATGTGTGGAATAGAGGATGATTTAGCTAATTGGATTAAGAATTGGCTGGCAGATAGAAGACAGAGGGTGGTGGTTGATGGGAGATATTCATCGTGGAGTTCGGTGACGAGTGGTGTGCCTCAGGGGTCTGTTTTGGGGCCCCTGCTGTTTGTAATTTTTATAAATGATCTGGCTGAGGGTATTGAGGGATGGATCAGTAAATTTGCAGATGATACTAAAGTTGGTGGTGTGGTAGATAGTGAAGAGGGGTGTTTTAGTTTACAGAGTGACTTGGACAAGTTGCAGAGGTGGGCCGAGAGGTGGCAAATGGAGTTTAATGTGGAAAAGTGTGAGGTAATGCACGTTGGCAGGAACAATAAATGTGTAGAGTATAGGGCTAATGGTAGGGCTCTTAATAGTGTTGAGGAACAGAAGGATCTTGGTGTATGTGTCAATAGATCCTGGAAAGTAGGCAGTCAAGTGGATAAAGTTGTTAAGAAGGCTTATGGAGTCTTAGCTTTTATTGGTAGGGGGATTGAATTTAGGAGCCGCAGCATCATGTTGCAGCTGTACAAAACTCTAGTGCTGCCGCACTTGGAGTATTGTGTGCAGTTCTGGTCGCCACATTATAAGAAAGATGTGGAGGCATTGGAGAGGGTACAGAGGAGGTTTACAAGGATGTTGCCTGGTATGGAGGGCAGGTCCTATGAAGAGAGGTTGAAGGATTTGAGGTTGTTTTCGTTAGAAAGGAGGCGGCTAAGAGGGGATCTTATTGAAGCATATAAGATGATTCGAGGTTTAGATAGGGTGGACAGTGATAGCCTTTTTCCCAGGATGGAGAAAGCTAGCACGAGGGGACACAGCTTTAAATTAAGGGGTATGAGTTACAGGACGGATATCAGAGGTAGGTTCTTCACTCAAAGAGTGGTTAGGGAGTGGAATGCCCTGCCTGCAGCTGTTGTAGATGCACCAAGTTTGATGGCGTTTAAGAGGTTAGTTGATAAGTATATGGAAGAGAAGGGAATGGTTTAGTTTGGGGGGGCATTGCTTTTTATATTGGTCGGCACAACATCGAAGGCCTGTTCTGTGCTGTAATGTTCTATGTTCTATAGAGGGAGTTCTTTTCACACAGAGGGTGGTAGGGGTATGGAATGCGCTGCCAAGTAAAGTGGTGGAAGCAGGTACTCTGGCGCTATTTAAGAAATACTTAGATGGGCACATGAACAGTTGTGGGCAAAGTATTGGAGAGAATTATTAGGGATAGGATTTATAGTTATTTAGAGAGAAATGAATTGATTGGGGATAGTCAGCATGGTTTTGTGAAGGGTAGGTCATGCCTTACTAACCTCACTGAGTTTTTTGAGAAAGTGACCAGAGAGGTGGATGGGGGTAAGGCGGTTGATGTAATATATATGGACTTTAGTAAGGCGTTTGATAAGGTGGCCCATGGAAGACTTCTACAGAAAATGCAGATGTGTGGAATAGAGGGTGATTTAGCTAATTGGATAGGAATTGGCTGGCAGATAGAAGACAGAGGGTGGTGGTTGATGGGAGATATTCATCGTGGAGTTCGGTGACAAGTGGTGTACCTCAGGGGTCTGTTTTGGGGACCCTGCTGTTTGTAATTTTTATAAATGATCTGGATGAGGGTATTGAAGGATGGATTAGTAAATTTGCAGATGACACTAAGTCGGTGGAGTGGTAGATAGTGAAGAGGGGTGTTATAGTTTGCAGAGGGACTTGGACAAGTTGCAGAGCTGGGCCGAGAGATGGCAAATGGAGTTTAATGTGGAAAAGTGTGAGGTAATGCACTTTGGCAGGAACAATAAATGTTTAGAGTATAGGGCTAATGGTAGGGCTCTTAGTAGTGTTGAGGAACAGAAGGATCTTGGTGTATGTGTCAATAGATCCCTGAAAGTAGGCAGTCAAGTAGATAAAGTTGTTAAGAAGGCATATGGAGTCTTAGCTTTTATTGGTAGGGGGATTGAATTTAGGAGCCGCAGCATCATGTTGCAACTGTACAAAACTCTAGTGCGGCCGCACTTGGAGTATTGTGTACAGTTCTGGTCCCCGCATTATAAGAAAGATGTGGAGGCACTGGAGAGGGTACAGAGGAGGTTTACCAGGATGTTGCCTGGTATGGAGGGCAGGTCCTATGAAGAGAGGCTGAAGGATTTGAGGTTGTTTTCGTTAGAAAGGAGGCGGCTAAGAGGGGATCTTATCGAAGAATATAAGATGATTAGAGGTTTAGATAGGGTGGACAGTGATAGCCTTTTTCCTAAGATGGAGAAAGCTAGCACGAGGGGACACAGCTTTAAGTTAAGGGGTGATAGTTATAGGACGGATATCAGAGGTAGGTTCTTTACCCAAAGAGTGGTTCGGGAGTGGTATGCCCTGCCTGCAGCTGTTGTAGATGCGGCAAGTTTGGTGGCGTTTAAATGGTTAGTTGATAAGTATATGGAAGAAAAGGGAATGATTTAGTTTGGAGGGGCATTGCTTTTTATTATTGGTTGGCACAACATCGAAGGCCGAAGGGCCTGTTCTGCTGATGAATGTTCTATGTTCTTGTTCTATGGGAAGGATGCGTAAGAAACACTCATTTAAAATCGGATCATGATCCATTGGGAGTCCTGGGAAGTGTGTAAAAGAGATGATATTGATGTACGGTTTTTATCCTCCAGGTGCTTTGGTGACCTTGTTGCTACAAGGGCATACAAGTGATTGGGTCGTGAGAGGGGCTGACTCTTGGATTTTGTCGAGAGTATCCTAGAGCTTCAATGTGTTAGTGACGCTTGACTGGACCATCTTGATGGGCAAAACGACAGCTCAGTGACTCTCGCTGAGCTTATAGAGACATGGATTGGGCCTGTGTCTGTTGGAGTTTGCGCATCTCCTGTGCTTGCGTGGGTTTTCTCCGGTTCTCCGGTTTCATCCCACATCCCAAAGATGTGATCTAGCTGATTGCCACAACAAAGTCTCCCTAAATGTCTCAAATTTGATTTTAACCATAGATCTATAACATAGACAGGGATCGTGGGTAGAGGTGGGAAATAGGGTGGCCGGTTGTGGGCTCGTTGGGCCGAAGGCCTGGTTCCGCTGTTGGTTCTTTTTTTTTTTTTTTGTTTTTTTAGTCGTTCTTTGTTCTTTGTTTGACAGTTCTATCTGAAACCTCAGATTGTACTGTACGTAAAACTGAAAGTTATTTCAATCTGAAGCCTTAGATTGTGATGTTCGTAACTCTGAGAAATCGTTCTATCTGAAGCTTCTTGCTTAGATTGTACTCTACATTACTCTGTGGGAAAGTCCTATTTGAAGCCTCTGGCTCAGATTGTTCTGTACATGACACTGTGAGATAGTTCTGTTTGAATCCTCAGATTGTACTGCAGGTAACACTGAGAGATAGTTCTATCTGAAGCCTCTGATTGTGCTGTCCATAATGCTGTTAGATAGTTCTCTTTGAAGTCGCAGATTGCACGGGACATAACACTGAGAGATAGGTCTCTCTGAAGTCTCAGATTGTATTGTGCATAACATGGAGAGCTAGTATTATCTGAAACCTCTTGTTCAGATTGAACCGTAAATAACACCGAGAGACACTTTTATCTTAAGCCTCGGATTTTACTGTATGTAACACTGAGAGTTAATTCTATCTGATGTCTTGAGTTATGAATGTACCATGAATTGATCTGTGTGAAACCGCTTTCTATGTTCTTTTATCTGTACATAAGCGGT
The DNA here is from genome assembly GCA_024679065.1 of Sphyrna mokarran. Classification (NCBI taxonomy): domain Eukaryota; kingdom Metazoa; phylum Chordata; class Chondrichthyes; order Carcharhiniformes; family Carcharhinidae; genus Sphyrna; species Sphyrna mokarran. The sequence continues at coordinate 1,565,104 of JAGIQG010000037.1, forward strand.
ATAAAAGATTGACTGGACACAGCCTGGATTTAGCATTCTATATCAATCCTGATTAACGCGAATCTCATCTAAAAAACACAACTATGATAACCATAAGGCAACAAGATAAGGGGACAGAATTAGGCCATTAGACCCATGCATTCTGCTTCACCATTCAATTATGGGTATCTCAAATCCATTCTCCCGTTATTTCCCCGTAAGTCTTAATTTTTTTAAAAAAAACTATTGCTTTCTTAACTACACTGAATGACCTGGCCTCCACATCTTGTGCAACAATTAATTCCACAGATTAACGAACCTCTGACTAAAGAAATTCCTGTAGTCACAGTTCTAAAGTAAGTCAACAACAATTAAAATCCCACAGGTTTATTTGGCATCAGAAGCTTTCAGAATGCTGCTCCTTGATCGGATGAATGGACAGCTGGTGTTGTGAGTCTTCTTACTGTGCCCACTCCAGCCCAACACTGGCATCTCTCCATCACAGTTCTAAATGAGTGTCTCATTCCTCTATGTTGTGCCATTGGGTCTTCGTCTCTCCTACTAGTGGAAATATCTTCCCCAAGTGCACTCTATTAATTTCCCGCATTATTCTATAACATTCAATTGTATCCTGTCCTCATCCTTTCAAACTCCATCGAGTACAGGCCCAAAGTATCCAGACATTCCTCATGTGTTAATTCTGTCATTCCCCTGATCATTCTTGTGAACATCTTCTAGACCCTTTCCAAATCCAATACATCCTTCCTTAGATTTGTGGCCCAATATTGCTGACAATATTCTGGATGTGCTCTGACCAGAGTCTTATTAAACCCTCAGCAGTACGCCCCTATTTTTATATTCTAGTCATCTCAAAATGAATGTTAGCAAAGAGAGCTCTGTTACATAGAATGAATATTGAAAGAATTAGGATCTGACCCTCCATTATTTTCATCTTTCCTGATCCTCGGTATTCCATCCAGGCTGTAAGTTTTCTACGTTGGGTGCAAGAAGTGTTGTATTGAAAGGGGTTAAGTGAAGCTGTTTGTTTAGTGACTGGAATTGATGTGAGTCGCCATGGATCCGATTAATGTATCTGGAGGGATTTCTTTCTTCTATTAATAAGGGATTCCGTTTAATGTGTGCCTCATTGAGTCAGCGGGAAGTACAACTCCAATCCTAATAGAAATCAGCGGTGTGGAGAGAGGGACAGAGACAAAAGATCAGAATCTGGGAACAATTAATTGGAATCTTCCAGCAATGGATCGTAATCTGGGAACAATGGATTGGAACGTTTCAACAATGCATCATCATCTGGGAACAATGAATTTGAATGCTCCAACCAAAGACAGAAGTTTATTCTATTGGATTTCTATGATAACTGCAGATGACTTGTGGATAACATCAGTCTATCGGATTCAATTTCTACTGCATGTGATTCAATACTTTTACTACCCTCTCCTGGCTATTATTGCTGTTCCAGGTAAGACCCTGCCTGAAATTGTACTGGCCTCACCACCGCAGGAATCATAACAGGCGAGGGGTGGAAGCTCTGTTGAACACGGTGGGATTTTGCAGCTTCAAGAAGAGGGAGGCTGTAAAGTTACATCCTCTGTGTTCACTTCATAGAACATAGAACATTGTAGCGCAGTAGAGGCCCTTCAGCCCTCGATGTTGAACCGGCCAGTGGAACCAATCTAATGACCCTCTAACCTAAACTATTCCAATGTTATCCATACGCTTACACACTGACCATTTGAACACCCTTAATGTTGGTGAGTCAACAACAGCTGCAGGTAGGGCATTCCACACCCTTACCATTCTCTGAGTAAAGATGTTTTACCTACCTCTGACATCCCTCCTATAACTACCACCCCTTAATTCAAATCTATGTCCCTTGTGCTGGCCATCAGCATCTGGGGGAAAAGGCTCTCACTATCCAACCTATCTAACCCTCTGATCATCTTGTATGCCTCAATTAGGTCACCTCTTAACCTTCTTCTCTCTAATGAAAATAACCTCAAGTCCTTCAGCCTTTCCTCATGAGACATAAGTTCCTAATTCTGGAAAGACTTCTTTTAACTCTATTGATTTTCTTCTCATTTACTGTACTCGGTTTGATGCTCTTGTTTCTGTTGAATTTTTGGGTCCAGTTGGTAACTATTTCAGACACTGACAATTGCTTCAGGACCAAATGGGCCAGGACGTCTTCTGTGTGATGTGACTTCCCCGAGGCATGTGACCTCAAACGGTATTCCATCGTGAGTAACAGATTGAGACAGAATCCTTCTTACTCTCTGCACATAACACCAGTTCACCAATCTAATCACCATTCCACAGAATGAATTTTATTGCCATGTATGCACAGCAGGATTTCAGAGAGAGAGAGAGTACATATTTCATTAAAATTGAAGCGTATTCATCAGTGTGACAAGTATGAGAACATTAACATCACAATGAAGTTATTATTACTAAAAAAAAATCCCCCATTCACCACATTCCGGCACATGTTTGGGTACACTGTGGGAGAATTTAGCAAGGCCAATGCATCTAACCAGCACAACTTTCAGAGAGTGGGAGTAAATAGGCAGACACAGATGGAACATGCAGACTCCGCACAGACTGTCGCCAAGTCTGGAATTGATCTAGTGCTATGAGGCAACAGTGTTATTCCCCGTGCCACCACAAACTATTCCAGCTTCACAGGAACAAACACACACAGACATACACAACACACGTCTATTAATACAGACATTTACTGAAATAATCAGATTTAGACAATTATTCTCACTCACGTACAAATCCAAGAAGCAAAATTGCTGTAACACTCCAGAATAGGTACTCTTGTCAAGTTCTCTGTTGCTCACGTTCACACACACACACACACACACACACACACACACACACACACACACGTGCACTCAGGTACAGACAATATAAATTCATGTAACACCCACACGGTCGGTGAGGCAGGATAACAATTACTCCCTGCCCAATGATGGTGAGGTGATCAAGTAAAACCACTTGAAAACCGAGAATTCAGGTCCACTCCTGATCTCCCATCTCTTGCAAACTTCATCGGCAAGAGGTATACAGCCATATGCGGAATAGAATACAAGAGTAGTAGTCTGATGTTGCAGGTGTATAGAACGTTGAATAGGCCTCATCTGGAGTACTGTATCCAGTTCTTGTCGCCGTACTACAGGAAGGATGTCGAGGCCCTGGAGAGAGTGCAGAGGAGATTTACCAGGATGCTGCCTTGTATGGAAGGGCTGTCTTACGAGGAAAGATTGAAAGATTGAAAGACGTCGGCTGAGAGGGGATCTTTTAGAGGTATGTAAGATTATGAGGGGTGTAGATAGAGTAAATGGTGGTAAGCTTTTTCCACCATTAGAAATGGATAGAATGAGGGGTCACGGGCTCAGGGTGAGGGGGGCTATGTATAGGACGAATATTAGAGGCCAGTTTTTCACACAAAGGGTAGTGGGGGTGTGGAATGCACTGCCGAGTAAGGTGGTGGGAGGAAGCACGCTAAGGTTGTTTAAGGGTCTCTTGGACAGCCACATGAGCGGTCTGCAGATAGAGAGATATAGCAGGACCGTTTGAATATCGGGAGGACCAAATAGTAGTAGACTATCTTTAGTTTTGTCTCGGGAATGTCTTAGTTTTTTTTAGCATGTTTAATTAAGTCTTATTTGTTTCCACAGGCAATTCGGTCCACCTTATTGACAAACAAGGGGCATGCATGCGGCATGTCGTGCGAAAGCTGCTCTTGGAGGTTGCTTCAGGAGTTGCCTAGTGCTTCATGTTGTCAGTGTATGCTTAAACTGGACCATCTGATGGGCAACATGACAGCTCAGAGACTATCGCTGTTGCTGTGCTGACACATGGATTTGGGCCTGTGTCTGCGGGAGTTTGTGCGTTCTCCCCGTGGTTGCATGGATTTCCTCCGGGTGCTCCGGTTTCCTCCCACATCCCAAAAATGTGCTCTTCGGCTGATTGGGTAACAAATTGTCCCTATATTGGTCCCTATATGGGAATCTTCAACAATAGGCATAGCCTAAAGACAAGGATATGTCATTAGGATGTTAGGATGGCAGCGTGGGCTCGTTGGGTCGAAGGGCCTGTTTCCTGTGCTGTGTTGCTCTTTGTTCTTTGTTCTTTGTTCTATTTCTGGCAAGAGGCTGAAGAAATGATTGAATTTTACTTTAAAAGAAATTTAATTCAAATTAGCGAGCCTACGATGAATTCGCCTGGGCACACTTGCTTTGTAGCCTCACTGTGAAAGGTTGTGTCTGGTGCTGAAAACAGCTACCCACTGCTGTATGAGGACTGGTCGGGATGGCGTCACCAGTAGAATCGAAAGGCAAAGTCAAGGACAAAGGTTGGTGCTCCTTGGGCAATGCCCACCAGCAATGTCCAGTGGTAAGTATCAGCAGATAGAGCTTGAAGTGGCAGGGTCTACAGCAGCAGGGCCTGAAAGTAGTGGGGTTTAGGGGCCTTGGCGTGCAGGAGTGGGATCCACAGTGGTAGGAGCTGAAGAGACGGGGCCTGAAGGCAGATGGACTCTTGACGAGCGGGTCAATGCTTTCAGGAGAGTGGCCCAATGCCATGCTGCATGTGATTGATGGAGTAGGGACGGCATTCCCTGCTGCTCCACCAGATTGGTGAGGGAGGGTAACGGGACCTAGAGCACTCTACACACGATCGGTGAGGCAATGGTAGGGTCTCACAGCCCCTCCGCATGCACATTGGGATAGGGAGGAGGTGTCACTGCCTCTCCGCATGCACACTGGGATAAGGATTTTTTATCCTACAGATACTTTGGTCCATCTTGTCTAACAAGGGGCATACACACAGTGTGTCGTGAGAAGGCTGCTCTTGGGTTTTTCGAGAGTACCCTAGGGCTTCACGTCATTAGTGTACGCGTAACCTGGACCATTTGATGGGCAATACGACAGCTCAGTGACTATCGCTGTGCTGTGCAGATACATGGATTTGGGCCTGTGTCTGTGGGAGTTTGCGCATTCTCCTCGTGCTTGCATGAGCTTTCTCTGGGTGCTCCGGTTTCCTCCCACATCCCAAAGATGTGCTCTTAGGCTAATTGGCAGAACAAATTCTCCCTAAATTGTCTCAAATGTTGACATAGATCTATAAACATAAGTTTCATACGAATAATGGTGTTAAAGGCTGAGCTGTACTCAATAAACACCATTTATTGGTGTAAACATCACTGTTCTAGGGTTAACTCTAGGGCCAGGGAGATGGCTTCAGGGGGCCTATTGTGGAGGTATGCAATCTTTCCAGGCAATCTGCGAGGCTGGATTTGATTTATGCCATGAATAAACTTTTGATGCATTTCATAATATTGAATATCAGAGTCACCGGATGATATTAAAGTGGCCTGCTTGGCTTTTCCTTGGCTTTTCCTTGATTTGAGTTTTCCTTGCCTGGTGCATAGATTGGCAGCTTTCCTGCTGAAAGAGAACTCACTGAGGTTTATTTTAGGCCATTAGGCCATATTGGGATAGCAGCAAGTGCATAAGGCACCAAGGATGATGTTTATTCTCTGCACTCTGAGGCTTTCTCACAATGTTGAAGGGGATCTCTGGTACTTGAGTATTTTTTTGTCAATCGAGTTGAGTTTACTGTTGATGTTACTGCGACCATAATGCTCTGCCCTCCAATGCAGACGACAGTTCTGTGTAAGTATAATCAAATTGGAACTGCTGAGGAATCAGGATCTCCCTCTGCCAACTGTTGATATTGTTCAAGAAAAAGGTGAAACCAGTATTGTTTAGTACCAGCTCTCTGCAGGGGTTATCAATCAGCTGTCTGAGAGATAAGAAATTATCACTTACAGGACCCTGGGTTTTCTGTCAGTTTTTCTCCCTCATCCTTCATACTTTACAAATCCAACACCAGGTAGGGGGGCTATTTACCTGCAACTGATTGAGCGACAATGTCGTGAATTCTCTGGAAAACTATCTCCAAAATAAATACCATTGTGTCCCAACCATGGAGTGGCATGATGGCAGAGTGATTAACACTTCTGACTCTAAGCGTCAGGGACATGGGGTTTAGTTCCAGGCTTTGGTACTTGCCTGTGTTGACTTTGCTCTTCTCTCCGTGTCGGTGTGAGTTTCCTCCAGATACTCCACTTTCCTCTCACAACTGTAAAAGACATGCTGGATTAAAACAAATGTATTTAATATTCTGTGTGTGTGTGTGTGTGTGCGTATTTTAACCCATCCTCAACCTAAATGGTACTTTTTTCCCCCTGAATCATATCTAATTTTTATTCTTTATTTTCTTCATTACAGTGAACATAATCACTATTTTGACAATGGCAAGCAGAAACTGTGGTCTATCCAAATGTGTCACTCGTTACCTGGTGGCCATGTCAGCGGGGGATCTGCTGGTCATTATCCTCGATCTGATATTGAGACACATTCCAATTCTTTTTTGGGAACAGTTTTATTTCTTGCTGGTGCTCCCTGTGTGTAACATCCACGCCATCCTGCTTTATGCAGCCACTGACTGTTCTGTCTGGTTCACAGTCACTTTCACCTTTGATCGATTTGTGGCCATTTGTTGCCCCAAGCTGAAAATTAAATATTGCACTGAGGAATCCGCAGCTGTGGTCCTGGGAACAGTGACGGTGCTGAGCTGTTTAAAGAACATTTTCTGGTATTTTATGTTATTAAATGGATATGGGAATGCGAACGACCCCTGGTTTTGTGATGTCACGCTGAGTGTTGCGTTATCTCCGGTCTAGACAACAATCGAGTTCCTCCATCACATTCTAACCCCATGTGTCCCATTCATCCTGATTCTGCTGCTTAATGTTTTCACTGTCAGACACATTTTAGTGAGCAGCAGAGCCCGCAGGAGACTCCGGACTCACAGCAGTGCAGAGAATCCCAGAGATCCAGAGATGGAGAGTCGAAGGAAGTCCATCATTTTACTCGTTGTTATCTCAGCCAATTTCATCCTGTTATGGTCGACATTAATGGTTTATTCGATATGGAGGCGGATGTATGATTTGGGCTATCAGCTGGTATGGTTAGATGCTTTTGTGTTGGAATTGGGTTTCATGTTACCACTCAAAAGTTGTTGCACAAACACTTTCATTTATGCTGCAACACAAACTCACTTCAGAAAGCAGCTGAAAAACGTGGTGAAATATCCCCTTATTGCAATTATTCAACTCATTAAACATTGAAAAGGGAGTGACAGGCAAAGCATTCTTGTTTCTTCCACTTGGACATGTAAATTGTAAATAACAAACAGCCTCACACAGAAGGAAAACTGACAGATAGAGAGAGAGGGCAGTGATAGCAACAGTGAGAGTGATAGAGTGACACAGGCTGACTGAGAAGGGGACCAACACAAAGACATAAAGAGTAAGAGTTTTAAAGAGTTTCTTACAGATACAGGGCGAAAAAAACAGAGAGACTGACAGAGAAAAAGACAGAGACACAGAGACAGAGAAGACAGAGCGAGAGAGAAGACACAAATGGAAATAGATCCTCAAAGAGTGAGGGAGACCAGATTGGAGGTTGGTGAAGTGGACAGGGGATGAGACAGGAACACAGAAGAAGAGAAATGGTAGAATGTAATAAGATAGTGAGAGGGAGACTAAATGGGAGAGACCACAAAAAGGCAGAGAGACATAGTCAAAGGCAGAGAGAAACAAAGACACGGAGACAGAGAGTAGTAGCGATTTGGAAAAAAAATAATGAGACTAAATGAATACAGAGTGAGGCAGAGAGAGAAAATAAAGAGAGAGATAGAGGTAGCGAGAGAGAATGAAAGAGAGAGATAGTGAGGGCGAGAGAGAGAGAGAGAGAAAGAGAGGAGAGAGAGACAGCGAGAGAGAGAAAGAGAGGGGGAAGTGACATAGAGAAACATAGTGACAAAGTGAGGAACAGAGTAAGAGAAAGTGAGAGAGAGCGAGCAGAAGAACAGAAAGAGACAGATACATATTTAATGACTTTAATGATGATCATTAAGTGGAGTTATTGGAATATGAGCTCCCAGATTGAGTCAATTAATGCTATCCAAGCCGGGAGCTCAGCAGATGTATATAATATTGTGTGTCTAGGTAACCAGAACTCAGGGTGTGTACACTCAGGTTGTGGATGTGAAGGGCTGGTGGTTTTACCATTGGACAATTAATACAGAAACTCAACTAATGCTCTGGGCACCAGAGCTCGAATCTTGTCACGGGGATGGTGGAATTTGAATAAATATATCTGAAATTCACAATCTGCTGGTGACAATAAAAATATTTGTTGATTTGGAAAAACATGTCTAGTTCACTAATATGACAATGTAGGAAGTATGTTGCCCTTATGTGGTCAGACCTATATGTGACTCCAGGGACACAGCAATGAGGTTGATTCTTAATTGCCCTCTGAACAAGGGCAACTAGGGATGGGCAATAAATGCTGGTAGGCCAGCGACACCCAACTCGCAAGAATGAATAAAAATATTTTGTACTGGAAAATTTTAAGCAGATGGTAAACTGTTTCTCACAGCTGGATAAATACTGAATCCCTCTGAACGAGGAGCTAAACTCAAAGCTGGCAGGAGTCTTGTTTCCCACTATGAACTTATTGACAAGTATTGACACAAACAGCTGGATGAGGATTCCTGGTGATATTCAACAGTTAATAAGTGACAAACGCTGGCTCACATTGCAATGAAGTACCGTGAACTGGTCTAATTATCGCAATCTGTGCCTGTTCGGTCACACTGAGGGTGAATTGAGCACGGTCAACACACCTAACCAGCATGCCTTTCAGACTTGGGATAAAACAGGAGAAAGCACATGAAACCCACATAGATATGGGGAGAGTGTGCAGATTCTGTGCAGGCATTGATTCATATGGAGAATTGAACCCAGGTCTCTAGCGTTATGAGGCCGCAGTGCTAAGCACTGTGACACCTAATCGACGGTGAGAGTTTGGACAAAGAAATTTCAGAGCACCTGCAGGACGGTGCAGCCCATAACATTGGCCCATATGCAGCTTTGTGAGTGTCGGCTGGCCAATATCGAATGGAACACCTAAAGGAGGCTGAATTGTTAAGGCAGATGCCTTGAGCTGGCTATGAATAACAGGCACTTGTTGCACCCCAGTGGAACTCCCAAAGTTCAAAGATGTGTGTGTGTGTGATTGGCCATGCTAAGAAATTGCCCCTTAGGATGAGTGGGTTAGAGGGATTAGTGGATATAATATATAGGGATATGGGGTAGGGCCTGAGTGTGATTGTGTTTGATGCAGACTCGATAGGCCGAAGGGCCTCTTTCTGCACTGTAGGGCTTTATGTTCTATGGCAATCATGAAATTATTTGAAATCCTCCCAATGGCAACCAATAGTTGTTGAGACAAAATTACCCAGTCCTGAATGAGTAGAAGCAGCTCGTGCTGATATGGGAATTCAAAAGGCCGTGACAGCCTGAACTGCAGCCCTATTGGAGTGGCAGAGAGCAGCTGACTGTGGAATCCCACACTCCTGTGGGATTCAAGAGTGTCATCCTGAGCCAGGTTCACCGGGCTGAACTTTCCCATGGCCACACAGGAGTGACAAACTGAAGGTCCTCTAAATTTCCATGTCTGATGTCCAGGTCTGGATAGAGGTATTTGCTCGTGGGGTCAGTGTTGGCAATATCAACAAGAGCAGAACAATCACCATTATCCAATCTTCACACGTGGGAATGTCTGGGATGGCCGGAGACATGGCTGTGTGTGGACAGTGCCAGACCATTCACTGGATCACTGCTCCTGGTAATGGGAGATACTGATTGAAAATGGATGGTCGGACATCGGGTGAGTTAATCAAACACAAAGAGACGAGTAGAGAATTTCACCCCTCTTTCTTGACACCCGGGATCCCACAGATGATTGTTTCTGAAAATTCACCATCCTTCATCAGCCAGGAATTTTGTGCATTACATGAAGTTGAACAGAACCCGGCATGTTGGGAGAGTGTCACATTACACATCATCCTAAGGCCTGGCAGTAAGAGAGGTCCAAACAATGAAAGAAGGTTCAGAAAACCAACCCATAGTCTCACTGGACACCAAGTGACCCAAATCCATCTTTAATTACAGGACTACACCCCACCCTTACCCCCACTCTCACTCCCCATCACTCCTTCAAAAGCCGGAAGAGCACCAGCCGTCTTGCTTATGGGAAAATAACTCCTCCCAAAGCTGAGTCTGATCTTCCTGTGGGTGGGAGATTGGCAAGGTATCTAAACACTCAGTGCTGATCCCACCAGCCGAGACAGACACTTAGAGACAGTTGAGAGGTTATTAGTAAAGCGTAGTGGCAATGAATCCATGTGGTTATGAGGCACGTCCGAGTTTGGAACATGGTCAGTTTCCTATCAAGTCGGTTTGGGCATTCCCATCCTATGGGAATGCTTCAATCAACTACAAGCCATGAAGCCCCAAGTTGGGGCAACCATAGAAAATTAAAGCTCAGAAACAGGCCTTTTGGCCTTCTTATCTTTGCAAAACCATTTTTTGCCTCGTCCCATTGACCTGCACTTGGACCCCAGCCCTCCACACCCCTCTCATCCATGAACCTATCCAAGATTTTCTTAAATATTAAAAGTGACCCCACATTTACCATTTTATCCAGCAGCTCATTCCACAATCCCATCGCTGTCTGCGTGAAGAAGCTCCCACAAACATTCCCTTTAAACTTTTCCCCTTTCACCCTTAACCCTTTTTTTTCCGCATACCCTCAGTGCAAATAGCCTGGTTGTTGTTCACTCTATCTATACCATCAAAATCTTATATACCTCTATCAAAACTCCCCTCATTCTTCTACGCTCCAGGGAATAAAATCCTAACCTTTTCAATCTCTGTTTGTAACTCAGCTTCTCAAGTCCTGTCAACATCCTCGTGAATCTTCTCTGCACTCTTTCAACCTTATTTACATCCTTCCTGTAACTACGTGACCAAAACTGTACACAATACTCTAAATTTGGCCTCCCCAATACCTTGCATAACCTGACCACAAAGCTCAAACTTTTATACTCGATATCTCAATTTATTGAGTTGTCGAAGTTGTGTCTGAAAAATAAATTCCCAGCACAGTAGGAACTTCGGGAAGAATTCCAGCCATTCCAACCACTTCTCTCCATCTCCACCGGTGGGAACCTCGGAATCTGAAATGGACACAGCGGGCGTAGCCTTCTCGACCGTATTGTCACCCGATAAAGGGAACTCGAGCCACAGGCTCAGGATGGAAGACGTGAGCTCCGGTCTGCTGAGCCCCACTCAATTGGAGACTGAGCAGGAGGATTAAAACCTGTAGGATTAAAACAAATACATCAATATCATCATCTATTTACACACTTCCCAGGGACTCCCAAGGCTCATGATCCCTATTTTAAATCAGTTTTCTATATCCCTCCGTTCCCATTCTGTTCATGTGCCCATCTAAGTATTTCTTAAATAACTCCAGTCTACCTGCTTCCACCACTTTACTTGCAGCGCATTGCATACCCCCACCACCCTCTGTGTGAAAAAACTCCCTCTAGCATCCAAATTATACCTTACCCCCTCACCCTAAGCCCGTGACCCCGCCTGCTGTTTGAGTCCATCCTAGGAAAAAGCTTAACCCTGTTTACTCTATCTATCCCCTTCAAAATCTTGTACACCTCTATCAGATCTCTTCTAAGTCTACATCTTTCTAAGGAAAACAGTCCCAATTTGCCTAATCTCTCTTCGTAACTCAGACCTTCCATTCCAGGCAGCATCCTGGTAAACCTCCTCTGCACTCTCTCCAGAGTCTCCAAGTCCTTCCGGTAGTAAGGCGACCAGAACTGGACACACTATTCCAAATGAGGTCTAACCAGCGTTTTGTACAATTCTAACATTAAAGGCCAGGTCTTGTACTCTATACCCCTTCCTATAATGGCTAACATACTATATGCTTTCTTCACAAGCTTCTCCACTTGCTTTGCCACCTTCAGAGACTTGTTAACCTGTACCCCTAGGTCCCTCTGCATTTCTACCCTTTATCATATACCTCCCCTCTACATTTTTTCTCCAGAAATGCATCACCTCACTTTTATCAGGATTGAATTCCATCTGCCATCTGTCTGCCCAAGCTACCAGCCTATCTATGTCCATCCAGCATTTACTGGACATAAATTCACTGGGAACCATAGTGTTCACCAGCTCCCACATCATGCAGCTACAATACACCAGCTGGCTCTACATGTCTATATTATTGACTTAGTTATAATTTGGCGCCTTTTCCACTTGCGAGGTTTTTATTTTTAACAAATTTCTCCCTAAATCTCACAGACGGCATTCCATCAGCAAGAATCTAAATCCACTTTCAATCTGTAATGATGAGAAACGTTTTTTGCATTAATTTGTGGGAAGTGGATCTCACTGGCTGACCAGTATTTATCTCCATCCCTGTTTGCTCGTGAATGGCACTTGTCAGTCAACTGCATTGTTACGGCTCTGGATTCACATGGGCATTGCTGGCTGAGAATCTTTCCTTGTCCATCCCAAGTTGCCAGAGAGACATTGAGAATCAATTACATTTTTTTTCCTAATCCCATTACACTTGGCTGCTTCTCTGCTGCACATAAGTGCTTGATGGACTCCTTTATAATTTCAGTTTTTTTTATTTATTCTTCTGTTTAAACTATATTTAAACTGTCAATTCTAAAAGTTCTCATGTCTTTGTGTTTCTTTGAAGTTTCTTTGCAAATTTGAAAAGTGTCTTCGAATCCAGAAACTCTTGAAAATTATTCAAATAATTTCTTCCCTTAGTTTTATTTTGAAGATTTAAGAATGTGTAGCCCCCTCTTTTTGGAATATGTTATTTATTTAAGATGGTTTGGAATGCAGACACAAGAATGATGGACTGCTCAGTTCCCTCGGTTGGGTTGCTTTAAAAATATAATTCTGTTCAGATCCAGGACAAGTCTCCAAACTGTTACGATGCAAGATTAATCACCTTTACTTTGAACCACCACCTGCTGCAATTATATCCTGGAAGGTGTGAACTGTTTTTAATTAATATCAGAGTTTCATCAATAGAAAGACCAGACACTCACTCTAAGTGAACAATTAACAAGGTATTTTATTTAAGTAAGCAGGAAGTTCAACTAAATCAGTGAAATATTAATCGAGGTACGTTTCGAGTAAAATGCTATACAAATGATACAAAGAACATTCAATACCAAAACAATAATAATGGAATTTGAGTGATGCTCAAATGACTGATTCAGCCAGGCTGGATGGAATACAGGAATTTTTAGAGTTATTCTGCCATTACCCTCTGCCTGTAATGTCTTTCTGACACAGCATCAGTGTGTTAGAGAGCTGAATAACTCTCTTAACTATTACTTAATATGGCAGGCATGGAGCTCTACTCTAGAGATGATTAGTGTTTTTTTACTGACTACACTGGCCTCTGGATATGTTCTCAATATATTCTTCTCATGGCTGTTGCTTTGGTCTTTTATTTTTAAAATATCCTTACAATGTTCAGACACTTCAAGATCCCTCTCTTGCCACCTGTCTCTACCTCTGTCACTGTTGTGCCCATTGCCTCTCTCTCTTTTTCTCTTTCTCTCTCTCTCTCTCTCTCTCTCTTTCTGTCATTATTTCTATCTCTGTGAGGCTGTTTGTGATTTAAAGTTTAAATATCCAATAACAAGAGATGATGATATTGCGGTTATAATTTCTTGTTTGGTGTAATCAATTGAAGAATTGTAGTAAAGGGAAACTTCAGCATTCCATGAAGCTGCTGTCTGAAATGAGTCTGTGTTACGGCGTAAATTACAGTGTTCGTACAGCAACTTAGGAGCTGAAACATGAAACCCAATTCCATAATAAAATAATCTAACCACACTGATTCATCGCCCAAATAATACATCCGACTCCATACAGAATAAACCATTAATATTGACCATAAAAGGATAAAATTGGCTGAGATAACAAACAGTAAAATGATGGATTTCCTTCGACTCTCCATCTCTGGATCTCTGGGATTCTCCCTATTGCTGTGAGCCTGGAGTCTCTTGCAGGCTCTGCTGCTCACTAAAATGTGCCTGACAGTGAAAACATTGAGCAGCAGAATCAGGATGAATGGGACACAGGGGGTTACAATGTGGTGAATGAACTTGATTGTCCCCCAGACAGGAGATTTCAAAACATCCAGTCGGAAATTACAAAACCAGGGGCCATTCCTCAGCTGATATCCATTTAAAAACATAAAATACCAGAAAATGTTCTTTAAACAGCTCAGCACCGTCACTGTTCCCAGGACCACAGCTGCCGTTTTTATATTTACTTTTCAATATTTACTTTTCAGCTTGCAGCAGCAAATGGCCACAAATCGATCAAAGGTGAAAGTGACGGTAAACCAGACAGAACAGTCAGTGACTGCATAAAGCAGGACAGCGTGGATGTTACACACAGGGACCGAATACAGAAAATCAAACTGTTCCTGATAAGCAATGGGAATTTGTCTCAATATCAGGTCGAGGATAACGACAAGCAGATCCCCCACTGACATGGCCACCAGGTAATGAGTCACACATTTCGAAAGAACACAGTTTCTGCTCGCCAGTGTCACAATTGTGATTATGTTCACTGTCAGGAAGGGAAATAAAGAATAAAATTAGATAGCACTCAGGGGAAAAAAGTTATTAGATTGAGGATTGATGACTGGAAAACAATTGTTTCTAAAAACAATCACTTAAATCTTTTTTTTTCACCAGAAAAACTTTTGGTGTGTGAGATGAAAATGGAGCCCTGGAAGAAACCCAGGGAGACACACTAAGAAGATGTAAACTCCATACAGACAATTACCTAATCCAGGGATCGAAAGCAGTTTGTGATGCGGAGTCAGCAGTGGTAACCACTGTGTCACCATGTTGTAGTAAGAAGTCTCACACAACACTAGCTTAAATTCCAACAGTTTCATTTCATAGTGCAAGCTACAAGCTTTCAGAGTGTTGCTCCTTCATCAGGTGAGTGGCAGTTCTGTTCACAATCAGGGCATATAAAGGCACAAACTCAATTTGCAAAATAATGGTTACAATGAGAGTCTTTACAGGTAATCAAGTCTTAAATGTACACACAATGTGAGTGGCGAGAGGGTTAAGCACACGAAAAGAGATGTACAGTTTCGCTAGCCAGCACAGTTAGTGCGATTTTGCAAACCCAGGCAAGTCGTGGAGGTTATAGATAGTGTGACATCAACACAAGATTCCCCATAAAGGCCATCCTCATGTGGGTGGAACTTGGCTATCAATCTCTGTTCAATGAATCTATGTTGCCATGTGTCATAAAGGTCACCTTAGAACATAGAACATAGAACATAGAACATTACAGCGCAGTACAGGCCCTTCGGCCCTCGATGTTGCGCCGGCCAGTGGACCCCTATAACCTAAACTATTCCAATATCATCCATATGCCTATCCACCGAACATTTGAATGCCCCCAAAGAAGGCGAGTCCACAAAGTAGGCATTCCACGCTCTCACCACCCTCTGTGTAAAGAACCTGCCTCTGACATCCATCCTATAACTACCACCTCTTAATTTAAAGTTATGTCCCCTCGTGTTGGACATCATCATCCGAGGAAAAAGGCTTTCACTATCCACCCTATCGAATCCCTTGATCATCTTATACACCTCAATTAGGTCACTGCGTAACCTTCTTCTCTCTAATGAAAATAACCTCAGGTCCCTCAGCCTTTCCTCATAAGGTCTTCCCACCATACCTGGGAACATCCTGTTAAACCTCCCCTGCACCCTGTCCAATGCTTCCACATCTTTCTTATAATGCGGTGACCAGAATTGTATGCAATACTCCAAGTGCGGCCGCTCCAGAGTTTTGTAAAGTTGTAACATAACCTCACGGCTCCTAAATTCAATCCCTCAACCAATAAAACCTAACACACCGTACGCCTTCTTAACAACTTTATCAACCTGGGTGCCAACTTTCAAAGAGCGATGTACTTGTACCCCAAGATCCCTCTGCTCGACAACACTATTAAGGGTCCTTCCAATAACCCTATATTTCATATGCCTGTTATTCCTACCAAAGTGAATCACCTCACACTTATCTGTATTGAATTCCATTTACCACCTCGCGGCCCAGCTCTGCAACCTATATATGTCCCTCTACAAACTGTAACATCCGTCCTCGCTGTCTACAACTCCCCCCACTTTGGTATCGTCAGCAAATTTACGAATCCAACCCTCTACACCCTCATCTAGGTCATTTATAAAAATGACAAACAGCAGTGGCCCTAAAACAGATCCTTGAGGTACACCACTTGTAACTGGTAACCTTGGAGAAGGCTTACATGAAGATGAGAGACCAAATGCCCGTGACCGTTGATGTATTACCCAGCAGGGAGAGAACACTCTTAGCTCGCGTTGTTGAACAGTGTCCATTCAGCCATTGTCATAGCGTGCATGATCTCCCCAATATACTATGCCTCAGAGCATCCTCTCTTGCAGCACAGACAATGTTGGCTGAGTTGCAAGTGATTGTTTACCTTGATGCACTTTAAGGATCCCGGCACTTCCTTCTCTGATCTTGAACGTTTCTCCAGCCGTCACTATGTATTTCCCAAGTTACCTCACATTCATGCTTTTCTGAACAGCAAAGGGTAGACATTCACGGTGGCCACCATCAGCACAACACAGGAAGAAATAACCTTACACTAGATTCACAGAATACAAATCAGTAAGAATCTGGCAACACCAATTTTAAATCCAACCGTTTTGATAGTAAATCTGTTGGATTTAAATCGGTTGGATAATAAATCGGTTGGATTTAAAATTGGAGTTGCCAGATTCTTACTGAGTTTACCCCATTCCAATACTGGCATCTCTACAACAGAATAGAAATGCCAGGGATTGATTTCAACAGTGGGAGAAAGCTTCATGGCTCAGTGAAAAACTATTATCCATATTACTGAATGTAATTTGCTGCTGTCCCACTGTGGCCTCCAGGACTACGGAAGCTCAATGAGCCATCCCTCGGCAGGAAAGTTGTTAATGAGTTCACCAGGTTAGAAAAACTCAAACCAATGCTGGTACAAAGGAAAAGCCAACCAGGCAGCCTGAATGATTATCGTTCACACCAGTGAATCCAATATTATGAACTGTATCAAAAGGACACTCCTGGTAAGAATCAATTCCAGTCTCCCAGATTGCCTGGAATCACTACAGTTCACCAACTTCCACAACAGGTCCACAGACGCTATGTCACTGGCCACAGAATCAACCTTGGAGTACAGACTCGTGTTTATTGACTGCACCTCAGTCTTCATCACTATTATTCCTATGAAACACATGTCCAAAATCTGTGGCCTGGAGCTCGGTTCCTGCCTCTGGAACTTGATCCTAACTTCCTAACCCACAAGACAGCAATAAATAATAAATAAGTAAGCAACGCCTCCTTCACAATCAACCTCAACAACAGTGCCACACAAAAGACTGTGTCCTCATTCTTTTACTGTATTCCTTATACACCGATGATTGTGCAGCCAAATTCCATTCCAACTTGATCTACAATGTTACTTATGATACTATTATAGTGAGTCGATCTCAAACAATGATGAAACAGAGTACAGGAATGGGGTAGAAGATGTGTTGAACTGGTGCAACAACAATAATCTCTCCTTAATTTCAACAAAGCAAAGAAGAAGGCAGCAACTTCAAGAAGCAAAGTGGAGTATATATACCTGTTCACATCAATGGGATGAAGTTGAAATGTTCAATTGGTTCATGAAAAGTGTTGCTTCCCAGAGAAACACCACACGTTCCTGTGATGGGAGAAAACCCAGCAGGTGATATGTAAGATTGGAGCTGGTTGCAAAGCAATGAAAAAAAAAAATCTTCACTGGTGATGATCAAATCCCAGAAATTGAACCAGGGTCACTGATTCTGTGAGTAGCAGTGTTAACCACTGTGCCATCCTGCCATCCTGCAAGGTGCCCTTCAGACATCCAAGTCATGCCCAGGGCACCATCATCATTATCCTATCTGTGGTAGGGATATGTTTGGAGAACAGTCTGAGAGACATAATTAATCACCACTTTGAGATGTAAGGATTTATGAATAATTGCCAGCACAGCTTTGTCTGGGGAAGATCATGTGGAGCAATTTACTGGAAAATATTGAGGAGGTAAATGGATCAGTAAATGGGTGAAGTGCAAACCCACATAGTTAACATGGACTTCAGACAAGATGTTGATAAATTCTGCATGGGCGACTGAACAAGAAAGTAATAGTCGATGAGATGCAGCGCAATTTGATAAGTTACATTCAAAATTGGCTGAGTGGCAGGAGGCACAGGATGATAACTGGAAGCTTCTGTCCAGTGGGGTTCCACACAGATCGAAGCTGTGTCCCTCACTGTTTGTAGTCTGCATTGGTGATCTAGACATGAATGTGTGAAGTATGATCAGTGAGTTCGCAGGTGATATGAAGGAGGTGTGATAAACATTGAGGAGGAAATTCTTCGATTTCAGGAATCACAGAATCGTGCAGTGTCACATGAGCAAACTGGTGCACCCGGAGGAAACATACGCAGACATGGGGAAAATTTGCAAACTCCACACAGACAGTGATCCAAGCCAGGAATCAAACACACATCCCTGACTTTGTGAGATGGCAGTGCTAACCACTACGTCACTGAGCTGAAGGAACTGAGAGGCTGGCAAATGGAATTTAAATCTGAAAAATGTGAGGCGATGCATTTTGGGATGACGAACAGGGCAAAGAGGAGCACAATGAAGAGTAGAATGTGAGGAACAGAAGAAGACCAGAATGAATGTGTGGTGCAAATATGTGTATCCCTGAAGTCAGTCGGACAGGGAGATGAGTTGGTTAAGACAACATGTCGGATACTTGTCTTTAACAGCCAAGTATAGAATTTCAGAGTTGGGAGATAATGATGGAAGTGTAGAAAATGCTGGTTAGACCAGAGCAGGAGCACTGTGTGCAGTTCTGGTCATCAGACTACAGGAAGGATGTAATTACAATGGGGACGGTGGAGATTAACCAGGATGCTGTATGGGCTGGAAAGTTTCATCTATGAGGAGGCTTTGTTATACGCTAGAGTAGGGACGGCTGGGGGCAGAGTGCTGTAGTGGGTGGCGGTGAGGAGTGCTTTCAGGTGAGGGAACCTGAGTGAAATGTATTGAATTATGTGGTTGATAGATGGGAAGATACTGTAGTCCCTTTCGTAGAGATGTTAACCAAAGGGCATTGATTTAAAGTAAAGGGCAGATTATTGTGTGGATTTGGAGAAACATGTTTCTATCCACAGGGTGCTCGGATCTACAGCTCACAGCCTGAAAGGAAGCAGGATCAGTAATGTAAAGGCCAGATCATACAAGGCTGTGGGTTGAGTGCTGGAAAATGAGATACCATTGGATGACCAGTTCAGTCACAATGGGCTGAACAGCCTCATTTTGCGCTGTTAAAACTGGATGGCTGTT
This sequence comes from Sphyrna mokarran, assembly GCA_024679065.1. NCBI lineage: Eukaryota > Metazoa > Chordata > Chondrichthyes > Carcharhiniformes > Carcharhinidae > Sphyrna > Sphyrna mokarran. The sequence goes on from JAGIQG010000037.1 coordinate 1,584,596, forward strand.
ACAGCACCCTCAGCAGTGCACCGATCACTTGCAGCTCTCACAGCACTGGCTGGGAAGCTGACCACATCCCAAACCTACCTGGTTGCAAATGTGCAACTGCAGCCATCAGGGAGCTGCCTGGCCTGAGACAGAGACACATTTGTCAGCTCTCTGCTGCTGCGGCTAGCTTTAACACAGCAGCTGTACCCAGACTGTCTGGAGGTCCATAGTTCTTTGTGAGCAGCCCCAGAATGGATATAGCCCCAAGCCACCCCCACCAATTACCCTCCTTCCCCACACTGATTGATGCAGGATGGCTGTAGGAACTCCTCTCTTCCAACAATCACTTACAGAGTGGCGGGAGTGGGGGGGGGCATGAACAATGTGCAGAGTGGTAGCGGGATCCGCTCCCCACAAAGGACTATGTGCACATTTATATCAGGAATACCTGCCCTTCAAACCCCCCCACCGCCCCTCCCACACACACACCTACTCACCCACTTCCCCAACAATTGAGTGCAGAGTGTTTGTGGGGCACCCTGCCTGCTCCAGCGATCGTGTTCAAAATGGTAATGGGACACACCCCCAACAGTCTCTTGCAGAGTGTGGCAACCCATCAGGTTCAGAGTGGTTGCGGGAACACCTACCACCCCCCAAAAAAAAAAAATCGGGCACAGGGTGTTAGTGTGGCACACTCCCTCGCCAACCGATCATGTTCAGACTTGTCGGGGGGAAAAAATACAGCCCCCCTAAAAAAAAATCGGTCGCAGAGAGTTTGTGGGGCACACTCCCTATCCCACTGGTAATATTCAGAGTAAGAAGTCTCACAACACCGGGTTGGAATCTAACCACATTTATTTGATAGTAATCTTACAAGCTTTGGGAAACAATGTTCCTTCATCAAGTGTATGGAAGATAACGCTTGACGAAGTAATACCCTTTCCGAAAGCTTGTTAGATTACTGTCAAATAAACTGGTTGGACTCTAACCTGGTGTTGTGAGACTTCTTACAGTGTTTATCCCAATCCAATGCCAACATCTCTACATCATATGGCAGAGGGACCCACATCCCTTCACCGACAGCATCCAAAATGCTATCCTTACTTCTCCACCCAACCCCGCCTTCCCAACAATTACATCCAGATTGGCATTGGACTGTGCTCCCTATTCCACCAATCACTTGCTGAGTGGCAGCGGTGCCCCCCCCCATACACTGGCAATCAGAAGCTGACTGGCATTGGGCTACCTTCTCTAAAGTATTAGCCCTCTTCCCCAGAGCCAAGCTACCATCAGCCCCTTACCTTCCAGCTCCCACCCTGCAGGTTCTGTTCCTGCAGACCCCACCACCTCAAGCTCTCCCCCAGAGATGCTGCCCGTTGGAAACTGCCCAAGGGAGGCCTACCATTGCCCTTGCCCATTCCCAGTGTCCTCAATGGCCTTCAGTTTTTCTGGTGAGGTCATCACAGCTCTTCCGTGTACGCGTGGCCAGCTGTTTTCCTCACCACACACAACCTCTCCCAGTGAGGCTGCAGAGGCAAGTGTGCCACACAATTCCATCCCGGGCTCAGTCATTTTATTTAAATTTGTTTCAAATTAACTTTAAATAATTTATTCTTTCTTTTTCTAGGAATGAGTGGCAGGCTGAATTCAGTATATTTCTTTGCCGGTAAGGTCGCAAGAAGCGAGAAATTGGGCATGGAATTGAATGGCAGGCTGTCGCGTGATTTACTGCTCACTCTGTCCCCAAGGGATTGGGAGTAGTTGTAATCCCACCACACAGCCCCCCTCCCCTACTCCCGTGTGTGTGTGTGTGTGTGTGTGTGTGCCCGTGAGCAAGAGAGTACCTACGATTGTTCTGTTTATAACTATCCTGGAAAGTTACAGCAATTTTGGTTAGTCCTGAATTTGTGTGCAAGTGCGAGCAAGTCTTTAAATATGATTCTTTCGATCAGCAAATGTGTGTCTTAATACATGTGCATTTTGGTGTGTCTTTGTGATTGTTTTTTTGTTATTCTAGGAGAGTTTGTGGTGGCACAGGGGAAGCAGTTTTGCCTCAAAGCACCAGAGATGTTGGTTCAAATCCAGGCTTGGCTACAGTCGATGTGACTTTGCACATTCTCCCTGTGTCTGCAATGGTTTCCTCCAGGAGCTCGAGTTTCAAAGAACAAAGGAGAAAGAACAAAACAGCACAGGAAACAGGTCCTTCGGCCCAATGAGCCCACGCCGCCTCCCTGATGTTCCCACCTCTACACATGATCCCTGTCTATGTTTATAGACGTATGGATTAAAAACCAAATTTGAGACAATTTAGGGAGAATTTGTTTTGCCAATTAGCCGAAGAACACATCTTTGGGATGTGGGAGGAAACCGGAGCACCCAGAGAAAACCCACGCAAGCACGGGGAGAATGCTCAAACTCCCACAGACACAGGCCCAAATCCATGTATCTGCACAGTACAGCGATAGTCACTGAGTCCAGGTCAAGCGTACACTAACGATGTGAAACACTAGGATACTCTCAAAAAAAATGCAAGAGTAGCCCTCTCACGACCCATCGCATGTATGTGCCTTGTTAGACAACAAGGTGGATCAAAGCACCTGTAAGATAAAAAAAAGTACATCAATATCATCATCGATTTACACACTTCCCAGGGACTCCCAAGGCTCATGATCCCTATTTTAAATCAGTTTTCTATACCCCTCCATTCCCATTCTGTTCATGTGCCCATCTAAGTATTTCTTATATAACTCCAAAGTCCCTGCCTCCACCACTTTACTTGGCAGCGCATTCCATACCCCCACCATCTTCTGTGTGAAAAAACTCCCTTTAGCATCCAAATTATACTTTATCCCCACAACCTAAGCCCATGACCCCTTGTGCTATTCGAGTCCAACAGTAAACCCTGTTTACTCTACCTATACCCCTCATAATCTTGTACACCTCTATTAGATCTCCTCTAAGTCTATGTCTTCCTGAGGAAAACAGTCCCAATTTGTCTATCCTCTCCTCGTAACTCAGACTGTCCATACCAGGCAGCATCCTGGTAAACTTCCTCTTGCACTCTCTGCAGAGTCTCCACGTCCTTTCAGTAGTAAGGCGACCAGAATTGGATGCAGTATTCCAAATGAGGTCTTACCAACATTTTATACAACTGCAACATTAAAGGCCAGGTCTTTTACTCTAAACCCCTTCCTATAAAGGCTAGCATACCATATGCTTTCTTCACAACTTTCTACACCTGCTCTGCAAACTTCAGAGACTGGTTCACCTGCACCCCCAGGTCCCTCTGCGTATCTATACTCTGAATAGGTCTACCATTTATCATATACCTCCCCCTCACTTTCTTTCTCTCAAAATGCATCACCTCGCATTTCTCAGGATTGAATTCCATCTGCCGTCTATCTGCCCAAGCTACCAGCCTATCTATGTCCTGCTGCATCGCCTGACAATGCTCCTCACTATCCGCAAGTCCTGCCATCTTTGTATCGTCTGCAAACTTGTTGATCACTCCACTTACTCCCTCTTCCAAGTCATTTAGAAGAGGTCCCAGTACCGAGCCCTGCGGCACACCACTAGTGACCGGCCTCCAGCTAGAAAAACACCCTTCCACTACTCATCTCTGTCTCCAATTACTAAGCCAATTACTTATCCATCTAACTACCTGTCTTTGTATCGCATGAGCCTTGACATTCTCAACTAACCTCCCATGAGGGACTTTGTCAAACTCCTTACTGAAATCCAAACATCAAAAGGGCCAAACGGCCCTTCGTCACCTCCTCAAAAAATTCTACCAGATTTGTAAGACCCTTTAACAAAGCCATGCTGCATATCCCTAATTAGATTGCCCACACTCTGAAACTTGTACGAGTGAGATGCATTGCACATGCTAAATTCTCTCTCTGTATATCTGAATAGGAGCTGGAATGTTGTGTCCAGTGAATTTTTACAGTAAGTTGATTGCAAGGTATGTGGTCGCGTAATTATGACACTAATGAATAAACTTCAAACTTCATAAAACATGTTCTCTGTATGTGAGATCGTGCTGTGCACGTATAACCAATGAAACTGATTCTGTGGCCTGCTGACTGGGGGTGGGTGATTAGCAGTGACTTGGAGTTATACGTTGAGGGTTAAAGGATTCTGTCTCAATCATTTACTCACAATGGAATGGCGTTTGAGCTCACATGTCTCTGGAAATTCACAGCACACAGAATATATCCTCGCCTATAGGCCCTGAGACGGTTGCCAGCGGATACAGAGATTCAACAGAAACAACAAGAGCAGCACACAGCAAATGACAAGAAAATCAATCCAGTTAAACAGCCTTTCCAGAATTAAGAACTGGACACAGGGGACTGGACTTCACAGTCTCACGCTTCCCATAGCTGCAAAATCCCACTCATGTTCAACACACCTTCCCATGCTTGCTCCTCCTCTGACTGATTCCCATGGCATTCAGGCCAATTCCAGTCGGAAACTTACCTGGAACACCAACAATCGCCAGGAAGGGGAAGTAAAAGCATTGGATTGCCTTCAGTAGACATACAATCCAAAGATCTGGTGTTAGCCACCAGCCATCTGAAGTAAATTCAGAAAACCACAGGAAAAAGCTCTTGTCTTGGGTTGGAACATGTCAGTCCATTCTCCCCAGATTCTGATCCATTGTTGGAACATTCCAGTCCATTGTACTCAGATTCTGATCCATTCTTGGAACATTCCAATCCATTCCTCCCAGATTCTGATCCATTCTTGGAACATTCCAATCCATTCCTCTCAGATTCTGATCCGTTGTTGGAACATTCCAATCCTTTATTCCCAGATTCTGATCTCTCCTCTCCCTCCCTCCCTCTCTTTCCACAGCCACTGATCTCTATTAGTGCCCAAGTTGTCGTTCCCGCTGACTCAATGAGACATTGAATGAAATCCCTTATTAATAGAAGAAAGAAAACCCTCCAGCCACACGAATCAGGCCCATGGAGATTCACATCAATTACAGTCAGTAAACAAACAACTTCACTTAACCCAATTCCATCCAACACTTCTCATATCACAATGGAATAGAACATTTAAACATCCTTGATAATGGTGGACAGTCCCTGAGATCGGAACAAATAGAAATTGTGGAGACACTGGGCATAAACTTTTAATCTTCCCATTTCTTTCAAAATTCATTTTATGGGATGTTGGTATCGCTGGCTTGTCCACTCATTTATGGGCATCCTTTGCTGTCCTTAGGAATGTGGTGATAAGCTTCCTTTTTGAACCACTGCAGCCTGTCCATTTGGTACAATCACAGCGCTGCTTGGGATTTGCATCCAGTGACAGTGGCTGGTGTTGGGCGAGCCAACTACGGTAGTGTGACCCGTCTAAGGGAACATTATAAAGAGTTCAGGTCTGGCTCCAGGGAGTGTCAAAGTGAAAAGCCAAGCCATTCAACTTTGAGGGTGCAAATCGTGAGTGGGGATGATTAGCAGTTGGAGCCAGGAAGGAGTAGTGTACAGTTCAGTACTGTACAGGTGACCGTTTATTCTGTCTGATCCTGTGCGATGAATAGAGTTGTTTCTTTTCTTGGCAATAAAGCTTTCTTTGTCCTGAAGACTTATCGAGTTGACTTCGATTTATTACACTGGCAATGAGGAAAATGTGATTTCCAGACACTGGGCATCACAGTGCACAGTATGAAGGGAAAAGACTGCAGCATCAAAGATAAGAAGCAGCAAATGAGAACTGCATGTTTGCTTGGGAAATTAGATGACTTGGGACAAAAAGTGGCAATTTAGTATGACCAATCCACATAAGCTGCACATCTTTGGAATTTGGGACGACACCATGCAGACATGAGGAGAATGTGCAGACTCCACAGTCAACCAAGGTCAGAATCAAACTCAAGTCCCTGCTATTCTGAGGCAGACATACTCACCACTGTGCCACCCAGTGACCCCCATGTAGTGATTGCGGTAAATGATGAAAATTGAAAGGGTATTCTTCTCACAGTTTGCAGCCCATAGACTTTGTTCAATCAGGGGGTTATCATAACATGATGTTCCTGATACCCAGGGCAATATTTTCTGAACAAGCTCACCCCAATGAGAAAAAGTCCTATTTGAGATCAAAGGATCTTTGCATAGTTTGTGCCCCACCCAGCATGAATCCCATGGCATGCCAGACGGCAAAATTCCATCCCCCGCCATCTCCTGAATAGCTGGATGGGTTGGTTCAAAGTCATTTCCACATCCACTCTAACCCGTCTCCCAAAATTCCATCATTTTGTTGAGGTATAAATTTCACTCAGCAGTCTGGAAACCAACGTAGACATTTTCAGAATTCCTGGCCAGAGTGAGAGCAACAGCGGAGTACTGCAAATTTAGCCCAGTTTCAGCAGAAAGATTGAGGGACCTCTTGTTCTGTGGCACATGCAGCCTCTTTCTGCATAGGTTATTCAGCAGAATGTTACTGTCCCGCCAGGACATCGGAGCGGGCAACAAACCAAACATAGAAATGTACTTCGACCTCGGATGGGACTTCACAGTTTCAGGATAAGCCAGGTCACAAAATCCTATCCATTGGTTTAAAACAAAAATCACTAAAAATACATTAGCACAGGCTGTAAATGTGTTGCAAATTCTGCCAATTAATACTGGGAGAAATACAGATAGAGACAGAGTTGGAGAGACAGAGAAGGGGAGGCAGAGTGGGGGAGAAAGATTGGGAGAAACTGAGTGGAGGGAGAAAGTAGGGGAGACAAAGCAGGGCAGACAGAGAGGGAGAGAGAGCGAGGGGCAGATAGAGCAGCAGAGACTGGCAATCAAAGATATGCAGAGAGATATAAGGCAAGTACACAAAACACTCTGAGACAGACAGTGTACGAGGACAAAGGAGAAAGAGAGACAGATGGAGAGAAAGTGAGAGAGAGAGAGAGATGAGAGAGAGAGAGAAAGGCAAATACTGAAACAGAAAGAGAGAGAGAGCCAGAGAGAGAGAAAGAAAGAGACAGATAGATAGAGAGAAAGAGCAAGAGAGAGACAGGGAGTGGGAGATGGAATTTCCTGTTTTAAGGGCATGTTTAAATGCGATCACTGTTTGGGAACTTGTAAACGTTACTGATATTCCCAACAAGGACATGAGGTTCCAGTCTTTAAAAATGTTAAACTGTTCAAAGTCAGGGTAAAAGCCATGAGGTTTTCGAGCTTCAATGCAGCAACCACCACGTCTCCCGATACCCCACCCACCAATATTTGTTTTTTGTATGTTAGCTAAATGTGTCCGAAGCATTGGGGGCATTGACATTACTGGAACAATTCAATCTCAGGGGAAAGTCATTGCAAACACTCTTTGTCAATACATTGACACTTTAATACACTGAAAGATTAATTTCCATTCAAACTCCTTCCTCCCCATTTCACTGCAAATGTCGTGAAAACTCCCATTCCCAAAAAGCAGCAGAATGTGAATTGGAAACATCTTCCAGCAGTTTTTTACATACTGACCTGTCCACAACCCAAACATGTTTACAAACATTCACTCAAGTTTATTTAAACTTTGTTTACAATGCCTCTACATCCTGCTCTGCAAAAGTGTTCCATTAAAAAAAAACTGATGCCCCTCTTCCCTCCCCATCCCAACGCCTGTCAATCTGCTACTGAACTTCTGTCTGAACTGAGAAAAGCAGAGAGAGACAGAGACAGAATCAGTGAGTACGTGACATACCTCCTTTTGCATCCCTCTTTCTCTGTCTGTCTCCCTCTCTCTTTCCTTCTTGCTCATTCTCTCCTTCTCGTTCTCTCCCTTTCTCCTGCCTCTCCTCCCTGTCTCCACCACTCTCACAGTTGTTGTGTGATAGGCTTCTTTTTCCCAATACAATTCCCAATACAATACAATTCTGCATAGTCAAATAATACGAGATATTAATGGAGAGTTCAATCAGATATTCCACTCAGATGAAAGAATCACAATCAATACAAATTTAATGATTTTTCCAGGTGGCACAGAGCACAGTTTTTAGCACTGCTGCTTCACAGCTCCAGGGACCTGCATTTGATTCCCAGCTCTGGTCACTGTCTGTGTGGAGTTTGCACATTCTCCTCATGTCTGCGTGGGTTTCCTCAGGGCATTCTGGTTTCCTTCCACAGAACAAAGATGTGCAGGTTAGGTTGATTGGCCTTGCTAGAAAATTGTCCCTTGATGTCCTGGGATGCATAGGTTAGAGGGATTAGTGGGTAAAAGATGAAGGAATATTGGGGAAGGGCTTGGGTGGGAGTATGTTCAGTGCTAACTCAATGGCCTCTTTCTGCACTGTAGGGTTTGCTGATTCTATGATGACCTTTACACTAACAAATATACTCTGCAATACTTGTTCACTGGGTGTCAGGTAATCCAGTCTGGTTAGTGATCCACATTCAAATTTTGATTACATTATTATTCCCTCCAATCATTATTTCAGAGAGATCATCTTCATTGACGTCAACCTTAAAATAGATAAGATTGAGCAGTTCACTATTCAATAAGTTAATTTCATTGAGTCGTGAACCCGTGCATAACACACAGAGGCTCCCTGTCAGTTGATGAAAAGGATTAAAACCACAGACATATTTCAAGCCATTTGATTTAAGTAACATAGAAGATAGAACATAGAACATAGAACAATACAGCACAGAACAGGCCCTTCGGCCTTCGATGTTGTGCCGACCAAAATAAAAAGCAATGCCCCTCCAAACTAAACCATTCCCTTCTCTTCCATATACTTATCAATTAACCTCTTAAACGCCACCAAACTTGGCGCATCTACAACAGCTGCAGGCATGGCATTCCACTCCCTAATCACTCTTTGAGTAAAGAACCTACCTCTGATATCCGTCCTATAACTCATACCCCTTAATTTAAAGCTGTGTCCCCTCGTGCTAGCTTTCTCCATCCTAGGAAAAAGGCTATCACTGTCCACCCTATCTAAACCTCTAAATCATCTTATATGCTTCAATAAGATCCCCTCTTAGCCGCCTCCTTTCTAACGAAAACAACCTCAAATCCTTCAACCTCTCTTCATAGGACCTGCCCTCCATACCAGGCAACATCCTGGTAAACCTCCTCTGTACCCTCTCCAATGCCTCACATCTTTCTTATAATGTGGGGACCAGAACTGCACACAATACTCCAAGTGCGGCCGCACTAGAGTTTTGTACAGTTGCAACATGATGCTGCGGCTCCTAAATTCAATCCCCCTACCAATAAAAGCTAAGACTCCATAAGCCTTCTTAACAACTTTATCCACTTGACTGCCTACTTTCAGGGATCTATTGACACATACACCAAGATCCTTCTGTTCCTCAACACTATTAAGAGCCCTACCATTAGCCCTATACTCTACACATTTATCGTTCCTGCCAAAGTGCATTACCTCACACTTTTCCACATTAAACTCCATTTGCCACCTCTCGGCCCAGCTCTGCAACTTGTCCAAGTCACTCTGTAAACTAAAACACCCCTCTTCACTATCTACATATCACATATATCATTTTCCTGGAGTCTGTATAACAGTGACAATAGGATCAGCATGGAGCATTTTCATTAGATACTTTAGATATGGTAAGAATAGAAGATTGGTTAGGGCAAGGTTAGGGCCAGTCATGGAAACATGGGAAGTTGTGCGTGGAGCCTGAAGAGATTGGAGAGGCACTGAACAAATATTTCTCTTCGGTATTCATGCAGGGAGATGTAAATGTAGTTTGGAGAACACTGGGATACAGGGTTGCAAACTGGAAAGTATTGAAGTAGATAAGGAGGATGTGCTAGATATTCTTGAGGGTTTGAAGTTAGATAAGTCCCCTGGGCCGGATAGGATTCACCCTAGGATTCTCTGGGAGGCGCGAGAGGAGATTGCAGGTCTTCAGGTCGTCGTTGGTTACGGGTATAGTGCCAGAAGACTGGAGGATAGCGAATGTGGTCCCATTTTTCAAGATGGGGAAGAGAGACTTTCCGGGGAATTATAGGCCGGTGAGTCTTACTTCTGTTGTAGAACATAGAACATAGAACACTACAGCATAGAACAGGCCCTTCAGCCTTCGATGTTGTGCCGACCAATATGAAAAGCAATGTCCCTCCAAACTAAACCATTCCCTTCTCTTCCATATACTTATCAACTAACCTCTTAAACGCCACCAAACGTGGCGCATCTACAAGTGCTGCAGGCAGGGCATTCCACTCCCGAACCACCCTTTGGGTAAAGAACCTACCTCTGATATCCGTCCTATAACTATCACCCCTTAGTTTAAAGCTGTGTCCCCTCGTGCTACCTTTCCCCATCCTAGAAAAAGGTTGTGGGCAAAGGTTGTGGGCAAAGTAGAGAGAATTATTAGGGATAGGATTTATAGTTATTTGAAGAGAAATGAATTGATTGGGGATAGTCAGCATGGTTTTGTGAAGGGTAGGTCGTGCCTTACTAACCTTATTGAGTTTTTTGAAATAGTGACCAAAGAGGTGGATGGGTTAAGGCAGTTGATGTGGTATATATGGACTTTAGTAAGGCGTTCAATAAGGTGGCCCATGGAAGGCTTCTGCAGAAAATGCAGATGTATGGGATTGAGAGTGATTTAGCTAATTGGATTAGGAATTGGCTAGCAGATAGAAGACAGAGGGTGGTGGTTGATGGAAGTTATTCATCGTGGAGTTCGGTTACAAGTGATGTACCTCAGGGATCTGTTTTGGGGCCCCTGCTGTTTGTAATTTTTATAAATGATCTGGATGAGGGTATTGAAGGATGGATTAGTAAATTTGCGGATGACACAAAGTCGGTGGAGTGGTAGATAGTGAAGAGGGGTGTTATAGTTTGCAGAGAGACTTGGACAAGTTGCAGAGCTGGGCCAGGAGGTGGCAAATGGAGTTTAATGTGGAAAAGTGTGAGGCAATTCACATTGGCAGGAATAATAAATGTGTAGAGTATAGGGCTAATGGTAGGACTCTTAACAGGGAAGAAGAACAGAGGGATCTTGGTGTATATGTGCATAGATCCCTGAAAGTTGGCAATCAAGTTGATAAGGTTGTTAAGAAGGCATACGGAGTGTTAGCTTTCAGGGGTATTGAATTTCGGAGCCGCAACGTCATGTTGCAACTGTACAAAACTCTAGTGCGGCTGCACTTAGAGTATTGTGTACAGTTCTGGTCACAACATTATAAGAAAGATGTGGAGGTATTGGAGAGGGTACTGCGGACGTATACCAGGATGTTGCCTGGTATGGAAGGTAGGTCTTATGAAGAGAGGCTGAGAAATTTGAGGTTGTTTTCGTTAGAAAGGAGGTGGCTAAGAGGAGACCTTATTGAAAAATATAAGATGATAAGAGGTTTAGATAGGGTGGACAGTGATGGCCTTTTTCCTAGGATGGAGAAAGCTAGCACGAGGGGACATAGCTTTAAATTAAGGGGTAGTCGTTGTAGGACAGATATCAGAGGTAGATTCTTTACCCAGAGGGTGGTAAGGGTATGGAATGCTCTGCCTGCGTCAGTTGTAGATGCGCCAAGTTTGGTGGCGTTTAAGAGGTTAGTAGATAAGTTTATGGACAAAAAGAAAATGGTTTAGGTTAGAGGGTCATTGCTTTTTCCTAAGTGGTCAGCGCAACTTCGAAGGCCGACGGGCCTGTTCTGCACTGTAATGTTCTATGATCTAAGTTCTGTGTTCTCTCTCTCTTACTCTCTCTCTCTTTCTTACACCCTCCTCTTTCTCTCTCTCTCACTGATAACACAATCTAACGAGAACCTTGGGTGAGAGAGTTGGAAAACCGACAATTGCATTCTGAGTGAAATGAGTTAATGTGGCTGCAGCAGTTATATTGACCGACTGATCTCTTAAAAGTAAACACAATAACTGTATGGAATGAAGCGAATGGAAAATGCATTCTGAGGGTCCTAAGAATAGGCCTTAAATTGAGCAAACGTTGGGGACAAAGAGCTGAATTCTCACCACCCCAGTGAAACAGAACTGTCCTTTCCAGCCCCAAAACATCCTACACATGGATGAAAAGGGAGAGGGGTGGAAAGAAAGCTACTGTTCTCCACGCTGTGGCGTATCCACGCACGCCTCATACACCCACCAACAATAAAATTATCACAAATCGCAATAGGATTTTATTTTATTTTAATTACAAGATGCCACATTGAAACAAATAGATGCAGAGAGAGAGAGGAAAAGTTGTAGTGACAGAAGATGAGACATTGAACCACCTTCCCTACCCACACCCCACAAAAAAATGATAAATTCTCCAAATTGCACAACCCTGTCTGAAAACATAACCGGGGCACATGGATTGAGAACAAGTATTTACCAAGGCCAGGTCTTTGTTTTTTTCTCCCCTCCTCCTTCCCATGGGCTTTATCGTCACTGATCTAATTTGCCATTTAACTAATTTGCAGTTCTGCATATGCTGCAAGTCATTGATGCAAAGCAGGATCCCATGGACAGCAATGTTTCCACCTCACAAAACCTAGTCAGCAAGTGTCTAAAACCTCAATCGGGAAGACGCTGTTCAATTCCTCAGGTTACATTTCAGAACAAGCTGTCTCAGGATTGGGCATCACACTTTCTGGAAAGGTGTGGCAGGGACATTTGTGACTAAACATAGGAAATCCTCTATCACCAAATCCTGTGACATTTTCTGTCCATCCCAACTCCACAATGTTCAGCGATCTCTCCCACTTGTTTAACCTGATCCTCTCTTTTCTCTCTCACTCCCACATTTTGTAACAGGAGCCCTTCCTCAGCTCTCTCTCCACTCTCTCATTTCCACTATCTCACAAGCCACACAATGAAAATGCAGAGACACAGACAGACAGTGTCATGAGACAGAGGTTGATGGCGTGGTTCAAGCCACACCAAATTCCTGAAGAAGAACACCTTGCTTTGTAACCTGTGAAAGCTGTGTGGGAAAGTGTGAACTGTTCTTCATTAACTTTTAGTGGTTAACTAACAAAAATATTTGCCAGTCACTTTAAGTGAACAATTTTCAATTTGTTTACTTAACTACTTAATTAACTAGCTGAAGAAGTAACACACTAATTTAAGTAAGATTACACTGGAGTGCTGTTCAAATAAATACAAAGCCCGTTCATTAACAAAAGAAAACTTTATTAACAGTCAATCTCAAAAAATATGCACAAACAAAATTTTGGCTTTGGAAAACATTTTTTTTTCCATTCTTCATTTGATTCCGTTGCCTATAAGTCCTATTTGATTTGGTTCCCTTCTTTAAACAGATGGAGAGGTCTATTAAGAGATATTCAAACTTTATACACCTGCCACTCTGTGTCTGCATTGTCCCAAGTCTGGAGAATTCCCTTTATTTCCCTTGAACGATTAAACTCTGTCTTAACACTGAAACAGCTTTTTAGAAGTTCTGCAACAAGACCGCACAAGATGCAGTTAGCAGTGTCAAATATCTTTTACACTGTTTGATGGAATGTACCCTTGAAATGTGTGAGCCGATACACTTTGGAAGGGGTAATTTGACAAGGAAGTACTCAATAAATGTTCGTACTCTATGGCAGATCTATGGCGGAATGCGATCTTAGCGTATTTGATCCCAGATCTTTGAGAGCAGAAGTGTATGTTAGTGGAGGTGATGGGGGGAATGTCATGTAGGAAACTTGCCTTTATCAATCAAGGCATAGATTAAAAAGCAGGAATGTAATGTCGGTGTCGTATCGAACTTTGTTGAGGCCCCAGTTTGAATATTGTGTGCTGTTCTGGTCGCCACATTATAGGAAGGATGTGATTGTACTGAAGCGGAGTGCAGAGGAGATTCACCAAGATGTTGCCGTGGATGGAAGATCTACGTTATGAAAAGAGGTTTTATAGGCTTAGGTTATTAAAGTTTTAGCAGAGAAGACTGAGGGGCGACCTGATCAAGGTGTACAAGGTTATGAGGGATATGGACAGAGTAGATAGGAAGCAAGCGTTCCCTTTATCTGAAGGGTCAGTCACAAGGAGACATAGGTTCATGGTGAGTGCAAGGAGGTTGGGAAGGGAATATCATAAAATATATGTGTATATATTTATCCAGAGACTGGTGACAGCCTGGAATGTGCTGCCTGGAATGGTGGTGGAAGCGGGTTGCCACATCATTAAAAAGGTATCCGGATGAGCACTTGCCACATCATCGACATTTAGGTCTATGGGCCAAGTGCTGGCTGATGGATTCAGATGGGATTTCAGGCATTTCTAGTGTACCAATTCAGACTCGCTGGGCAAAAAATCCACCTTAGGGACATAGATAAGCTGCAGAGCTGGGCTGAGAGGTGGCAAATGGACTTTACTGTGGAAAAGTGTGAGGTTATTCATATTGGAAAGAGTCACAACACTATAGAATGTAGGGGTAATGGAAGGACTCTTGATAGTATCGATGAGCAGAGAGATCTCGTGTATGTGTGCATAGCTCCCTGAAAGTTGGCATCCAGGTTGATAAGGTTGTTAAGAAGGTGAACGGTGTGTTAGCTTTTATTGTTAGAGCGATTGAATTTTGGAGCCGTGAGATCATGTTGCAACTGTACAAAACCTCTGGTGCAGCGGCACATGGAGTATTGCACATAGCTCTGGTCGCTGCATTGTAAGGAAGATGTGGAAGAATTGGAAAGGGTGCAGAGGAGGTTCACCAGGATGTTGCCTGGTTTGGTGGGAAGGTCTTAAGAAGAAAGGCCGAGGGACTTGAGATTGTTTTCTTTCGAGAGAAGAAAGTTAAGAGGTGACCTAATTGAGGCTACAAGATGATCAGAGGGTTAGATAGGGTGGACAGTGAGAGCCTTTTTCCTCAGATAATGATGGCTAACATGAGGGGCCATAATTTAAACTGTGAGGTGATAAATATAGGATAGATGTCAGAGTTAGATTCTTTACTCAGAAGGTAATAAGGGTGTGGAATGCCCTGCCTGCAGCAGCTGTGAACTCGCCAACTTTAAGGGCATTTAAATGGTCAGTGGATAGGAATATGGATAATATCGGAATAGCTTAGATTAGAGGGTCATTAGATTCGTTCCACTAGTCGGCACAATATTGAGGGCCGAAGGGCCTATATTGTGTTGTATCATTCTATGTTTTATGTCTCAATCTGTACCTCTCACTCTTTATTCTCCTCATTCTTTCTCACTCTTTCCTTCCCTCCATTTCTTCCAATCAATAGAAACATTGAAATGGAGAAAGAGAACCACAAAGAGAATCTCCTAAACCTGAATTAAAATGCCAGCTCTGCTCCCCCTTGCCCACCTTCTGTTCCCTCTTAGTCTCTACAAGCTGCTCAACTCTCTGTTTCAGTTTGAGAAGGGCTGTGATTGCTTCATTACATTTTTTAATTCCTCCCAGAATTTCTGACAGTGTTTGAGTGGAGCAGCAGCGAGTCACCACATACCGGAGACTTCCACATCCTGTCTCTCTTTCTCAAATGCTCTCCCTCCATCACCACCTCTGCTTTGACTTTCCGCTTCCCTCAGCTTTCCTCTGTCTCTGTTCCAGCCCCACCTTCTTTTTTCTCTTCCTGCTCCTGCCACTATTGCTCTCACTCATTGCAATTCTTATGTAGGTCCAGGTATTTGCAACCACACCAACAACCAACAAGGGTGGCATATCTTGTGAGGATACGTTGAGAGAGCTCGATCTTTTCTCCTTGGAGAGACTAAGGATGAGAGGTGACCTGATAGAGATGTATAAGATGATGAGAGGTATTGATCAAGTGGACTCTCAGAGGCTTTTCCCCAGGGCTAAAATGGCTGCCGCAAGAGGTTTTAGGTTTAAGGTGCTAGGGAGTAGGTACACAGATGTCAGAAGTAAGTTTTTTCACTCAGAGGGTGGTGAGTGAGTGGAATTGAATGCCGTCTATAGAAACAGAATTCTGGATAAGTTTATGGGACTTAATAGGATTGATGGTTATCGGTAAATCTAGTAGGCAGAGATATGATCAGTGCAACTTGTAGGCCAAAGGGCCTGTTTGTGCTGTTGTTTTTCTATGATTCTATGGTTCTAACCTCTTACTGGAGTAAGGGGTGAGAATCATAGATTCTAGAATCATAGAATTTAGAGTCATAGAAGAAATCCCTCCTTCTCCCTTCCCGGCCCCTATCCTCTTTGGAGATTGTCACAGTGCTGTGCATGGGATCATGCTGTGCTTAAAATCCCACAAAGAAAGCTGGAAAGGGAAATGGAGAGATTCTGGAGGGAGGTGAATAGAAATAGGGAGAAAACAAGATATAGAGAGCAATACTGGTGTGAGATAGAGAGATACGGGGAGAAACAGGAGGAAAAAAGAAAAAAAATTGAGAACCATAGGGAGATATGGGGTAAAGCTATAATGATGAAGAATTGAAATGCACTGGATGGGAGAGAAATCCAAATAGAGGGGGGGAAAGCTCGTCCGAGAGAAGAGGAGTTTAGCAAGAGATAGATAGGGAAGAAAAGGAAAAGGCATAGAGAGAGAAGGGAGAAAGGGGAAAAGAAAAGATGCACAGACGATGTAATCAGGAAATTATAAATAGAAAAGCTGCGGGGGAGAATGAGAATAGGAAGAAATTTAAATAGGAAAAAAAGTCCTGAATTGACAACCAACTCCATCAGCTGTCCAGTCCAGAGGAGTGCTCAAGCCGGGGTGGGTCCAGAGGAGTGCTCAACTTGGGGTGGGCTCTGATAATTGGGTGCAGAAAGCAATTACAGTTTCTATTCTGTTATATCTCTGTCCATTTTGGATCTAATTAGGAACTTGTCCAGCTTCAACTAATCCTGTTAAACAGATTAGTTGAGGAATCCAATCTCTCTGAAATATTTGAAAGATCAGAATTTGTAGATTTGCTCCATTAAAGTAAGAGGTGTGTAATTCAGAGGTGTTTGTCCCCCAGACCCCATTTTGCCATCAGTTTTACATTGGCCACTTTCCAATCTGCTATGTTAATCTCTAATGCAATTTCTCCAACAACTCTGCCACCTTAGGAACCCTTGTCCATTGGATTGATGCTGAAATCCTCTCTTTACTGTCTGTTCAGGCATGGAGAATGTTTGCTCACTAATTTTCCACCTCTTATCTCTTTTTCTCATACAGTTAATTTACTAGGAATTGTGATTCTGAGTCAGAGAAAGTGTGGCCTCTCCACCTGCGCCACTCGCTACCTGGTGGCCATGGCAGCAGCGGATCTACTGTTCATCATCATTAGCCTCATTCTTGGCGACATAAATGGTTATTATTTCCCCCTGAATTTCCTGTCTCTCACCTCGGTATGTCGTATTAAAGATGTCCTGATTTTTGCAGCTAGAGACTGTTCTGTTTGGTTCACCGTAACTTTCTCCTTTGATCGATTTGTGGCCATTCGCTGCCAGAAACTGAAAACTAAATATTGCACTGGGAAAACTGCAGCTGTGGTTCTGGCAACAACTGGCATCCTGCTCTGTGTGAAAAATATCCCCGTGTACTTTACAGTTGAACCTGGAAGGATAATTGACAATGTCCAGTGTTTCTGACAGACAAAGACCAACTTTTGGACTCTTCCTGGATGGGTTGGATTTTCCTGGTTTGAACAGGTTTTAACCCCATTGCTCCCATTTGGTTTAATTCTGTTGATTAACGCTTTGACGGTCAGATACATTTTGGTGACCAGTCGAGTCCGGAAGGGGCTGAGGGCTCGCAGTCAGGGAGAGAATTTCTGAGACCCTGAAATGGAAAGCAGAAGGAAGTCAATGATTTTACTCTTCAGCATATCCGGAGCTTTCATTCTCCTCTGGGCGGTGTCTGTTATTTTCTTTATCTATTCGACAGTGAAAGGATTAGTTTCTGTCACTCTTCCTGAATTCACATTTCAACAAGTCGGGTTGATGCTGCGGAATTTAAATTGCTGCGCAAACACATTTATTTACGCGGTGACTCAATCCAAATTCAGGGAGCAGATCAGAATTGTGCTGAAATACCCAGTTACATCAATTATTCAATTAATGAAGAAACAAAAGTGACTGACAGCCAATCACAGACTAGGATCACCAACTGACCACCTCAGCCAAACAGAGACCAAGATCACTAATTGACAGCCTCAGCCAATCAAAGACTGGATTGCTAACTGACTGCTTCAGCCAATCAGAATCTATATTGCTGGCTGACTCCCTCAACCAATTAGAGATTGGATTGCTCAGATACTTCCCCAGCCAATCAGAGACCAATATCAACAACTAACCACCAGATTGCTAACTGACTGCCTCACCCAATCAGAAGCCAGACTGACTACTGCCCGAATCAGCCAATCAGAAATGCCACTCTCTTCCTGACAACCAATGACTGATTTTGGCACTTTAATGATAGTGGATGAACCAATCAGAGACTGGGTTTTATGGCTGATAGTTGTGTCTGTCAATCAGGCATCGGCAGCTAACAACTCGCCCCCTAGAATAAATCTGGGAACTCAACTCGCTGAGCAACAGACACTTCAACTAGTCAGGAAACTTGTGTGTGTGTGTGTGTGTGTGTGTGTGTGTGAGAGAGAGAGAGAGATAGATAAACACACACACACACACACACACACACAGTATGGGACACAGAGAGGGAGGCAGGCACAGAAAGGCAGATAGAGAGCGAGCGAGCAAGGGAGAGTAAAAGAGAGTGCAAGAGTGAGTGTGTGAGACAGAGAGAGGGGGCAAAAGAGAGAGAGAGCGAGAGCAAGTGTGAGAACGAAAGTGCGAGAGAGAGTGAGAGCGAGAAAATGGACAGCTGTACAAGTTAAAATCCATACTTACCCCTGCCAGAAGTCTGAACTTCTAAAACTGAATTATAAAGAACTATGTGCATTTTATTTAATAATTTAAAGCATTTAGATAGTTACATAGGTAAGATGCGTATGGACCAAATGCAGACAATTGGGATTAGCTTAGTGATTTAAAAAAAATGCATTGCAAGTTGGGCAGAAGAGCCTGTTTCCTTGCTGTAAACCCTTGATGACTCTATGATTAACTTTCATAGATACACGTTTTGAAATAGCTCATCACTGAGCAGTACAGATACCACTGTGTGCAAATCATGCGATTTAAGTGCAATTTATCAAAGAACATTTTATAACATAACTGCATGTCTTTACAACATCTACTCTAGACCATTACCACAGAGGAAATGTTTATAATTTGATTTTTTTTATTTTGAATCATGTAAATGCAAATGAAGAATTTAAACAGAAGACTATTGTTTGTGAATGTCACCAATAGGCCATTTTGTCACAGGTCAAACAATGAGGTGGATTGATTTGATTTATTGTCACGTATTAGTATCCAGTGAAAATCATTATTTTCTGTACGTCTTACCCAAAACATCCCATTCGTAAAAAAGGAAAGTAGAGGGTGCAGTATGTAGTGTTACAGTCATAGCTGGGAGTAGAGAAAGACCAATTTAATATGAGGTAGGTTCATTCAAAAGTCTGATGGTAGCAGGATAGAAACTGTATTTGAGTTGCTTGTGTGTGTCCTCAGACTTTTCTATCTCTTTCCCGATAGAAGAAGATAGACTGTGCATTGCGTTCTTGATTATGTTCGGTGTTTTTTCAGAGACGGTGGGAATTGTAGACACTCAATGGTTGGGAGGCTTTTTTGTATGATGGACTGGGGTTCGTTCATGACTCTTCCTTCAGGGGGATTAGCAGGGTAAAGGGGTGTCAGGGATACAGCTTGGTTGGGTTGCCATTGATGCAAGCTCATGGACTGAATGGCCACCTTCTGCACTGTAGGGATCCTATGAGTCTATGATTGTATGATTTTGAATGAATGGATCAACCCGGGGTAATAATTACAAACCATGAAAACATTCTTGCTCAATGAAGTATCCAGATTGATGGTAATAATAATGTGAGTGTTCTGAACAAATCAATTATTGAGACAATGATGATTTCAAACTGATTGTTTTCAAATAATGTTAAAGCAAACCTGTGTTGCTGACAGCAGAAGGCTCGCAACTGAATTATGCTAATATTTTGTTGGCATAGTCATCAATGGACTCAGAACAACTTGTTGATTCTTTTAGATCGAGGCTTCAGATTAGTGCTGTGCAATTAGAAAATAATCTTTGTCAATCTTTGTAATCCTACTCTGATTCACTTCTTGCGAATCAATCAGAGAAATATCCAGGAAAGGTTAAATTACACATCAGTTACTGTCACAACCAGTATAGGCGACACGGTGGCAGAGTGGTTAGTACAGCTGTCTCACAGCTCCAGGGACCCGGATCAATTCCAGCCTTGGGTCACTATCTGTGTAGAGACTGCACGTTCTCCCGGTATCTGCATGGATTTCAGCCAGCTGCTCCGGTTTCCTCCCACACTCCAAAGATGTGTAGGTTAGGTGGATTGACCATGCTAAATGGCCCCTTTGTGTCCAAAGATATTTAGATTAGGAGGATTGGTCCTGCTGAATCCCTCCTGAATTGGTGTCGAGAGATGTGCACTTTAGAAGGATTGGCCAAGCTAAATGATCCCTTCGTATCAGGGCTTCAGCAGGAGAAATGCAGAGGTTTTAGAGATCGGATTTGGATGGCACTGTTGTTGGTACAGGCTCAAAGGGCTGAATGGCCTCCTCAAGAACAGCACAGCACAACACAGGAAACAGCTGTACAAGTTGTTCTTTTTTTTTAAATTTCGCTCAGTCTCTCTCTGTATCAGACAGAAGTCTGGATTGCGGAATTGAATTACTTAGAATGGGTCTAAACCCTGAAATTCCCTCTCGAACGCATTGTGGATCAACCCACAGCACAGGGACTGCAGCGATTCAAGAAATCAGCTCACCATCAACTTCTCAAGGCACAATTAGAAATAGACAATAAATGCTGGCCTCGCCAGCCATAACCATGTCCCACAAATAGAACACTGAACATAGGAAACTACAACATAAACAGGCCGTTTGGCCCACAAGTTGCGCTGATCATATCCTTACCTACTGGCGCAATCTATCGTCGTCATCCCATTTACAATGAATAAAAAAAAAACTGCACTGCATATTTCCATGAATCTGTGCTTAATTCAACATTGAGATTAAAACTCTAGTGCTTGACTGAAGAGACATTAAGGGCATTTGAAGTAAATTGAAGTGTATTTATTAGCGTCACAAGAGGCTGACATTAACTGCAATGAAGTTTGTGAAAATCTCCTAGTTGACACCCTCGGTTCCTGTTTGGGTACACAGAGGGAGAATTTAGCATGGCCAATGCATCTAACCATCACATCTTTGAGATGTAGGAGGAAAGTGAAGTGCTGGACTTGGCTGAAATTTTGCTGAAATCGGATCATAGATCAAAATTCAAAAAATATAAGAGGAAGTAACATTGAAAAGGGGTCTGCTAAAGAACAGGGAGACACGATTAATGAGATAGTTATTACAAAAAACTAACAACAATATATTAGGTAGAATTGTTTGCCATTTCCTGTGCTGTTCACACTCACTTAAGGATGTCACTTAAACATAAATAAAATAGTTCAGATTTCCCATGTCCACGCATTTCCTTCTGTCCAAGTGTTGGAGCAAAATGATAAGTAATCTGAAATCTAACAACGATGAATAAGAAAGTTGTGTGTGTTGTAAGATGTGCCAGTTTACAGATCACAACGGCTTATAAAAATTGTAAAATGCAATGAATGTTATTTAATTGCATCTGGACAGATAACATTAACACAAGTCTGTTTATTCACAAATTATGTACATGGATATGGTAATAGCTTTAAATTATATTATTTTTCATTATATATGCTTGTTCTACCAAACAGAATAAAGAAACATATTAATGCATAAATAAAAATCCCTTTACTGTATTATTTTTAATTGAAAGTTAATTTATTAATGTCACAAGAAGGCTTACATTAAAACTGTAATTAAGTTACTGTGAAAATCCCCTAATTATCACATTCTGGCCCATATTCGGGTACACAGATGGAGAATTTAGCACAGCCAATGCAACTAACCAGCACGTGTTTTGAATTATTATTTTCACGTATTTGTTTACAGTGAAAATTATTGTTTCTTGTGCACTATACAACAAACCATACTGTTCACAGGGAAGGAAAGGAGAGGGTGCAGAACGTAATGTTACATTCATAGCTATGGTATAGAGAAAATCAACCGAGTAAGAGGTAGTTCCATTCAAACGTATGATGGTAGCAGGGAAAAAGCTGTTCTTCAGTCCGTTGGTATGTGACGGAAGAAGGTGGAGGAGAATAGTGCCGGGTATGCAGGGTCTTTGATTATGCTAGCTGTTTTGCCGAGGCTGTGGGAAGTGTAGACAGTGTCAATGGATGGAAGACTGGTTTGTGTGATGGATTGGGCTTTGTTCACAATGCTTTGTAGTTTCTTGCAGTCTGTGACAGAGCAAGAGCCTGTGATACAATCAGAAGAATGTTTTCTATGTTGCATAAAAAATGATGAGAATCATAAAGGACATGGCAAATTCCCTTAGCCTTCTGAGAAAGTGAAGACATCAGGGCTTTCGTAACTACTGAATTGGCAAAGAGGGACCAGGATAGATTGTTGGTGATCTGGACACTTAGAAACCCAAAGCTTTTAATATTTCCCTTCATTCCCATTGATGTAGACAGGGGCATGTTCTCCTTTACGCTTTCTGTAGTTGATGACTATCTCCTTTGTTTTGTTGACATTCGGCTTACCAGATTCTCTACTCATGTCTGTACCCTGCCTCATCACTTTTGAGATCCTGTGGTGGTATCATAAGCACATCTGAAAACCAAGTTGTAGGGAAACTTAGCCACAAAGACATCTGTATGAGGAGTATAATAGGGGACTGAGGGCACAGCCTTATGGGGCACCAGTGTTGAGGATGACTTTGGAGGAAGTATTGTCGCCTATCCTTATTGATTGCAGTCTGTGAGTTCAGAAGTCTAAGATTCCAGTTGCAGAGGGAGGAGCCATACCCCAAGATATGGAATTTGGAGATAATATATTATTAATATATAAATATAAATTCCTTTGCTCTACCAGATCACCATTCATTGATTCTTAAATAAGTGTTAAAATTGCAAGGTGGAGAATCAAAGTTGTCGATTAAATTAAATTCTGATTGTTTTGTGAATGTGATTTTGGAGAGCAAATACTTGAACTATACCGATAGAATCATCGAGTCGAAGTGCAGAAGGATACCATTTGGTCCATCGAGTCTACAATGACGACAATCTCACCTAGGATCTATCTCCACAATCCCATGCATTCACCCAAGCCAGTTCCCCTGATGCTAAGGAGCAATTTAGCCAATCCAAAAGAATTGAGATCATAATTCTATCTCTTTCACAATAGCGATGGAAACAGATAGGATCAGGCAGGCTAGGAAGGTGTATGTCTGGAGTAAGGGGAAATATGAAAACATTAGGCAGGTAATTGGACGCATAAACTGGGAGGAGGTGTTCTTGGGGAGGAGTACAGAAGGAAAGTGGCGGTTTTTCAAGGAATGTTTGTCTGGGGCACTGTAAGAGAACATTCAAAGGAGTCAAGGAGGTTCTTGTAGGACGCGAGAACCGTGGTGCACGAAGGTAGTGGTGAACCTAATTAGGAAGAAAAAAAAGGTATATAAAAGGTCCAGAGAGCTAGGGGATATTAGGGATCTAGAGGAGTATAAGGTGTGTAGAAGGGAACTTAAAAAGGAAATTAAGAGAGCCAGAAGGTGTCATGAGAAGGCCTTGGCAGGTAAGATTAAGGAGAATCCCAAGGCCTTCTACAAATATGTAAAAAGTAAAAGGATGAGGAGAAGGGATAGGGCCTATAAAAGGTGAAGGGGGAAAAGTCTGTGTGAATCCGGAAGAAATGGCAGAGGTGCTTAACGAGTACTTTGCCTCAGTATTCATGGTGGAAAGTGAACTGGGAGATTGCACTGCAGGTTTGCGGCATATGGAAAAGATTGAGTATGTGGATGTTAGGAAAGAGGATGTGTTAGACCTGTTAAATTTTATCAAGATAGACAAGTCGCCGAGACCGGATGGGATATACCCCAGGTTATTGTGGGAGGTGAGGGAAGTGGTTGCAGAGCCCCTGGCGATGATCTTTGCGTTGTCCATGGAAAAGGGAGAGGTTCTGGAGGATTGGAGGATTGTGGATGTGGTTCCTATCTTTAAGAAAGGGAACAGGGATAGTCCAGGAAATTACCGACCGGTGAGTTTTACTTCAGTCATTGGTAAGATGATGGAGAGGCTTCTGAGGGATAAGGTTTCTGGAGAAGTTGAGAGGGCATGGGATCCAAGGGGCTTTGGCCTCGTGGATCCAGAACTGGCTTGCCGGCAGAAGGCAGAGAGTGGTTGTGAATCGGTCTTGTTCTGCATGGAGGTCAGTAACCAGTGGAATGCCCCAGGGTTCTATTCTGGGACAACCGGCTGTTTGTCTATTTCATAAATGACCTGGATGAGGAAGTGGAGGGATGGGTTAGTAAGTTCGCCGATGTTACAAAGGTCGGTGGTGTTGTGGATGGTCTGGAGGGATGCCAAAAGTTGCAGCGGGACATAGACAGGATGCAAGACTGGGCGGAGAAGTGGCAGATGGACTTCAATGCGGATAAATGTGCAGTGGTCTATTTTGGAAGGAATAATGGGATGAAGGATTACAATATAAGGGGTAGGAGTCTTAGCTGTGTTGTAGAGCAGAAGAATCTCGGGGTCCGGGTCCATAGGACTCTTAAATCGGCCTCGCAGGTGGAGGAAGTGGTCAAGAAGGCATACGGTGTACTGGCCTTCATTAATCGAGGAATAGAGTTCAGGAGTCAGGAGGTAATGATGCAGCTCTATAAGACTCTTGTCAGACCTCAGTTGGAGTATTCTGTGCAGTTCTGGTCGCCTCATTATAGGAAGGATGTAGAGGCTATTGAGAGAGTTCAGAGGAGATTTACAAGGATGCTGTCTGGATTGGGAGGCAGGCCTTATGAAGATAGGTTGCGGGAGCTGGGACTCTTCTCACTGGATTGACGTAGGTTGAG
Source organism: Sphyrna mokarran (assembly GCA_024679065.1). Taxonomy (NCBI): domain Eukaryota; kingdom Metazoa; phylum Chordata; class Chondrichthyes; order Carcharhiniformes; family Carcharhinidae; genus Sphyrna; species Sphyrna mokarran. Next base: position 1,609,510 of record JAGIQG010000037.1, read on the forward strand.
AGGCGACCTGATAGAGGTTTATAAAATGTTGAAAGGAATAGATAGCGTGGACTCTCAGAGACTATTTCCCCGAGCTGAAATTGTCACTACGAGAGAACACAGATTTAAGGTGCAGTGCCCTAGACAAACATTCCTTGAAAAACCGCCCCTTTCCTTCTGTACTCTTCCCCAAGAAAACCTCCTTCCAGTTTATGCGTCCAATTACCTGCCTAATGTTTTCATATTTCTCCTTATTCCAGACATACACCTTCCTAGCCTGCCTGATCCTATCTCTTTCCATCGCTATCGTTCCCAAGATGCTCACCTACCGTAAGATCCGACACCTGCCCTCGCTCATTAGCAAGCTCCACGTCAAGTACAGACTCTCCTCTTGTAGGCTTTTCCACATACTGTGTCAGGAAACCTTCCTGAACACACCTAACAAACTCCACACCATCCAAACCCCTTACCCTTGGGATATTCCAGTCGATGTTTGGGAAATTGAAATCTCCCATCACAACAACCCTGTTATTTCTACATCTGTCTAGGATCTGTTTCCCTATCTGCACCTCAAGTTCCCTGCCGCTGTTGGGCGGCCTATAGAATACACCCAGCAAAGTTATCGAGCCTTTGCTGTTCCTAACTTCCACCCACAGAGACATCTTGCGTGTCAAAAGATGTGCATGTTAGGTGGATTGCTCGTGCTGAATCGTGCCTTAGTGTGTAGGTTAGTTGATTAATCATGCTAAATTGCCCCAAGTGTTCAAAGCTGTGTAGATTAGGTTGATTAGCCATGTTAAATCAACCTCTTTGTGTATTTGCAAAGACATGTAGGTTAGGCGATTGGCCAGGTTAAATTGCCCTTTTATATCCAAAGCTGTGCAATTTAGATAGACTGGCTGTGCTAAATTGCGCCTTAGTGTCCAAAGATATATTGGTAGGTGGATTGGACATTGTAAATTGCCCTTAATGTCCATGGATACATAAGTGAGGTGATTGGCCATTCTCAACTAGCTGTTAGTGTCCAACAATGTGCAATTTAGGTGATTGTCCATGTTAAATTGTTCCTTAGAGTCAAGGGATTTCCAGAGTCCTCTCCCTACATGAGGTTGTAGGGATAGGGCCAAGGTGGGATTGTTATTGTCGATGCAGACTCGATGGGCTGAATGGCCTCCTTCTGACAAAGGGTCATGAACAAGACCGAGTCCGTCACTGAAACCGATCTCCCATTCAATGACTCCATCTGCAATTCCCGCTGCCTTGGGGAATACAGACAGCATAATTAAGGACCACATGTACCCTGGACATTCTCTCTTCCATCAGAATAAAAAAAGATGCAAAATTCTGTGGTCACGCACCAACCAATGTGCTGTAGGGATTCTATATTAAACTGATCTTTCTTTACAACCGAGCTATGACAGTAACAGTATATTCTCCTTTCTATCTACCCTATGAAGACTATGCTTTGCCTGTATAGCATGAAAAAAAAACACTTTTCACTGTGACCTGATACACGTGACAATAACAAATCAAATCAGATCAAACCCTTTGAGAATCTTACATATTTCAATGGAATTGTCCTTGTCACTTTTTAATTAGAGCAGCATTTATTCACCCTCTGATCAAGGGAGAAGTTTAACTTCAGTGTAGCCAATTTCACAATATTTGACTGTATACCCCCAGTGAAGGATATATGTCCTAAGGCATGAAGGCTAATACTGAACACAATATTTTGGTTTGGTTTATGTTAGTTACAGCCATTGAAATGACCAAATTAATCCAGGGCTTGTTGCTGAACATGATATAATTTCACCAAAGTCCTCTATGAAACTGGGAATGTGATCCTTCTTGCGTATCTGGAGGATTGCAACCAACTTCCTCTGATCTTTAACATTTACAAGATTGACACCTTTTTTTTGATGAACCCAGGTCAAGAATGTTTCTAAGGGGACAATTTCACTGTTTATTTTCACAGTGCTGGGCAGACTTGAAACTGGGAGAGTTTCAGATCCTTCTTTTGGCAGTGCTTTCAGTATCCAGTAAGTACCTGCCTGAACAATTCTGAGGACGTCCATTGCTCGGTGCATAATCCAGTGGGTGGGATTTGAAATGCCTGAAAGCTTGCAGAGGGAGGCAGCGTGCATGTGCAGACCTCCGAATCTGGGGGTACATATTGGCAGTGGAGGAGGGAGTTGGGGAGGGGGGCGTGGAGGGGGGAATTAATGGAAAAGAAACAGCTGCACGGCCCCTGCAATTGTCAGAGCCCATGGCCCGAAATATAGCACCCCTGCCAACACCCCCTGCTGTCTGGGCCAATCCCAATGATCATGGCCCTGCTGCCTTCCCTCCATCGATCACTGCAGGTGGTAATGGGTTCCCTCTCTTTCCCTCCACCCACATCCCTCTCCACACTCCCACGATCACTACAGAGTGACAATGGGGTCCCCTCACTCTCCCTCTGCCCAACCATCACAGCAGATTGGCAATGAGTTCCCCTCTCCCTACCTCCCCTCCAACAATCACTGCAGTGTGCAGGGGACCCCATCTCCTTCACTCTCCTCCCCTCTGATTACTGCAAAGAGACAGTGCCCATCTTTCCTTCCCTCCCCACCCACACTGTTCCTTACAGAGTGGCAGCACCTCCTTCTCCCTCCCTCTCCCAACCGATCACTGCAGATTAGCAGTGGTGCCTCTCCCTGTTGCTCCCCGCACATCACTGCAAAGCCGGTCCCCTCCCACTCCCTCCGCGCCAACCCTCCCACCGATCACTGCAGAATATCAGAGGCCACCCCCTCCACCCCACCAATTACTGAGCACGTCAGAGTGACAGCATCGCCCCTCTCTCTCCCCCCACTGATTACAAAGTGGCAGCACACTGAAGATTAGAAGCTGACCCACCCTGTCAATGAGTCTCTCCCCTACATGAACAACCCCTCCGCCAGCATTAGCCCATTCCCTATTATTCCGAAACAGAATGTTTTCTGACGTCATTAGCAGCTTCCCTCTTGTCCGGCCTCCTTTTAGCTTCTCCCCCCCCGCTCCTCCCATGGGTATTGCTCAAATACTAAGGTGACACTGCCAGTCGGGCCCTGCCCTGGAGGCAACAACCATATCCTTGACCCCTCTAGGGGGGCCTCAATGACCTTTACAAACAGGCGCAAAGTGATGTCAACATCACTCATTCAATATCCCTCTGATTCACTCTCTCTCACTATCTCTCTCTCTCTCTCTCTCACACTCTCTGTGTCACTCTATGACTGCATCTCTCTGTCTCTCTCAATACTTCTCTCTCTCTCTGTCTCTCTCTCTCTCTCTCTCTTTCCCTTTCATGCATAGTTTCACCCTCTGTCCTCTTTCTCTGTCACTATCGTGACATTCTTACAAGGTCCCCTCTCATTCACTTTCGTGCTCTTCCTATCTTTCTCTTTCTCAATCAGCTTGCTCCACAGCACATATCTCTCTTTCTCAGGCTGTTATTTTGGCTTTGTTTTTTTTCATTCTTTAACTCTCTGTGTCTCCTCTTTCTGTCTTCTGTCTCTCTCCCTCTCTCTCTCTCTGTCTGTCTGTCACTCTTTCCCTTAAACATATTTTATCACTCACTGTCCTCTTTCTCTGTCTTACTTCGTCACTATCGTGACATTTTCGCAAAGTCCTCTCTCATTCTCTTCTGCGCTCTTTCTATCTTTCTCTTTCTCAATCAGCTTGTTCCGCCCCACGTATCTCTCTTTCTCAGGCTGTTACTTTGGCTTTGTTTTTTCATTCTTTAACTCTCTCTGTCTTCTCTTTCTGTCTTCTCTCTCTTTCTCCTCTTTCTCTGTCTCCTCTCTCTCCATCTTCTCTCTGTCTCCTCTCCCTCTCTCTCACCCTCTCTGTCTTTATCCACCTCTCTCCCTCTATCTGTCTTTGCTCTGTCTTTGCTCTCTTTGTCTCTTCTCTGTCTCATCTCTCTGTCTGCTCTTATTCTGCCTCCTCTCTCTTTGTTTCCTATTTGTCTCCTCTCTCTCTGTTTCCTCTCTCTCTGCCCTTTTTATGTCTCCTCTCTCTCCTTTCACTCTGTCTCCTCTGTCTCTGTCTCCTTTTTGTGTCCTCTCTGTCTCTTCTCTCTCCGCCTTCTCTCTCTATCTCCTGTTTTTCTGTTTCTTTGTATCTTCTGTCTCTGTCTCCTCTCTCCTCTCTCTGTCTCATCTTTTGGTCTCCTCTCTCTCTCTCTCTTTCTCTCTCTCTCTCTTTGTGCCTCATCTCTCTGTCTTTGTCTCCTTTCTGTCTCTCTTTGTCTCTGCTTTCTGTCTTCCTCCTCCCTTGCTTTCACTGTTTCTCTTGTTCTCTGTCTCAATTGCTCTTGTTCTGTTTCGTTGTCTCTATCTGTCTCCCATTGATTGCGCCTCTGCCATATTTCCATTTTCATAATTCCGGTCAGGAACTCCAAATTGTTTCATGAAGTCTGCATGGATGATACATTTGGCTTTGGGAAGCACGAGATGCTTCCCTTCAGCTATGATTCAACTGACTCACGAAGGAGCTGTTATCATACAAAGTATATTTAAAATACAGTTAACACATATAAAAACTAAAAAAAAAAATAATGTTTACCAATTACAATCAAGAAAAAACTATAATATTGTATGAACTTTAAGATCTAAACCGCATTTGAACAAAACAAATCCCAGAAATCAAACACTTTCCACAGGTTTAGTGCAGGAAAGACTAATGTTCTCATCATATTGGAATTTTCACCTTTGATTTATTGTTGCAGTTCTAAAGAGGCTCACACAAATTTGGAGTCAGAAGATCTTCACAATCACAGAGCCTCTTGTCAAATGAACCATCAGGAACAGATTTTGTTCTCCAGTATGGCCAGGCAACTTATTTCTGTCCAACAGCAGAATTTCCAGAAACCAGGGAGATGGAGGGAGAGAGGGAGGGGAGCTGGGAGAGAGAGTGAGAGAGAGAGAGAGAGAGGAAGAACACTACTTTCCAGGTTTACATCCACCTCCTTCAGAATGATCACTGACATTAATCCTTACATGCTTCCTGGGAGTAACCTCCTGACTTTGCCTATCAAGCTTCCCTCTCACCATGCAAGGTCAAAAAGATCAGTAAAATAAAACAATGCCCCATTTAAGCCATTGATGTAGCAATCAAAATAGATGGCCAACAACACTGAGAGACAGGAAAAAACAAACTGTTAAGATATGGTCATCAGTAGAATCTTAATTACAGAATTACTTAAATTGCATTCAAATTCCACCATCTGCCGTGGTGGGAATTGAACCAGGGTCCCCAGAAGTGACATTGCCTTCTTACTGATAGCCCCACACTTGACCTTTGGATATTGTCTTCCGGTTTTCTGTCAGATCAGGGTGAGCATTTGACAGAGCCACATGGCTCTGCCAGTGGAATGTTAATATTATCGGGGATAGAATGTTTGTCCTTTCAGTGTCCGAGAAGAATGAGGGAAAATGGTATGGCCAATGGAAGGAAAGCTTAAACTTTTAAAGTTTTTTGATTAATATCACAAGTAGGTTTACATTGACACTGCAATGAAGTTAGTGTAAAAACCCCATTGTGGCCGTACTCTTGTGTCTGTTCAGGTAGACTGAGGGAGAATTTAGCATTTAATTCATCTAACTGGCAATAATTTTGGACAGTGGGAGGAAACAGGGGCAGCTGTAGAAAATTCATGCAGACATGGGAGAATATGTAGATTCCATAATCCAAGCTGGGAACAGAAAATGCGATCAAGACACTGTGAGACAACAGTGCCAACCACCGTGCCACCGTGCTGCCCTTATTTTACTATAGGGATATATTTCTCAACTGTTGTCTCTTTTTTTAATTCTGGAATCTCTTCGGTGATTCAATTTCTCTCATGACTCATTTACTTAAAGAACCACGAAAAATATCTAAATATACAGGTAACCAAAACATTAAATGTAAAGGTATAAAATAAATGTCAGCTTATTCTTCATTTGCTGTCTGAAGCGTGAAAAAGGAAGAATTCATAAGCACTTAGTGTTTTATCTCCCCCCATGGTTTAATGAAAGAAAGAATTGGAATCAAGAGAGACTTCAGCACAATTTGCAATTGTTTTCTGAACTGAGTTTGTGTCACAGCATAAATTGCTGTATTTGTGCTGCAACTCAGGAGCTGCAGCATGAAGCCCAATTCGAGAACAAAACTATCTAACCATATGGCATGATAACCCAAACCATACATCCGGATCCATATAGAATAAAACATTGACATTGACCATAATAGGATGAAATTAGTGGTGATAACAAACAGTAAAATGATTGATTTCCTTCGACTCTCCATCTCTGGATCTCTGGCATTCTCCTCACTGCTGTGAGCCCGGAGTCTCCTGCGGGCTCTGCTGCTCACTAAAATATGTTTGATGGTGAAAGCATTGAACAGCAGCATCAGGACAAATGGGACACACGGGGTTAGCACTTGGTGAAGGAACTCAATGGTTATCCAAACAGAAGAAAATTGGACTTCCGGATTGACATCACAAAACCAGGGGTCGTTCCACAGCCAATACCTACCACTTAGCATAAAATACCAGAAAATGTTTTTTAAACAGCTCAGCACTGTCACTGTTCCCAGGACAACAGCTGCTGATTTCTCAGTGCAATATTTATGTTTCAACTTGGAGCAGCAAATGGCCACAAAACGATCAAAGGTGAAAGTGACAGTGAACCAGACAGAACAGTCAGTGGGTGCATAAAGCAGGACGGCGTGGATGTTACTCATAGGGGTTGACCACAGGAATTCAAACTGATCTCGGTAAACAATGGGAATGTGTCTCAATATCAGGTCGAGGATAATGACCAGCAGATCCCCCACTGACATGGCTGCCAGGTAACGAGTGACACATTTGGACAGACCACAGTTTCTTCTCTTCAGGGTCACAATGGTGATTATGTTCGCTGTCAGGAAGGGAAGTAAGCAATCACATTGCTATTTCGAATTTTGTTTTATTGATGTTTCCAAAATGTTACAGCATCCTGTGAATATATTGGGAATCAATGAAACTGAGATGCCAGCTGGGAAGGTCTGTAATGCGGTGGAATAAATGGGAAAATAATGACAAAAGTGGGATTGAGGAGTAAGGGGAAATAGAAATTGATGATTTAATTTGATTTGTTATTGTAACATGCATTGCTATAGAATGAAAAGTATTGTTCATTATTGCTATTGTTGTGAAGTTAGTGTTTATAGAATTATAAAATGATTGCAAAAATGCTAAGAGTTACAAAATTGTCTGTTTAAAAGGTTTTTTTTTAGTACTGAGGTTTCAAAAAGAGATGTATGTGTAAATGCAAGTACAGAAAGAGAGACCTGAAATGAAAAACATGTTTCAGAAGCAAAAAAAAAACAACATGGCTGCATTGGCAACAACCTTTCAGCATTTGAATCATAACATGTTTTGAATTTTAATCAATCAATTTAAAATTAGATTTGAATAGCAGCAGCTATTATCGGATTTGAATTTGATGCTTTGACAACCTGCAAACCAATCCAGTTGTGGCGGGTTTTGGTAGGTCATTGAGGGTATAAAACCAGCTCCCAGCTCCAGAGAATTACCAGAAGACTGTCTGTCAATGACTGTAAGAAGTCTAACAACACCAGGTTTATGCCCAACCAATTTAATTGATAGTAAACACACAAGCTTTCGAGGTTCTCCTCTTCATCAGGTGAATGAAGTGTTCTGGTCTCAGACAGCACATATACCAGACCAGAACACCTCATTCAACTGATGAAGAGGAGAACCTCAAAAGCTTGCGAGTTTACTATCAGATAAATTGGTTCAACTTAAACCTGGTGTTGTTAGACATCCAACGCCAGCATCTCTATATCATATCAATGACTGTCAGGTCTCGCGAGAGAGACACAGACGCACACACAGACTACAACTGTCAGTGTAAAAGCAACTTTTATATTTTAAAACAAGACCTCAACTCAAACATAAATGTACCAACAAGAAGCAAAGAAGACAAAACACATAACAAAGAAAGAAGATCACAGAACATATCACCAGATTGTATTTCAAGTGTGATTAAAGATTATATTGTTTGTATTAAATGGTAATAGTAATTATCTAAACAGATTTCCATTAGAATGGTATTTTATTTAGTTTGTACATGGTTCAGTTAACCTGTTTACTGTTAGTTCGATAAATAGCAACTTACTTGTTTTTTTGGATGGTGGGGAAAGTCAGATAGTTATTTTGATTTAACCACTAATAGCTGTTGTAGTGCAGATGCCCTGCATCTGCCCCTTCTCATACACTTCTTAGCAGCTGACTAAATGAGATACTTATATTTAAGTGGTTGAGTGTTAACTCTCAGACAAGAGATCAAGCTTCACTTTGGAATAGATTTGGGGACTCAGATCTAGAAATTTGAATAGTCTTAGATCTTGAAATAAACTTTAAGTGAAAAATGGAAGATCTGATAAAGGACAAGATGCTGGTTTAATCAACAGTGAAGAAATGGCTCTTAACATTCCCAAAGCACCTTCGGGGATTGAAAATGCTTCCCACATTTGCCAAAAAAATGTTTAGAAAGACTGAAAATGTTACACTTGTAGAATTGGCAAACAAGATAAAACTGGGTGTAAGAGGGAAGCTGAAATTGTGACGGAGATAGTCAAGCACTGAGGAGTATCAAGAGTCAAGTACCGGGGAGTTACAGAGTCATGGTGTATATAGAGATTTACAGCTTGGAAACAGGCATTTTGGCCCATACTGTTCATGCCACCTCTTTGTTTTTAACCAGTAAGCTGGCTCCAACTGCCCGTGTTGGGCTCTTATCCCTCTTTAGCCATCTTATTCATGTAAGTCTCTAAATTCTTTTTGAAAGACAAAATTATACCCGACTCTACGACTTCCTCTAGCAATTTGTTCCTGAAACTCACCATACTCTGTGTGAAAAAAATGTCCCACTGTACCCATTCGTATCTCTCCTCTCTCACCGTGAACATATGACACCCTTACCTTTGGGAAAATATATTGACTATCCAGCTGAATTATGCCCCTCATTATTTTATAGTTTGCTATATGATCAACCCTCAGCTTCCTACACTTAGAACATAGAACATTACAGCGAGTACAGGCCCTTCGGCCCTCAATGTTGTGCCACCAACTTTTTTCAGAGAAAAAAGTCCCGCCTTATAACTCAAATCATCAAGTCCCAATAGCATCCTAGTTATTTTTTTCTGCACTTTTTTTCAGTTTAATAATATCATAGAGTGACCGGAACTACACATAGGATTCCAAGTGTTGCCTTACCAATGTCCTATACAACTTCAACAAAACTTCCAACTCCTATATTCAATGTTCTGCCCAGTAAAACCAAGCATGTTGAATGCCTTCTTCACCACTTTGTTCATCTTTAACTCCACTTCCAAGGAGTTATAAACCTATACCCCTAGAATGTTTCATTCTATTGTTCCCCCTGCGCCCTATCATTAATTGATAAGTTCTGCCCTGGTTTGATTGTTAAAACGCATCACCTTGCACTTATCTCAATTAAACTCCATCTGCCAGTCGTCAGCCCATTGGCCCAGTTGATCAAGATCACACTGCAATCCTTGATATCCTTCTTCACTGTCCACACTGGTACCAATCTTGATGTCATCTGCAAACTTATAAACCATGTCTCCTAATTTATCATTGAAATCATTACTATAAATGTCAAATAGCAGTAGATACGACACCAATCCCTGTGGCACACAGCGGGTCACAGGCTGTGAATAAATCTGATTCATACCCAATTCCAAGGCTAGAGGATTTTGTGGTAAAAGATGAACAAGCTACTTACAACACAACACTGAACACGCTGCGCAGTTATTAGGAAATATCTTTGTCAGGAACAACAACAAAATAACTTTCTTCCTCTGAAACCACAGATGGGATATACCAATTTCAAAAAAAATGCCTTTTGGGGTGAAAAATGCAAATAAAAGGCTTATGAATAGAGTTGTTGCAGGATTGACTGATTATGCTCTCCATGTAAATGTTTAGTGATCTTCAGCATTCATGGAAAGATCAATGGAGCACTGATGAAGCTCTTTGAGAGAATATGAAAGGCAAGTTGGTCATAAACTTAACAAAAACAGAATTTTGTGAAGTCAGAAGTAACAATCCCATGGCACAACATCAAATACAGGCAGGTGACACTAAGAAATGTGAAGATAAAGGTCAAGACCACCATTGAAGAAGGAAGTGGAAGAAAGATTTCTTGGGATCCAATGATTTCTACAGAAAAAAAAAATGTACCATCTTTCGTAGGTTTTCGGCTTGTTAGTAAAGAACAGAACATTATGTTGGCCAGAATCATGCCAGGAAGCTTTTGAGAATTTGAAAGCAGTGTTAACAACAAAATTTGAAACACATTAAAGTCACCATCTCCTCCAGTGGTGTAGATGTTGGAACTGTGTTGTTACAGGAAGATTAATATGAAATTGAAAGGCTGATCGGTTGATTTTCAAAAATCAACCAGCAGACAAATTATTCCACAAGTGGAAAGGAATTATTGAGTTTAGTAATGACCTTACAACAATTTAATGTTTACATTTTAAACAATGTAATAAATTCAATTTTGTATATTGATCACAATCTTTTGACAATTCTTTAAGAAATCAAAGAAAAAAAAACACCAGACTATTGCCTTGGAAATTTTAAAAGCATTTAACTTGCAGATTGTACATGTTGTGGGTCACAAAAATGTTATTGAGACCTGGCTTGACCTGGACCATTATATATAATGGTCCAGGTCAAGCCCTCTCAGGATTTTTCGAGAGTAGCCTAGTGCTTCACGTCGTTAGTGTATGCTTGACCTGGACCATTTGATGGGCAACACAACGGCTCAGTGACTATCGCTGTGCTGTGCAGATACATGGATTTGGGCCTGTGCCTGTGGGAGTTTGCGCATTCTCCCTGTGCTAGCGTGGGTTTTCCCCAGGTGCTCCGGTTTCTTCCCATATCCCAAAGATGTGCTCTTAGGCTGATTGGCAGAACAAATTCTCTCTAAATTGTTTCAAATTTGGTTCCAATGCATTGATCTATAAACATAGACAGGGATTTCAGGGATCATGGGCAGAAGTGGGAATATCGGGGTGGCAGCATGGGCTCGTTGGGCCAAAGGGCCTGTTTACAGTGCTGTTTTGTTCATTATTCTTTGTTCTAAGGTTATAGGAGAGAAAGAAATGAAGACATATTTTCAAAATGAGGATTGTTTTTCTTAATTTGAAGGTGTTGTGAAGAGATTGTTTGTAAAATCATATTAAAAAATTTAAAAAATACTATGAGTTTCCCTTCATACCCATTTTATCCATGTAACTGCCCAAATGCTTTTAAAAATACAAAAGTGGCTCCGTCCCTATTACTGCCTATAGCAGCTCATATTAGTCACCCACCACCCTCAGAATTAAACAATTCCCCCTTGTGACCCATTTGTATCTCCTTTCTCATCTTTAATCTATGCCCTCTACTATTAGATCACCCCTCAGCCTCCTCACTCCAAGGGAAACAAGTCCCAGTTTATCCAGCATTTCTTCATAACTCAATCGATCAGTAGCTTCCTAATAAATAGATTCTGCATTCTTGTATTTTATATTATTCTTTCTATAATAGGGTGACCAGAACTGTACTCATTATTCCAAGTGTGGCCTAACCAATGCTTTGTGCAAGTTCAACAAGATGTCTCAACTCAATGTTCTGACCAATGAAACAAAGGACACCGAATGCCTTCTTCGCCACTCTGGCCATCTGTGACTCCACTTTCAAAGAGTTATGTTTTGTCCCACGAGATCTAATTGTTCTATAACTCTCACCACTGCCCTATCATTAACTGCCCTGGTTTGATCTGCCAAAATGCATTATCTCACATTGATCCAAAATAAACGCCATCTGCAATTCATCAGCCCATTGCCCCAATTGACCAAGATCCTGTTGCGATCCGAGATAATGTTCTTCTCTGTCCACATGCCACCACTCTTGATCTCATCTGCAAGCTTCCTTAACCATGCCGAATAAATTCTCATCCAGATTATTGATACAAATAACAGTCGTCCCGGCACTGGTCTCTGAAGCACACCACTGGCCAGAGGCCGCCAGTTTGAAAAGCCACACTCTGGCCACCACACCTGTGATATTTAACAAGATACCATGTGATATCTTATCAAAGGCATTGTGAAAATCTAACGTCAACTGCACTATCATCAGCTACTTGCTTGGTTACACCTTCAAAATGGTGGGAGCAGAACCTTTTGAATATTTTTGAATGGGGTGGAAAGGTTATAAAAGGTTGGCAGGAATGTGGGATTACAATCAGATTAGCCATGAAGAGCAGAGCAGACATGACGTGCTGAATGACCATGTCCTGCTTGTAATATCAATGTGTATATACAGTACAAGGGATCTTCAAGTTTCTAGATTGCCAGTTCACCGACAAGATTTTCTGATACCTTCATGTTGACTCTCTTGTTCAGAAAGCGCACCAATTCCTTGGTCACCAATCTGTCTCCCTGTGACTCCAATTTCCAGGGGAGTCACAAGTAGACACACTTTCAAACTGTGTCCCTTTCACAGGAGGTTAATGAAATTTGACATGCACAAATCAACTTTCATAACATAGGAAACATTCTTTCTGATGGTATTACAGATTGTTATGGCTCTTGCTTTGCCCAAGATCGCAATTACTACACAACTGGTGAAAGTAGCCTTGTCCATCACAGAAATTAGACTCCTATCCTTTAACTCTGAATACACTTCCCACTGCTCTGAGAAGCAATCAGCATAATCAAGGACACCAATCACCCTGCTCATATACTCTTCCACCTTCTTCCGTCAGGAAAAAAAAATACAAGAAGTTTGCAGACATGCAGCAACTGAGTCAAGGACATCTTGCACCTATCATATCATTGTCGATCATTGTCTAAATCCTAGTTATGACTGTCTCATTAGATTCCGCATCCCCTTTATAAAAGTTAATTACTGTGGATAGAACAAAGCACAAAGAACAAAAGAGCATGGGAAACAGGCCCTTCGGCCCAACGAGCCCGCACCACCACACCGATGTTCCCACCTCTACCCGCGATCCTGCTCTGCCACCTTAAATCTTAAGGTGGCAGAGTAAGTTGGAATCTTTAAAAAAACAATCAACTTTGACAAAGGATCATCAGAGCTCGATGATCTGCTCTTTTCTCTCTTTCCTGATGCTTTTCGATTGTATGCTCTAAGCTTTCCTTCTCCTTGAAGCTGTGTCTATATACTGTAAGAAACAATGCCATGCTAATACATGTGAGAATATTAGAACTATTCAAAAGTAGTTTATGGTAAACATCAATAAAAGTTGACTTTGATCCCATATGGAATACTGCGTCCAATACTGAGCTCAACATTTTGCGAAGAATGGAGACACTTTAAGGAGGGTACTGAAGAGATTAACTAGAATTGTTCCACGGAGGACGGATTATGCAGTGACCTGGTGAGACTAGGGAAATTGGAATTATTCTACATAGAGCAGAGAAGAATATCAGGAGATTTGGTGGAAGTGTTCAACATTATAAAGAACAAAGAATAAAACAGCACGGGAAACAGGCCCTTCGGCCCAACGAGCCCGCACAGCCACCCCGATGTTCCCACCTCTACCCGCGATCCCTGTCTATGTTTATAGATCTATGCATTGAAACCAAATTTGAGACAATTTAGGGAGAATTTGTTCTGACAATCAGCCAAAGAGCACATCTTTGGGATGTGGGAGGAAACCGGAGCACCTGGAGAAAACCCACGCAAGCACGGGGAGAATGCGCAAACTCCCACAGACACAGGTCCAAATCCATGTATCTGCAAAGTACAGCGATAGTCACTGAACTGTCGTGTTGCCCATCAAATGGTCCAGGTCAAGCGTACACTAACGACGTGAAGCACTAGGATACTGTCGAAAAAAATCTCACGACCCATCGCGTTTGTTCTCCTTATTAGACAACAAGGCAGACCAAAGCACCTGTACGATAAAAACAAATGCATCAAGATCATCGACTATTTACACACTTCCCAGGGACTCCCAAGGCTCATGATCCCTATTTTAAATCAGTTTTCTATATCCCCCCATTCCCATTCGGTTCATGTGCACATCTAAGTATCTCTTAAATAATTCCAGAGTGCCTATCTCCACCACTTTACTTGACAGTGCATTCCATACCCCCACCACCGTCTGTGTGAAAAAACTCCCTCGAGCATCCAAATTGTACCTTACCCACACACTGCCCCCCATTCCTCACCCTAAGCCCGTGACCCCTCACGCTATTTGAGTCCATCCTAGGAAAAAAGCTTAACCCTGTTTACTCTATCTACACCAGTCATAATCTTGTACACCTCTATTAGATCTCCTCTAAGTCTACATCTTTCTAAGGAAAACAGCCCCAATTTGCCTAACCTCTTCTCATAACTCAGACCTTCCATACCAGGCAGCATCCTGGTAAACCTCCTCTGCACTCTCTCCAGGTAGCAGAGGTTAGCGGGATTAATGGGTATAATATATAGGGATAGAGATAGGCATGGGTGGGATTGTGTTCGGTGCAGACTCAATGGGCCCGAGGGTCTCTTTCTGCACTGTTGGATTCTATGATTCTATAGTGAAAAATATTGTGTCTTCCGCGCTATACAGATAAAACATGCTGTCCATAGGAAAAAAAAGGAGAAAATGCAGAACATAATGCTACTGTCATAGCCAGGGTGTAGAGACGTATCAACTTAATGTGAGGCAACTCCATTCAAAAGTCTGACGCAACAGGGAAGAAGCTGTTCTTGAGTTGATTGGTACGCAACCTCAGACTTTTATAACTTTTTCCTGAAGGAAGAAGGTGGACGAGAGATTGTTGAGGATACAAGTAGACCTTGGTAATGCTGGCTACTTTGTCGAGACAGGGGAAGTGTAGACAGAGTCAATGGATGGAAGGCTGGTTTGCAAGATGGATTGGGCTACATTTATGATACTTTGTAGTTGCTTGCGGTCCTGGACAGAGCAGGAGCCCTACCAGAAAAAATGTGATACACTGGAAAAAAATATTTTCAGTGGTGCATCTGTAAAATTTGGTGAGAGCTGACGTGATTTTTTTTAGCCTTCTGAGAAATAGAGGCTTTCTTAACTATTGTGTAATCATGGAAGGACCATGATGTTGTTACGGTCTGGATACCTGAAAATTTGAAGCTCTCAAACTTTTCTACTTTGTCCCCATTGATGAAGTTGCACATTACAGAAAAGACATAGAGATTTTGGATAGCTTACAGAAGATATCTATCAGGATGCTGCCTGGATTAGACAGTCTAAGCTATAAGGAGAGGCTGGAGAAACTAGGGTTGTTTTCTCTGGAATGGCAGAGTCTGAGGGGAGATCTGATTGAAGCCCATAAATATATGAAAGCACAGATAGGGTTGAGAGTCAGAATCTTTTTCCCAGAATTGAAATGATTATCCTAAAACCCCTCTCATGCAGAAAGAGGCTATTCATCCAATTAAACTTGCACCAACAACAATGGAGGGTGTAATCAGTGTGGACCAGCTTCGGGTACAGGAATGGAGTAAATGGACAGGAAACAGAGATTAAATGTGAAATGGAAATCAATGAATTTCATGTTCCCAAATCTGAAAGAAGAAGAAGACAATAAAACATAGATGATAAGTAGATGGGCTTTGTGGAGTTAGGAAATGAGCTACGTGCTGCAGTATTCTTCAGTTGAGTATATGGTTAAAGAACTTGGCCCTGGTGAACTCTCTTTGCACTGCCTCCAAAGCTTACTCTTCCTTCAGGTAGTGTGGTGAACAACTTCACACATAATATCCGAAGTGTAGACGATCCACTGTTTTATATGGCTGCATTGGATATGCAGTATGTAATCAGTTCAAGGTCAAAGGGTTAATGCAGTTGTAGATGCACTAAGTTTGGTGGCATTTAAGAGGTTAGTAGATAAGTTTATGATTGAAAAGGGAATGGTGTGGATTAGAGGGTCATTGCCTTTTCTTAATTGGTCGGCGCAACATCGAAGGCCGAAGGCCCTGTTCTGCACTGTAATGTTCTATGTTCTATGTTCTTTGGAGGGTGTAATCAGTATGGACCAGCTTTAGGTACAGGAAATGAAGCAAATGGACAGGGAGTGGAGATTTAGAGTGAAACTGAAGCCAATGGATTCCACGTTCCCAAAACTGAAATAAGAAAAAGAGTAATACAATGAAACATAGATAAGTAGAATAAGTGGAAATAAAGACTTACCAGGGACACCAACAATAGCCAGGATTGGATAGTAAAACCCTTGAATAATCCAGAGCACAATTTGGATGCGAATCATTAAGGGTAATGAACCAAACCAATCTTGAGATAAATAAAACAGACCCAGAGCTAAATTCCTGTTCAGTTTTGGAACATTCCAATCCATTGTTCCCATTTTCTGATCCATTATTGGAACATTTTGGTTCAAAGTTTCCAAATTCTGAGCCATTGTTGGAAGTTTCCAATCCAATGTTCTCAGATTCTGATCTCTCCTCTCCCTCCACAGCCACTGATCTTTATTAGTCTCGGAGTTATATCTCCTGTGACTCAATAGGACAACACATTGAACAGAATTCCTTATTCATAGAAGTGGGAACTTCCATCTCCAAGCCCCAGGCACACTCGTTGAATCCATGGAGACTCACATCAATTACAGTCACTAAACAAACAACCTCACTTAACCCTGTTCAATCTAACACTTCTTATATCACAATGGAATACAACATGTATAATGCCTGGATAATAGTGGAATTTCACTGAGAGCAGAACAGGTGGAAAAGTGGAGACGGTGGCCATAAACTTTCAGTCTTTGAATTTCTTTCAAAGTTCATTTTATGGGATGTGGGTATCGCTGAATAACTCCAGCATTTATTGCGCACTTCTAGCTGTCCTTAAGAAGGTGGTGGTGAGCTCCCTTTTTAAACGATGGTAGCTTGTCCAGCAGATACAACCACGGGCTGTTCGGGAGGGCATTTCAGGATTCGGAACCAATGACAGCCGAAGGGACAGACGATATATTTCCAAGTCAGGATGATGGGTGACTTGCCAACTGTAGTAGTGTGGCCATTAAGGGGGGGCATTTCCTTTGGGTCATGTGCTCGATCTCGATCCTATGGCATATTGAGGTGGGGTGCTGAGCAAATTGACTGCGAGTACGCACATTCCAAGCCAGGGCAGGATTGGCAGTTGGAGCCAGACAGGAGAATTGTACAGTTTCAGAGTTATTCTGCCTGACCATTTGATCAATATAGTTATTGGTTTATTGTCAATATAGCCTTTTCTCTGAAGCTTGATTGGGCAGCCCTCAACACTGGCACCAATGAAAAGAACATCCAAAACACAGATCACAGTGAAGGTGAAGAGACTGGAGCATCAAAAATAAAAAAAAAACAAGGTAGAAGTGCACATTTGTTCAGCAAATGAGAACAATTCAATCCTGAAGTGGAACTAAGGTATTGAAGATTTGCATTACTTCTTTTCAGAATCCCTACACATACAGAAGGAGGTCATTTGTTCCACTGATCAACAACAATCCTGATTATTTACCCTAATAGTCTCATTGTAAGTAAGGGGAAACTTAGCATGGCCAATCCAACAAACTGCAAATATTATGTCACAAAGCAGCAATTTATCTTCGTCAATCTACATCTTTGAAGTGTGTGAGGAAACCCATGCAGACAACGTGAAAATGAGCAAACTCCACAATGAAAACCATTGAAACTCTACAGAAAAGAAGAAGGCTTTTTAGCCCATCATGTCTGCATTGTCTATCTGATGGAACATTTCACACAGATCCTATCCCCATCTTACCCATGTAAATGTCTAAAAGTTATTTTTAAGACAAAATTGTACCACCTCTACTACTACTTCTGACTGCTTGGTCCAGGCACACTCTAATCTCTTTGTGAAACAAATTGTCCTCTGGACACTTTAGTATCTCTACCCTCTCACGTTTTCAACTCATCCACTTTTGGCTGATTGAAGCCCCTCATTACAGAACTGTATGAAAACCACTACCCACCAACCCCTCTCCTCAGCCTTCTACACTACAGAGAAGAAAATAGAGTCCGTCCAGCCCCTCTTTGTAATTCAAGCCATTAAGTTCTGGTAGCATCCTAGTAAATCTCTTCTGCACTTTTTCTAGTTTAATAATGTCCTTTCTATAATAGGATGACAAGAACTGTATGCAGTATTCCAAAGGTGGCCTTACCAATGTCTTATACAACTTCAACAAGACGTCCTAACTCCTGCATTCAATATTGACTAGTGCCAGATTTAGGCATAAGCTAAGCAAGCTACATTTTAAGGTCTCACAGTACAGTGGGGCCTCGTAAAATTTCAGAAGGTTTACAATGAAGATAACATTTAAGCATGGATATCAGAAAAAGAAAAAGAAAGCACCAGCTTGAAGAGCAACTCAAAAAAATACTAAAAGTTGACAGTTGTTTTCCTCCAGAAACAGATAAGGATACACCAAATTATTTTGACCCAAGGCCTTGTCACTTTTGTGAGACCTTTCAGTGGAACTTTTTAACAATGGGCCTCCAAGCTTTACGTAGTTGAGGGCCTCACCAAGTGGAAATTCGGCACTAGTTCTGACCAATGAAACCAAACATGCTAAATGCCTTCTTCACCACTCTGCCAACTGTGACTCCATGTTCAAGGAGCTTTGAACATCTCTCCTAAATCACCTTGTTCTGTAATTGTCCCTAATGTAACGGAATATGTCCTGCCCTGGTTCAATCTACCAAACTGTTTGGAAAAGATATTCACAATCTAGCCGGCCTTGTGCCTCTTATTATTCTAATCCAGAAGATCACTCCTCAGCCTTCCACCAAATATATCTCCTCGCATTCATAATGCATCATTTAGAAGTTGGTCAGTTGCCTTCTCCGCATTTCTCTGTCAGTCAGTGTCCCACGTTCAGTCAGTCAATTTTCTTCACCCTGGTCTTCACACCTGCCTGTGCATCCCCTTTGACCTCACATCCAAGAACACAGTCTCCCTCTCTCCCTCTGTCTCTCTCTCTCTCTCTCTCTCTCTCACACACACACACACACACACACAAAATGAATTGTTTACTCCTGCTCCTCTTCCTTATGTTACTATGATTAGGTTTTTACTTCCAAATTGCGTTCCTTATAGAACTCAAATCCCACCAGCTGCTGTGGTCAGATTCAGGTTGCGTCTCCTGAGAAATATCCCCTGTCTCTGGATTTCAAAGCTGGGGGATGCAAGAGAGAGATGAACGACAGAAATGAAGGCTGGAAATGTGCTGCAATGGGATTGTCACTGAACCAATTATCCAGTGAGTCAGGGCAATGCTATAGGACATGGGATCGAACCCCATCATATCAGACGGTTGACGTGAAATCATGTTTCCGATTCACCTCGTCCTTTTCACTTGTGATATATAAAACGTTTTTTTTTCAGGCTTCTGTTCTTCAGCCTTCACTGATCTCTATAAAAATTTCCAATCATATCCAATCTCTCCTTGTAGCTCATTTGCTTGATAGCAGGTTAATCTCTTCTGTACACTTGCATGCACTCTATGGTAGCCAAGTAGGACAAATGCACCTGAATAGCTGTTGACTGCCTAACTAGTGATGCCCATGCTCAAGGAACAAATAAAACGTTGCTCTAGGAAACCTGTAGACAAAGCTCCCATCGTTCTCAAGCTTTAAGTGTTCCTCCTCTCTGCAGTCCCTGTGCTGCTCATATTCCAGAGCCACACTCACCATAATTGCAGTCTTGTCACCTCGTTTAGAGCTCAGTCACCGAATCATCTGTCCTCTCTGAATGTCTGCAGCAGCTCAAATCATAATCTGCAGAAACCCACTCACACAGATTTTTCGCCAGTAAGCATATATGTAGAAGGCAGCATTCTAGTCGGGAGAGACTGAATGAAACTGGATTGTTCTCTCGGGAAAGACGGAGGTTGAGTAGCGACCTGATAGAAGTGCATAATTTTCTCAGGGACATTGATGAGGTGAACAGTTGGAAGGCATTCCTGGACATAAATAACATGAGAGTGGGTTCCTCTCCCGTTGAGCTGAGAGTGATTGAAACATGCGTTCAGCGGACAAAGTCCTAGTTTCGCAAACATATATATTGAGAAGGTTCACAAGAATCTTGCCGGGACTTGAGAAGCTGAGTTACAGAGAGAGACTGAACAGATTAAACTTTATTCTCTAGAGCGTAGAAGAATGAGGAGAGATTTGATAGAGGTGTATAAGATTTTGATGGGTATAGATAGAGTGAATGCAAGCAGCTTTTTTTCCACTGAGGCTAGAGGAGAAAAAAAGATGGCAGGGGTTAAGGGTGAAGGGAGAAAAATTTAAAGGGAATATTAGCGGGGTGGAGGGCTTCTTCACGCAGAGAGTGGTGGGAGTGTGGAATGAGCTCCCGGATAAACTGGTAAATGTGGGGTCACTCTTAACATGTAAGAAAAACTTGGATGGGTTCATGGATGAGAGGGGTGTGGAGGGATATGGTTCAAGTGCAGGTCAATGAGACTAAGCAAAAAATGGTTCGGCACAGACAAGAAGGGCCGAAAGGCCTGATTCTGAGCTGTAATTTTCCATGGTTCTATATCAGAGCTGCAGAACCCCCCTGTCCAACATGGATCTCCACACAGGAGGAACAATAACTACACTATTTCCTGTTTTCAGAACTCTGTCACACTGTCACCAGTGATTGTGTAGATTGCAAAATACAAGCTTGAGATACAGAGGAAACAAATTCACTTCAAGGAGGAAATCAGGCTAACACTCAGCCTCTAGCTATCTTGGAAAAAGTAATGAATCAATTGGAGAAGTTATTCAGTTGCAATGCTGTGGATATTAAATTCATGCACTGTTAGATTGATTGAACCAGCTTGTTGATTTCACATTTGGAAGTTGCCTTCCATTTCCATCCCAAGTTGGATACATTAGCATCCCCTAGCATCCCCTCTGTATTTCCTTCCCTGCTTAAATCTGTGCCCTCTCGTCGCGACCATTTCAGCCCTGGGAAATAGTCCCTGAGAGTCCACCCTGTCTATTCCTCTCAACATCTTGTAAACTCTATCAGGTCGCCTCTCAACCTTCGTCTCTCCAGGGAGAACAGTCCCAGCTCCCTCAACCTGTCTTCATAAGGCATGCCTCCCAATCCAGGCAACATCCTTGTAAATCTCCTTTGCACCCTTTCAATAGCTTCCACGTCCTTCCTATAGTGAGGCGACCAGAACTATGCACAGTACTCCAAGTGTGGTCTGACAAGGGTCCTATAAAGCTGCAGCATTACCTCCTGATTCCTGAACTCAATACCACGATGAATGAAGGCCAGTACATCGTAAGCTTTCTTAACCACATCCTCCACCTGGGAGGCCGATTTGAGAGTCTTATGGACCCGGACCCCCAAGATCCCTCTGCTCTTCCACACAGCTAAGACTCCTACCTTTGATACTGTACTCATTCATCCCGTTGGATCTGCCAAAATGGACCACAACACATTTATCCGCGTTGAAGTCCATCTGCCACTTCTCCGCCCAGTCTTGCATTCTGTCGATGTCATGCTGCAACTTCTGACATCCCTCCAGACCATCCACAACACCACCGACCTTCGTGTCATCGGCGAACTTACTCACCCATGCCTCCACTTCCTCATCCAGGTCATTTATGAAAATGACAAACAGCTAGGGTCCTAGAACAGATCCCTGGGGCACTCCACTGGTGACCGACCTCCATGCAGAAAAAGAGCCATCCACAACCACCTTCTGCCTTCTGCAGGCAAGCCAGTTCTGGTTCCGCAAAGCCAAAGCCCCTTGGATCCCATGCCTCTCACCTTCTCAAGAAGTCTTCCATGTGGGACCTTGTCAAATGCCTTTCTGAAGTCCATGTACACCACGTCCACTGCTCTTCCTTCGTCAATGTGTTCAGTCACATTTTCGAAGAACTCATTTAAGCTCGTAAGGCACGACCTGCCTTTTACAAAACCATGTTGACTATTTCTAATCAACCTAAACTTCTCCAAATGCTCGTAAATCTTGTCCCTCAGAAGCCTCTCCATCAGCTTACCAACCACTGAGGTCAGACTCACCGGTCGGTAATTTCCAGGACTATCCCTTTTCCCTTTCTTGAAAATAGGGACCACATCCGCAATCCTCCAATCCTCCAGAACCTCTCCCGTCTCCATCGACGACACAAAGATCATCGCCAGGGGCTCTGCAATGACATCCCTCACCTCCCACAATAACCTGGGGTACATCCCATCTGGTCCCGGAGACTTGTCTATCTTGATAGCATTTAGAAGTTCTAACACATCCGCTTCCTTAATATCTACATACTCAATCTTTTCAGTCTGCCTCAAACTTGTAGTGCATCCTCCCAGATCACTTTCCACCGTGAATACTGAGGCAAAGTACTCATTAAGCACCTCTGCCATTTCTTCCGGTTCCATGCAGACTTTTCCCCCTTCACCTTTTATAGGTCCTATCCCTTCTCTTCTCATCCTTTTACTTTTCACATATTTGTAGAAGGCCTTGGGATTCTCCTTAATCCTACCAGCCAAGGCCTTCTCATGACCCCTTCTGGCTCTCCTATTTTCCTTTTTAAGCTCTCTTCTATAATCCTTATACTTCTCTAGATCCCCAACATCTCCAAGCTCTTTGAACCTTTTATACACCTTTCTTTTCTTCCTGACTATGCTCACCACAGCCTTCGTGCACCACGGTTCTCGCGTCTACCAAAACCACCTTGCCTCACCAGAACGTTGTCGTGCAAAGCTCCAGACAAGCATTCCTTGAATATCTGCCAACTTCCTTCTGTGCTTTTCCCCAAGAACACCTCCTTCCAGTTTATTTGCCCCAACATCTGCCTGATGTCTTCATATTTCCCCTTATTCCAGACAAACACCTTCCTAGCCTGCCTGATCCTATCCTTTTCCAATGCAAGGGTGAAGGAGATAGAATTATGATCTCCAGCCCCAAGATGCTCTCCTACCGAGAGATCCATCACCTGTCCTGGTTCATTAGCTAGTACCAGGTCCAGTACAGCCTCTCCTCTCGTAGGCTTGTCCACGTGCTGTGTCAGAAAACCCTCCTGAACACACCTAACAAACTCCTCCCCATCCAAACCCCTTACCCTTGGGATATTCCAGTCAATGTTTGGGAAATTGAAGTCTCCCATCACAACAACTCTGTTATTTCTACATCTCTCCAGTATCTGTTTCCCTATCTGCACCTCAACTTCCTCGTCACTATTGGGCGGCCTATAGAATACACTCAGCAACGTCACCAACCCTTTGCTATTCCTAACTTCCACCCACAGAGACTCCGTAGACATTCCCTCCTCAGTATCCACCTTCTCTGCAGCCATGACACTGTCCCCGATCAACAGTGCCACTCCACCACCTCTTTTGCCTCCCTCCCTGTCCTTCCTGAAGGATCTGAATCCCGGGACCTGTAGTACCCAGTCCTGTCCCTTAGGCATCCAAGTCTCTGTAATGGCCACCACATCACAATCCCAAGCAGCAATCCACGCCCTAAGTTCACCCACCTTATTTACTACACTCCTGGCATTAAAATAGACACGCCTCAGCCCCTCAGACTGGACATTTCCCTTCTCCCCCACTCGTCTAACCTGCCACTCATCTTGCCTAGAGTGCTTCCCTACCTGGGAGCTAACTTCCTTGCTCCCAGTCTCCACATCACTATTCGCTCCCCCCAACCTTTCTAGTTTAAAGTCCCCCCAGTAGCCCTAGCCAGTCTTCCCGCCAAGATATTAGTCCCCCTGGGATTCAGCTGCCACCTGTCTTTGCTGTACAGGTCACACCTGCCCCTAAAGAGCTCCCAATGATCCAGGAACCAGAATCCCTGCTCTCTGCTCCAGTCCCTCAGCCACGTATTCAACCTCCACCTCATACTATTCCTGCTCTCGCTCTCCCGTGGCTCAGGCAGCAATCCTGAGATTACTACCTTCGCTTTCCTCTCTCTCAGCTGCCTACCCAGTTCCCTAAAATCCCTTTTAATGTCCACTTCCCTCTTCCTGCCAATGTCAGTAGTACCTATATGTACTACAACTTCCAGTTCCTCACCCTCCCCTTTCAGGATGTCCAGGACGCGTCCAGAGACATCCCGAATCCCAGCTCCAGGGAGACATACCACCATCCGCGACTCCCGTCTGCGTCCACAAAAACGCCTGTCCGCCCCCCTCACTAGGGAGTCCCCTATAAGCACTGCCTTTTTGCTCTGTTTATTAGGTTTTTGTTTTGCTCCAGGGAGCTGGCCACCACTGCCTCCCTTGGATGAGCTGTCCCCCACAGTAGTACTCAGACAAGAGTACTTATTTTGAAGGGGGACATCCACTGGTGTATGCTCCATCACCTGAGGTTTCCCCTTCCTAATAGTTACCCATGTGCCTTCTCCCCTTTGCCCTGGTGTGACTACTTGTCTGTAGCTCCTATTAATAATCTCCTCATTCTCCCTAATGAGTCGAAGGTCCTCAAGCTGCATTTTCAGTTTTTACCTGGTCCTGTAGGGATTGCAGCGCCACACAGCGATCACAGGTATGGACATCTGGGAGACCAGGAGCCTCCAAGACCTCCCACATGTTACACTGACAACAACATGCTGGCCTCACACCCATGCTTGCCCCTTATTAGTAACCCAGAGAGGAAAAAAAAAACATTAAAACTTACCTTGCCTCCCCTTTTTGCTTAGGCAAAAATCTATCTATTCAGTCTGCCAAGTGCTGAAGGAGGCCATTCAGCATTGTGTTTGCACTAAAGTTAACAGCATCTCCCAAGATCCCTCCTCCCTATAACCCTAACTTACTCAAGCCAATCCCATACTCAGGAAGTGTGACTTTTGCCTTTCTAGTCAGATTGTTAACAAAGTTAGTCAAAGGAAGCCTGGTTACAGACTTCTACTCACCATCTGCTGTTACCTAGAATATAGGAAACTAACTGCACACTCCCTTCCTGATTATGGGAGCAATCAAAGGACACCTTCCTTGTTATTCTAAAGGCCAGGGAAGGAGTGAACAGATTACAGTTACAGAAATCATTTGCACTGAACAAGACATGAGTGAATCAGGAAAAAACTCAGTGAGCCCAGCTACTGCATTACACAGAAAACAAGAACAATCAGTCCAATAGATAGTTTTATTTTGAAATACAGCAACAGCTCAGAATAGGAAAGGGAACAGGAAAACCGAGTCAGTTTTCCAAACTTCATTTCCACCCAGTCAGTTGAGGGTGAGCCTGTCAAACAGGTACTCTCCCATGCCATTCTCAGGGGCTCCCAGTCTCTTCAGGTTGGTGATGTGATCTCCAAGCTTCTTGATCATCTTCACTTCTTCATCCAAGTAGTGAGTCTCCAGGAAGTCACACAGCTGGAAACAGGAAAGGCAGGAGAGAAATTAGGGGAATTCTATCCAGATGAAGTAACCTTTGGCTACCAGAAAGATGTTGTCATTTTTAGATGCAAGGGGGCAATATAGCATAGCCAATCCACCAGATCTGCACATCTTTGGACTGTGGGAGGGAAGATGAGGCAGCAGTGCCAACCTCTGCCATATTACATGGGTACTGTGTAGATTTAACACAAATCACCCACAATTCCATTTACCAGGGAGTGAATGGATCTGTTCAGTAAACAGGTTCAGTGTGGGTGAACTTTCCAGAACAAACCCACAAGTGGGAAACAACTAGGGAATTCCAATACATCAATATCACTCAAAGACACATCACACAACTTACATGAGGGTCAGTGTCCCCAGAGGAGAGTTTGTGCAGGTCCAGCAGACTCTGGTTCACATTCTTCTCCAGCTCCAGAGCTCTCTGCATTGCCTCCAGTCCATTGCCCCACTCATCCTGCTCTGGCTTCTGGAAGAGGGGGAAGACAGCTTCATTATTCTATTGGAGATGGGTAGGTGACAATTTAGTAGCAGTTAGTCTATTGAGCAGCATGCTGAGTATTAGAATCACTGGACAAAGATCAGCTCATTAAGTCTGCTATTTAATTACAACATCCCCAATTAGCCACAATGCCTCAAAACAGACATTTACCCCACATTTATGACCAGTTGCTTGTGCTAGCAATAGCACAATGGGTTAATAGACCAGAAAATAGTTCCTCTTCATTTATTTGCCTGGCTGATCGAGCAATACCACTTATCCTGTCCTCTTTAGAGGAAACCAAAGAAACAAGCTCAAATTCAGTTCGGACAAAGTAAAAGGGACAGTTCTGAAAAAAAGTACAAAGGAATCTTAAGACACATCAAATTAAAATGTCATTGTCAGGGTCTATAAAGCACCTTGGGTAGGGAAGATGGGATCAGTGCCCAGCAGGTAAAGGCATTGACTGTGCCCACAGATACCACATGCTCCCTCTCCAGGGACACCTGGATGTGAATGTAGCACCAATAGAGGAACCATCACCATCTTACAAGTATTTATGATCTAATATTGATGCAGAGAGAAGGAACTGGTCCAGAAATCTAAATTGCATCTTAGAAAATTCTCCCATGAGAAAGGTCCGACCTTGATATCCTCCAGGATGACTCTGCCTCCACGTTTATTCTGGAATTCCATCAGTTTCTCAGCATGTTCCCGTTCCTCATGTGACTGCTCTTTGAAGAACTCAGCAAAGTGACTCAGGGCAACATCATCCTGGTCAAAGTAACAGAACTGCAGGGAGAGAGACAAAAGGAAGAGACAGGTTTGACCTGGTTGGCAGCCAAAATACAAGACAGCTTCACAAACAAGTTACCCACTCAGCCCCAGAGATTTAAAACCCTATTGCAAAATCCTCAGACTAGTTCCAATGTATTTCATATTCAAATCATGATTATTTGTAATCACCTCAGGTCAGTCTTCCTTCACTGACTTATTTACATGCTGAGTAAAACACTGCTGCTTCAGCAGTTACAGGGGAAGTGATTGCCCAGTGATATTATTGCTAGACTATTAATCCAGAAACTCAGCTAATGATCTGGGGGAACTTGGGTTCAAATCCTGCCACAGCAGATTGTGGCATTTGAATTCAATTCCAATAATCTGGAATTAAACATCTACTGATCAGCAGAAAACCATAGTGGATTCAGAAAAATCCATCTGGTTCATTAATGTTCTTTAGAGAAGGAAATCTGCCATCCTTACCTGATCTGGCCTGTAAATCCAGAGCCACAGCCAATGGTTGATTCAATTGCCCACCAAGGGGACTAAATGCTGAACAGCCAGTGACACCCATGTCCCACAAGTAACTAAAAATCCAGACCCAAGACCAATATTCCTTCAATCAGTTCCCACTAATTCTTCGCCATCACAAAAATCCCCATTTGCCCAATAAAGACAAAATCTATATTCCAAGGCCTTTTACACTAAGTTTATTGACAATCCCCTATCTCACTGATTTCAAAGCAGTGGTTTCCATTGTGTACAAAGGGATTATTTATACCCCATGACCTGCCTGCAATTCACATCTGGGATCACAGGGAGACTATCCTACCATCATACTGTTCTGCAAAGGGACACAAGAGGAACCATCTCCTGGAATCTAATTGGATTTAGTTCTCAGGGCTAGTTAAGATCAGGATATTAAATTTAATTATCTGCCATGATCAAAATGAATGGCAGAACAGGCCTGAAGAGCCAAATGGCCTCCTCCTGATACTAGGACATGATTTTTTTTTTAAATAAACTTATTAATTTTGTATTAACCCATTATAGACAGGTAACAAAACAAAAGCTGGCCATGTAAAACCAGTCACTAATTACAAGAGCACCAGTGGCCAGCACTGTCACCTCAGAGCCAGGGGCCTTGGGTTACATTCCCAGCTTAGGACACTGAGAAGTCTGCATCTCCTCCCTATGTCTGGGGGAAGCTTCCTCCCAGAGTCCAAAGATGTGCAGGTTAGGTGGACTGGCTATGCTAAATTGCCTCAGCAGGACTACTAGGATAGATACATGGGGTTACAGAGTTTGGGCTCTAGTTAGTGCCAACTCAGTGGGCCAAATAGCCACCTTCTACACAATATATCTGCATAATATTGTAACATTTAATAAAAATATTAGAAATATTTCACCAGAGTCAGAACTAACAGCTTTGATATTATAAACCAGTTCAAGAAAAGGGTTTATTACTAATCAAAATATAAGTTACATTACATTAGGACTTCTATAAAAATAGATTTATAGCATACAGACCAACAGTGTTTTTATTTAAAAACACTAAGTTT
This sequence comes from Sphyrna mokarran, assembly GCA_024679065.1. Taxonomy (NCBI): domain Eukaryota; kingdom Metazoa; phylum Chordata; class Chondrichthyes; order Carcharhiniformes; family Carcharhinidae; genus Sphyrna; species Sphyrna mokarran. Next base: position 1,637,762 of record JAGIQG010000037.1, read on the forward strand.
AAAAAAAACAAAGCTCACCATAGAAAGGTAAATATAGGAGGAATAAAGCTCCAGGTTGATCTGCTTGTTAACAACTACCTCACAGTCCTTGTGGTAGTTCTGACACACTTGAGAAGCCATCCTAATTTACTAGACTCTGACACTAACACAAGTGAGACCAACTCATCTTAAATACCCAGCCTCACATCCCAACTGATACTGCATCATTCCCAGTGCCCAATCAGAATGGCAAGCTCCTTCAAGGGAACGAATCAAGACTGGAATGCAATGGATCTGATCATTTGGACCAGGGAACATTCCAATTGGATGACTAGAGCAGACAACTGCAGCACATGGGAAGCAAAAATGACCAATCATGTTCCTTGGGCAAAGTCCAAGGAACTTCCTACACACCCACCAGTCCTGATGGAATCAGCAATTTCTCAGTCTCGGACAGCTTAGGTTCATGGGGTTGGGATGAGAGTTGGGGGAGTGGACTCTCTATTACTGCCTACTTCTCTTTCACAATCTTGTGGATCCTTGGGTGACCTCGACAGAGGGTGTGTGTGGCAGGCATCCACCAATACACTTGGTGCCCATCTGCGGTCAGTGACACCTTGGGCACAGACTGCCTTATAGGTGTTATTAACAAGATCCTGCTTTAGTAGGATGTACTTTACCCTCACGCTGGCGTATTCATTTTTTATTCATTCATGGAAATGGGTGTGATTGGCTGGGCCAGTATTTATTGCCCTTCCCTAGTTGCCCTTGAACTGAATGACTCACTCAGCCATTTCAGAGGGAAGTTGAGATTCGACCACCTTGCTGTGACTCTGGAGTCACATGTAGGCCAGACCGGGTAAGGAAGGCAGATTTCCTTCCCTAAAGGACATCAGTGAGTTTTTCCCACAATTGACAATGATCTCAGGATCGTCAGTAGATTCTTAATATTTTTATTGAATTCAAATTCCATCATTTGCTGTGGTGGGATTCGAATCCGGGTCCCGCACAGACTCCAGAAGTGCAGAGATAGTAATGGGCTGGCACTTTTATTGCTTATGCTGGTTTGACCTGACAAGGATATTATTAAACTAGAAAGAGTGCAGAAAAGATTTAATCGATGCTACTGGGACTTGATGATTTGCGTTAGAAAAGATGGAAAACTGGGGCTTTTTTCTCTGGAGCGTAGGAGGCTGAGGGGTGATCTTATAGAGTCAATAAAATAGTGAGGAGCACCGATCACCTAGATAGCCAATATCTTTTCTCAAAAGTAGTGGAGACTAAAACTAGAGGGCACAGGTTTAAGGTGAAAGGGGAGGGACAATTATTTCACACAGAGAGTGGTGAGTGTGTGGGGTGAGCTTCCAGAGGTAGTAGTAGAAGCTGGTACAATGTTGTCTTTTAAAAAGTAATTAGGTAGTTGCATGGGTACGATGGGTATAGAGGGATACGGGCCAAATGTGGGCAATTGGGATGAGTTTAGGAGTTTTAAAAAAAGGGTTACAAGTACGAGTTGGGCCGAAGGGCCTGTTTTCATGCCTTAACCCTCTACGACTCTATGTGGCAGAGATCCTGAATGAATACTTTGTGTCGGTATTCACGAAGGAGAGGGGCTGGTTGACAGCTCCTGTCTCTGAGGGAGCTGTGGACCAGTTGAGGGAAATATCCATACCGAGGGAGGAAGTGTTAGAGCTTCTAGGTAGCATTAAAACTGATAAATCTCCGGGGTCTGATGGCATTTATCCCAGGCTGCTTAGGGAGGTGCGAGGTGAAATTGCTGGGCCTCTGACGCAAATCTTTGTCTCTTCCTTGAACACAGGTGAGGTCCCAGAGGACTGGAGAATAGTTAATGTTGTATCGTAGTTTAAAAAGGGTAGTAGGGATAACCCTGGGAATTATACGCCGGTGAGATTGACGTCAGTGGTGTGGAATCTGTTGGAGGGGATTCATAGAGATAGGATGTATAGGCACTTTGTATTATATATTGCTTATATACAAAGTAATAAGTTACTTCTATTACTTAGAGGTAATAATAGAAGATATATTACCTCTTCTATTTGTAATATATGTAAATTACTTGGAAGAGGGAGTAAGTGGAGTGATCAGCAAGTTTGCAGACGACACAAAGATTGCTGGACTTGCGGATAGTGAGGAGCATTGTCAGGCGATGCAGCAGGACATAGATAGGCTGGTAGCTTGGGCAGATAGATGGCAGATGGAATTCAATCCTGATAAATGTGAGGTGAAGCATCTTGGGAGAAAGAATGTAGTGTGAAGGTATATGATAAAGGGTAGACCTTTTAAGAGAATAGAAACGCAGAGGGACCTGGGGATGCAGGTGGACAAGTCTCTGAAAGTGGAAGAGCAAGTGGAGAAGGTTGTGAAGAATGAATATAGTATGCTAGCCTTTATAGGAAGGGGTATAGAGTACAAGAGCTGGCCTTTAATGTTGCAGTTGTATAAAACATTGGTTAGACCTCATTTGGAATACTGCATCCAGTTCTGGTCGCCTTACTATCGGAAGGACATGGAGACTCTGGAGAGAGTGCAGAGGAGGTTTATCAGGAAGCTGCCTGGTATGGAAAGTCTGAGTTACGAGGAGAAGTTAGGCAAATTGG